>OX377206.1:19192168-19216236 GCA_947396885.1 Heligmosomoides polygyrus polygyrus
CAAGACGAAATCCATGTTCGTACTCTTCAACGAGATAACAAGACAAACGGTTTTGCCGAACATATGAGCAAACCTGTTTGATTAAACTGCATCTGCAGCATGCCACCACTCACGTATGTAGCTTCTCATCAGAGGGGTTGAGACTTCTCCTTCGAAGCTACTCTCCTTGGCCAGTTTTCCTTCCTACGCTGGGGGAGCTAATATTGAAGGACAAGGGTAGCATTATACTGAATCATCCTTAGAAATATATCCTTAGAATACAGGACTATAGGGTAAAGGACAACACAATACATATTAGGGTATCCCATAATTTTCTAGGCCATTTGAATCATATGTGTTGGCGCGTTATAACTTCTTTATACAAGACCCAAACGGAATTTCCTCTTGGCATAAGAAGGCGATTCGAATATGCTTCGCAATAGCATATCGACTACCTCTATTGGCCTGCTGCCGGCACTTTGGCAATTTCTCAAAAATTAAGCAGAAATCGACGTATCGCGACTTGCTTCTTCATCACTTCCGTTCCGGACAGTCTGCGTACGCTGCTCACAACGCTATCGTTGCTTTGTTAGATCCTGACGTCTGCAGTAAGTTCACGTGTGAAACTTGGCTCAATCGTTTTCGGAAGGGAATGTACAGCATTACGGACAAGAAGCATACTGGAAGAGCGACCGGACCAAATGAACGACGAGTGCTTGCAGCAGTCAGGAGGCAACCTGCCAGAAGCGTAAGGACGATATCGAAGGCTATCAATACTCCACGTGGCACTGTTCATCGTTATCTGAAACAAAGCGGAAGAAGGGCAGCCTTGCCAAGATGGATCCCGCATGCATTGACTCTGTCTCAGAGGCGCAAGAACGACTGCGTGGTTGAGCACGATTGTGGCACAGGGCGAGAAGTGGTGCATGTACGATAACACCACACGGGTTATCCAGTGGCTTCTGAAGCACGCCAGACCAGAACGAATTCCGAAGCCGTCTCCACATGGGAAGAAGATTTTGCTTTCATTTTGGTTCACGAGTCGGGAAGTCCTGCACTACTCGCTTTGCCGGATAGTCAGGCGATTACAGCAGACATGTTCATTGAAGATATGCTGGAGACGAAGCATAAGCTGCTTGAGAACTACCCGAGATTCGGTACTATTCGTGTGTTAGTGGATAATGCATGACCGCATCGAGCGAAACGAACGCGGGAGACGGTGGGGAAGGAGCCTATCTAAATTGCGGTACATCCTGAGTATTCACTAGATATCAGCCCTTGTGGCTATGCTGCATTTAGAGGTCTTGCTCCTTTTTCCATGAGCAAACGATGCTCGTAACGTCAAGAGGTTCAGTGCGCAATCGGCGAATGGATCGGCAGCAGGCCAGCTTCTTTCTGATAGTATGCAATCAACTCTCTGCTCAGTCGTTTGAGAAAGGTTATGGCCACAGATGGAAAATATATCGATTGACTACCCTTGATCATTATCTTGTTGTAATAACATTTAATAAAGATGGTATGATAGCCCAGAAAATTATGGGACACCCTAATATATCCTTTGGAATGCAGGGTTGTAATGATAAAGGACGGCGTTACTCAATCTTCTTTGGGATGCGTCACGCATACTAATAGGTTGTCCCATAAGTTTTCGCCGTTTTTTTTTCAACGATTCACTGCAGATTTCGCCGATCTCTTGCATAGCGCTGCAAAACTTTCGAAAGAAAATGATTTGCTCTATCAGAGTGTGTATTGCATTTCTTTTTCATCATGAATTTTGTCAATTTTTAGGTCGTTGAAGTGAAAAGCGAAAAAGTGAAAGTAGCCATTTGCGCACATGATCTCTCCGCTTAGGTTTGTAGTTTTTTGCGCAGTTTTTTATATCATTTGGAAGACAATGTTCTGTGCTACAAGAATATGTGTTGGTCCTACTTTCCCACCTGTACTTTATTGATTTTTAGGCCATCAAATTGGGAACTCCGACTTTTCCGTCCGAATTTTTATCAAAACTCCTGTTCTGTGGTTGAACTTTTTTGCTTGGTGTTATATGTCGTTTGGAAGAAGATGTCTTGCACAGTAAGAATTTGTGTCGTGTTTATTGGCTCCCGCTGATTTCTGTCGAATATCAACAACTGAAGAAGGAGAAGGAGTTGTTGGTGAAGACGATTTTTATCTTTTTTGCATTTTGTTGAAATTCAACAGAAATCAGTAAACGCGACAAACATTCCTATAGAGCAAGTCATTTTCTTTCGAATGACATATAACACCAACCCAAAAAGTCCAACCACAGAGCAGGAGCTGTCGGCAAATATAACCATCCTCCTTCGGACGTCCCATTTTGATGACCTAAAAATTAATAAAGGACAAATGAGGAAATAGCACTAACACACATTCTTGTACTACAGAACATTGTCTTCCAAATACTATAAAAAACTGCGCAAAAACTACAAACCTCAGCGGAGAGAACAAGTCCGCAAATGGCTACTTTTTCACTTTTTCACTTTTCACTTCAACGACCTAAAAATTGACAAAGTTCATGATGAAAAAAGAAACGTAATGCACATTCTCTTCTCTCTTTCGAAAGCTATACAGCGCTATGCAAGAGACCGCCGGCGAAATCTGCAGTGAATCGCTGAAAAAAAACGGCGGGGACTTATGGGACAACCTAATACTTCTACGGGATGTTGTGGAGGTGATTTGATTACGTATTTGGCCATACAACTACCTGCGGTGGCCAGGTGATGATTTAAGTCAGCGCTTTATCTTTCCCAGACAAGTCTGGTACCAATTCACCGGCCCCAGAGGGATGGAAGGCTTGGTTGACCTGGGCTTGAAATTCGAACCAGGAACCTAGTATCGGGTGCACGCATTAGCCGGCACCTCCTCCGACTGCGCTATGCGCTCAGAAGCTAAGATGCAGAAACCACGGAAAATACCTCCGTAAGCGTGTGCTTCTGTTTCGTTATGAGCGTGAATCATATTATTAGGGGGAGGGGGCAAAAGTAATGAGATTATCAATGCCGTGCTATATTTCGTGACTGGAGTCCTGTTTCGTGCTTCTCGTATTTGTATGTTTGTTTGTTAGTTAATGAGGGTCACATGAGAAGTGGCCACTTTCGCCCTTTCCAGAAGCATGCCAAAACCCCAGTCTGTCTCATGCCGAATCCCCAGCCTGACGAGTCGACCTGTGTCACGCAAATCTCTCCCGATTCCCAACCCCGAGCAGCCTGGACTCGCAGGATGAGAAGTACGTCTTCTACCTTAACCCTGCCAAGCAGCCAGTCTGGATGAGGCCTGTTGACCCGTTACCGACCTTGTTCGGCGAGATGTTCACGGCGAGAAGCACCTTCAGAGCTTTTGGGTCTGCGCCCATGGACCGGTATACTGGAAGCTGTTTACCAAAACATGACGATGGACTCCAAGGCCATGGTAAACGAAATAGAAAAGATGGACCAGCGACTCGCACTTATTCGGTCTCAGCGCTTCAAGAAGGTCCTCCTCCTCGACAACGCCGCACCCCATCGGGCGAAAGTGACCACGGATAAGCTTGCTCAGCTGGGCTACGTTCACATGCGTCACCCACCGTATTCGCCGGACATCTCTCCATGCGACAACCATTACTTCTTGGGCCTACGGGACTTCCTGGTCGGAAGGGACACAAGGATCGAAGCAGGCCTTGACAACCATATCGAGCAGTTGATCAACACCAGGCCCAAGCAGTTCTAGAAGAATGGGACCATGGAGTTGGCTGATCGATGGTAGCAAGGTCATTGACCTTAATGGCGAATACATTCCTCAGCACCGTTGAGTTGTAATTGAGTTATAAAGAGGTAAAGAAATTTGTTGAATTTGTCTCATTACTTTTGACCCACCATAATATTTTTCAGTTGGGAGCATGTTTTGAAGTTCGTCAAAGCAAAAGTATCAAATGCGATTTTCTCTAGAAAATAAACATTACATTGTATCGACTAGTGTTCGTCAACGAATGGTCCGAAATTCCGCATTCTGAAAAAATATGATTGAAAACGGAGTTCTTCAGACATTTTTTGAGTTAAGGTGTAAGGTTTGAGCGCCAAGTTTGTGTACGGTATATTTCTCATGGTTAAGCTATGATCATTCAATTGGAAGAATTTGTTTCAGGTTTATTTTATGAGTACACGATTGATAGATTAATACTCTTTTGAAAAATCTGCACGAATCCACAAAATGAAAATTACGTTAATACAGTGCCGAAACTGACACCGTTTTTATGATCCCTCAAATCTTCAATGAAGGACAAATGGAGGTGCAACTCCTAAAGAATCGGAGATGGTTTAAGCGGTCGGAATGCTACGTAAGCCAGCAACCGCATTGGAAACCATGTCATCAACATGTACGAGCAGAGAACGAATATGTCGTTCTGAATTAATGGCCGTCACGTGCAAGGGAACGCATGGCTGACGCCACCATGAATAACTTCAGTCGACGTCATCACAAGTAGGCAACTTCTTTGGGGCTCCTTTTCCCACCCTTTGTCGCTCCGACATGTAGAGCTAGCGTCAAAACAGGTGCCTTTGATTTTACATTTCTAGCACGTGCTAACTTTAAGCGATGAATATGCATCGGACTTTTGACAACTTCTTATTTTCGGCTTCGTTTCAACCCATGGGCGGGTGCAGCGCAGTACCTGGGATAAGGCGGTTGCTTTTATTCCTATTGTTTTTATCCATGGGTGCTTCGTGCTCCGCGAACTGTTTCACTGTTGAGATCCTAGCCAGTGCAAGTAAGCGTTTCATTCCTTCTGGGGCGGTGAACCTGTTGCACGCATACCGGAAAAGCACAATTCACTGACTCACCCACAGAGGGGGGGGGGCGGCTATACTCATTTTGACGCGTGCGGTCGCGCGCGCGTGCGACGGCCGGGCGGAGTCCTCACTGCTCCGCCTGCTTATAGGAGGAGTTTTACGCTGGCGTTCCGAGGCTGGGCCAGCTGAACCGATAGTATGTGTGCAGACGGATGCACTGATGATCAAAACGTGGGTAGAAGACGGCAGGACGACTAAATATAGTGGCATAATGTGAGACCATAATAGTCTTCATTGATCGAGTGGCATTAAGCCACGTGATATAACTGGAGAAGGGGATCATGGGGAAAGTTAAACGAAGAGGAAGATCCAAAGACAAAATCTAGTAATAGAAAAATGATAAGAGGTACTAGAGAGACGAAACTCTGTTCTTAAGTTCAAAGTTGTGGTTAAAAATCGCAAAATGTTCAATGTTTAGATTAGACTATTCATTTGAAGAGTAGATACAGTACGTTTTGAGTGTTTCCTGCAGCGGAGACACATACACATTTAGCAGACACATTGTGTTGTATGTCCCATAGAAGCACAAAGCGTGGCGCAGGGGCGGTCTTTATGTACGAATGGTCACCGCGCCCGCGACGGCGAATGCCGCGTGCGCGATGAGCTCCGCTTGCGTCGTGTGAGCTGTGCCTCATGACTTGCTGCAGACGCTAGGTTTGAGGTGTTGATATCCCTTTCTGCTGTTGCAGGAGCTGCGGGATAACATGCCCTGATTCAGAAATTGAGTTGAGTTATAGAACTAAACAACGTTCTAAGGCTCAATTTTATATGATGCTTCTTCAGGAAAAGCTGAGAATATGACACACTATCGCAGTGAAACTTACTTTGTATACACTTTCTAACACTTGGTCTGCAAGTTTGGATGGAGGTTTAGATATCACTGGCCGCTGAAGCCACCCAATTGCGATGTCTTCTGCCGCGGTTGCCGCGCTATTCGCCGCGTCCGCGGCGACCATTCGTACATAATGTCTCGCAGCCGTGGCGCACCTCAAACACTTCTTCGATTGACCCCGGCTTTTACCCTTGTCCTATCTATTTATAGCTGAGAACGTGCAAATAGCCCAATAATAACGAAGAGAGACAGGATATTGTTAGAAGTCAACTGATGGACACCACAGAACACTAGCCATGGGATCCGAATCATGCGTTTTCGGATATCCAGTAAGATTTATTCACTTGCGAGTTATTCGACATCCGACAGCTATTAGCTGAAGATCCGTTGTTTTGTGTGAACGTGGATTTAAACGGAAAAAATCCGAGGAAGACATCCTTATAATGATGGAACTGTATTCCAAGTCGTTTTCTCGAGAACTGCGGAAAACAGGCCCTCATGTATGAATGCTCAGGCAGAGATGAAGCCAATGAAGTCAACGACGAGACACGAGCGCGAAACACTTTGGTTACCCGTACGAAAAGTACGAAAACTGGGCACAAGAGAGGGAGAGAGCAAGCTTTGCCGATTCATAGGAGCGCACTACAATAACATATGCAGGACAATGAAAACCCTTGTATGGCGGTATTCACGAAGCGGGAGGTGGATCGCTGCTGATGAGCAATGTAGAAAAATTGGCGCTAGAAAGGAATATTTCGACGCAGTTTCTAACGGAGAGGTATCGGACCTAAGTAATTCTGAATCAGTTTGTAGAAGGTCCGAAAAAAAGGCAGCGCTAGCGAAAATGAAGACGGTAAACCTAATGAATCAGTTGATTTATTCACAGAAACTCTGAATTGCTATAACCTAACAAGCAGAAATCGTTAACAAAACCATTTGAAGGCAAACATTTCAGTGTAAACTCAGCACATATAAAGGACAAAGTTCGGCGTTAATCAATCTCTTTAGGGGAGCTTTAGGGGATCATCTACATCTACAGGATATCGTGGATGCAATTCGAGTGCATATTTGACATATGGATGACTTGCGGTGGTGAGCCGATGGTGAAGTCGCAATGTATCTCCTTCCCACATGAAGCCAAAATCAGCGACCTACAAGTGGGAAGGCTCGGTAGGCGTGAGATTTGAACGAAGAACATAGTGTCGGATGTGCGAGACAGGCGGCGCCCCTCCTGCTGCGCTACCACGCGTCCCGGAATTTCTCTTCCGCATTTTAAATCGTAAGAATGCGAAAACATTTCGAAATGATGCATATAGAGATTGGACCATCCACTCTGCATGTACACTATCTATTAGGTTCTCCCATAAGTCCCCGCCGTTTTTTCAACGATTCATTGCGGATTCCGCTGGCGGTCTGTTGCATAGCGCTTTACAGCTTTCGAAAGAGAATGATTTGCTCTATCAGACCATGCACTTCTTTTTTCCATCTGAATTTAGCCAATTTTTTTTAGGTCGTTAAGTGAAAAGTGAAAAGTGAAAAAGTGGCCATCGCCGACAGTTACTTCTCCGCGCTTAGGCTTAGAATTTTTTTGAGCAGCTTTTCATAGGCCTTTGTCATACCATCGCCCACCTCGAGCGACGCCCAATGATATGCACCCATATCGATTCCATCGCGCCGCCTGATCGATATGGGAGCACATCATTAGGCGTCGCTCGGGGTGAGCGATGGTATGACAAAGGCCATAGCGTTTGGAAGACAATGTTCTGTTCTACAAGAGTACCTGTTTCTCCGATATGCTCATTTGTCCTTTATTGATGTTTAGGTCATCAAGTTGGGACGTCCGAATGAGAAGATTTATTTTTACCGACAGCTCCTGCTCTGTGGTAGGAATTTTTTCTTGGTGTTAAATGTCGTTCGGAAGAGGATGTCTTGCTCAGTAAGAATTTGTGTCGTATTTATTGGCTCATGCTGATTTCTGTCGAATATCAATAAAATTCCAAAAAGAGAAAAATCACCTTCACCAACAGCTCCTTCTCCTTGTTCAGTTGTTGACAGAAATCAGCATGAGCCAATAAACTCGACAAAAGTTCTTATTGAGCAAGACATCCTCTTCCGAACGACATATAACACCAAGCAAAAAAGCCTTCCACAGAGCAGGAGCTGCCGGTAAAAATAAATCTTCTCATTCGGACGTCCCAATTTAATGACCTAAACATCAGTAAAAGACAAATGAGCAATTCGGAGCAGCAGGTACTCTTGCAGTACAGAACATTGTCTTCCAAATGCTATGAAAAGCTGCGCAAAAAAATTCCAAACCTACGCGGAGAGAAACAACTGTCGGCGATGGCCACTTTTCAGTTTAACGACCTGAAAATTGGTAAAATTGAGGATGAAGAATAAAATGCAATACTTGTTCTGATAGAGCAAGTCATTCTCTTTCGAAAGCTGTATAGCGCTACGCAAGAGACCGCTGAAATTCGCAATGAATCGTTGAAAAAAAAAAACGGCGTGGACTTATGGGGCAACCTAATATTTGATCTACATATGTCTAAACTGGCTCTTTACACTCTGCTTTGTCTATTTGACAATGGCTTCAAATTTGAAAGTAAACTGTTTAATAGAATGTGTATTTGTTGACGTTTTCTTGTTTTGCGGCGCCTCCTTCGATTGCACTACGTATGCTAATAAAAAAAGCAAGCTCTGTTGATACTCAAAACTACTTTATTCATTTAATAGTTTCGTTTCGTTTATTTATCAGTTTCATTTATTTGTTCATGGTTCAACTTTTAAACTGGTTATTTCGTGACTAATATGGCATTTCAGAGGCCAGTTTTTCAAAAGTTGCTTCAGTATCCTAAGGTTTTCAAGAGGGCAACACCCACGAATATGGAAGTCTGAATAGTAGCTCATGATCGAGGAAAAAGTAATACAGTAGACCTAATGGTCTTACTTAACGTCCACATGGGCGTTGAAAGGCAAGCGTGACGAAGACAATGTGTGCAGTGGACCGATTAACTTCTGAGGCAAAAAAGACGAACATCTTTACTGGAATTGGGCAAAAGAAAACGAAAGACTTTTATGGTCTGAGGAACGGATAACGAGAGCTGAAGATGGCGAAAAACATAGAAATCGATAGTTCACTTCCAGACTCTAGTGTTTCTTCCACAGTAGCATACGCGGAATGTCGAAAGTCTGGACGCTACGAACCACTGTTCAGATGAAGGTTTTGAAAAGACGGAACAGATGAGTCGATGATGCAATGCCGTTTGTAGCCATTATCGTAACGTCGAGAACGAGTAGTTTGACACTCATCAGATCGCCTTGAAATATGGGGTCTAACTGGCCTTCTTTGGCACACGATAGGGACGGCTGCCAATGGTGCGATGGGTAGTACATAGATCGCGAAGACTTCCATAAACTTGGTCGGCAATGGAGAACGAAGGATCACAACTACAAATATCCGGCGTGAAAGCAACATACTTCAATGCGTAAAAGAGCTAATCTGTCCCTCCGTCACTCTGTGCGTCTGTCCATCCGTACTGCACAGTTGCACAATAACCGAAAGAACGGCTTCACATTTCGCTCATTATTGATCGTTGTTTAGAGTTATTCCTTCAAGGCATGCTTCATGTGAGTATGACAACATTGGCTCCATAGCAAGTAAACAATATCGATCGCCTGACTGTTATCGACCAGCGTTGTCGATTTTTGCTCTGAACTGGCCTAAGTAGTGAATAGCGCCATTATGATGGCCGATAGACATGATTAACAGGAATTGAAAATATCGATCGAGTGAACTATAGATCGACTTCACCCTCATTTGTAGGCAGTCCTGATTGTTGATTATGTTGACCGGTCTTAACCTTCACAAGTAATAAGCATTATCGATCGGAAAGTCATTATCAAACGATGTTATCGGTTTTTAGTGAAGAATTTTCATTTTAAGGTGAAATCATACGAGCATGATGGCGGATGGACATGGTTCACAGGAAGTTAACAATATCGATAGGGTGGCCACTATA
This sequence comes from Heligmosomoides polygyrus polygyrus, assembly GCA_947396885.1. NCBI lineage: Eukaryota > Metazoa > Nematoda > Chromadorea > Rhabditida > Heligmosomidae > Heligmosomoides > Heligmosomoides polygyrus. Next base: position 19,201,843 of record OX377206.1, read on the forward strand.
GATCTATAAGCAATTTTTGTCCAGAGCTGATCGATTGAAGTGGGAATCGCGTGAGTGTGTATGTCAGATAGTGGACATCTTTCACAACAAGGAACAATATCGACCGGCTGACTATTATCGATTGAATTCATTGAAATTTCCCGGAGCTCAAAGTTTAAAATAGTAAGCGCGCGAATATGTTTAACGATTGGCAGAATTTGCAACAAGTAAACGATGTCGACATTTACTACATACTGAAGAAAAACCACGAAAAACCATGCAGTGGCCACATCGACTGGAACTGCTTGAAGTTGCTGCAATAATGATAAGGGCCAAAGCAACGTTTGAAAGAAAAACATAGAAATAGTATTAATACGAAGTGAAAAGTTGCCTGGAAAAATTCAACCTAACATACTCAGGAAAGGCAGATGGTCCTTCCCTGCTTCTCTACGAACGATGCCTATGTCGCATGGAAATCAAGTTCGTTTTGGAACCTCTAACAAGCGAACAAGGAGCGGAGAGAGACTAAGGTTTACCGAGAGTTATCGCCGTTTTGGTGCGTTGAATATTTTCACTATTGCTTTTGCTCCGCGACTTCAATGGAGGTTTTGATACGCTTACGTAGGGAAACGAATTCAATTTTAAATACATATGAAATATGTATATGACTGCCAAAAAATAATACAATGGTGAAAATGCAGGCGATTCAGGCAATTTGAGATTGCCTGAATCGCATGCATTTGAGATTAGATCAGAATAATGATTAATAATGAATGAATAATGATTTTTAATGAATAATGATTAGATATTAAATAATATAGATCAGAGTTTGAGATTAAGATTTAAAGGATAAAGGATAAAGGATGGCGTTACTCAATCTCTTTTGGGATGCGCCAGCTCATTCTACCTCTACGGGATGTCGTGGAGGCGAGTTGAATGCGTATTTGGATATACAATGACTTGCGGTGGCCAGCCGATGAACAAGTCAGCGCTTTATCCTTCCCAGACACGTGTGGTACCAATTCACGGACCCCGGAGGGATGGAAGGCTTGGTTGGCGGAAAATCCGAACCAGGAAACTGGTATCGGGTGCACGCGACCGTCAGCGCCTCCTCCGACTGCGCTACACGCACCCTAGGTTAAGATTTAGTTCAGAATAACAATAATAAAGGGTAGAGTACACACTTCAAGTGGATTGACTGATCCAGAGGACAGTGGCAATTAGCAAATGCCTAGTAAGTACAACTCTCGTCGTGATTAATGCTGTCAGTTACAATGACGTAAAGCGGTAGCAGCGATGTTGGCTGCCATTTGTAAGCATGAAGAGCAAGGCAGGTCTAGTTAGCTTTCGTAGGGCCCGTGAAGGAATCCAAGGACATCACGTGGTAATGAGTGGTATGGTCGCTAACGTCGCATCAGTTTTTATAAACCATCACGACAACGAGAGAATTGAACAGTTTTAAAGCGTGTTTTTCGAAGAGTCCAAACCGTGACAGAAGATTGGATGGATGACTCTGTTGTCGCTACATTTTCGTGAGTTAGTTTGATCAACACCAATAAATGTTGTCGCAGCGAAATCAGAGTGGTGAATTAAATACCTTTTTGTTACACTGTCCTACAATACAAGAGCTCTATCTTCTGAGTAGAAAGAGCTCTTCTGTAATAAAATACAAACCTATTTTTTCATAGAAATTTTGTTTTAGCTGATGTGAATGAATCTGCACTCCAATTCGGATATAACCTACATGTGTTTGTTCACGGAATGACCATTAATCCGATCATAAGGATAAATCCGAGCAATAATCCGAGCATCCGATTATAAGGATAAATAAATAAATAAACTAATAATAAAATTACTTCTTTGCTTCTGAATAATGTACCAGAAGAAAAGTAGAGTGCACATTATAAGAATAGTATAAAAAGTACCGGAACAAAATTATGTACCAGAATAAAAAACCTCAGAATTATGTGCCCGAATTATGTACGCATTTAACTACAACGGAGCAGTAAGGTCATCCTTTGTTGAGGAGTTATTGGTCTCAAGAAGTTGTTTTTCATTTTCTTATAATTACATAGGATCTATCGTAGTTCGTGGAGGTAACTTGTATCACCTGTATCACCTGTCGTCCCGTTGATCATCGACTTGCTCGAGCGGGCGCCAGCAGCGTCTCCAATCGTCCCTGTCGCGTGCCAGAGTGCTCCAATGGATCCTCCTCGCTCGAGGGACACGAAGAGCGCCATAGCGGTCGTTCAGGGCTTTCACGAAGAAGTCCGACCAACGCGTTGGTGGGCGTCCTGGTGTTCTCTTGACATCCCGCGGAATCCAGTCGGTGACGGCTCTCGTCCAGCGGGTGTCTGCGAAGCGCATTACGTGGCCGGCCCACCTAATTTTTCGAGGAGGTACCGTCAGAAAAGGGCAACACAGTGTAATGCAAAGAAACCTAGTCTCGTAGGCTACTTCAGTAACGCTATTTGACCTGTTTATTGATTTGTTTATTATTTGGGCTCCATCAAAACAAGTAAAACACGCACATGGGCACAATATGTTAAGAAATGCAATAGGAATGAAAACAACAACTAATAACTACATATTTTGTTAAACAGCTTGCTTTCAAATTCGACGCCGTTGTTAAACAGATAAAGTAAAGTGTCAACAGCCAGTTACGACAACTTGGGCACTGGCAGAGTGGATGGTCCAATGTCTACATGTATCATTTCGAAACGTTTTCGCATTCTTGCGATTCAAAATACGAAAGAGAAATACCAGGGCGCGTGGTGATGCAGTCGGACTTGGAGCTATTAGGTTGTAACGAATTAAATGGCACTGGCTCGCGCCATTTTTTGGCGCGTCTTTACGCGTTTGATCCAGAACAAACCGTAACATGTGGCATATCGTTTAGAAGCGCAAGCTTTGCTCTACCGGAGAGTACCAAATTTTCTATGTAAAAGTGGGAAAACTTTAGAGTTTTATTGACTTCTTTGCAGATGGACAAAGGGTAATCCGAGGCATTTACTTGTATGAATTCAAGCTGGGCACTACAGCTAAGGAGGCGGACGAGAAGATCAACGCCGCATTCGGTCAAGGATGTTCCACAATTCGGACGGCGTATCGTTGGTATCAGAAGGTCCGGAATGGAGATGAGAGCCTGGAAGAACATGAAGGTCGTGGGAGGCATAGTGATGTTGATGAGGACAAGCTGAGAGATGTGGTAGAGGAGGATTCACACAAAGTACCAGGGAGATAGCGAAGGTTCTTGGCGTCAGTCACAACACAGCTGCCCGGCATCTGATGGAAATTGGAAAGACCAAAAAGCTAGAAAGATGGGTGCCTCACGAGCTGTCTGAGGAGCAAAGAAACCGACGATATCAGATCTCGTCCGCACTGCTTCTACGGAACGAAACGGACCCATACCTTGATCGCATCGTAACCTGTGACGAGAAATGGATAATGTACGACAACAGGCGACGATCGGCACAGTGGGTGGACAGCGATGAGAGCCCCAAGGTTTTCGCGAAACCGGAATTGCACCAAAAGAAAGTAATGGTGACAGTATGGTGGTGTTCGCTGGGAATTATTCACCACAGCTTCCTCCCTATCCATCACGGCAGAGAAGTACAGCATTGAAATTGAAGAAATGATGAAAAAGTTGAAGGATATCCGGCCGGCCTTGGTAAACCGAAGGCGAGTTCTCCTTCTGCACGACAATGCTCGCCCCCATGTAGCACGAATGACGTTGCAGAAATTGAATGAGCTGAGCATTGAAACTCTACCACATCCTCCGTTTTCTCCCGACCTCTCCCCAACAGACTACCATTTCTTCAAGCATCTTGGCGACTTCTTGGTAGGGAAGATATTCAAATACCAACAGGATGCCGAAAGTGCCTTCGAAGATTTCGTCGATTCCAGAACTTTTGATTTTTATGCTACTGGGATAAAAATGCTTGCGTCACGCTGGCAAAGATGTGTAGAATCAGAAGGTTTTTATTTCGATTAATAAACTTGCCTACAAGCCGAGATATTAACTGTTTAAATTTACAGTGGTTCAGTGCCGTTTATTTCGTTACAACCTAATAGCTGTCGTATGCACTCCGATGCAAAGTTCTTGGTTCGGATTTTCCGCCCAGGCAAAACAAGTTCTCCATCTCGTTCGGCAAGTTGACACGGGACTTGTCTGGGATTTGTGAAATACCGACTTTCATGTCGGCTGGCCGCCTCTAGTCATTGTAGGCCAAGTACGCATTGATCTCGGCTCCGCGGCAGATATTCCGTCGAAGTAGAATGCGTGGCGCATCCTGCGTTGGATTGACTGTCCTTTATCCTTTTTGTCCTCTAAGAGAAATACTCTAATGCTGAAGCGCAGGCGATGTTTCGTTCATTCAACAGTGCAAACCTCTTTAAGACACTATTTGCAAAGCTAGAAGGCTAACGTAGATAAAACAATGGAGTAAAACTGCTTCGAATTACAAGAATATAGAAACTCTAAATATTAACGTTATAATTTCCTCACTACGGCCGCATGAACAACCGCTGCTGGAAAGCTAAGGTAAATATTAGGAAGCAATACTGGCAGCACAACTTCATAAAAATTTTCTCACATATTCACGGTTTTAGAGAAATGTTTGGATTTTAGCGCAGCTTTAGTGAGGAAGTTTGATAGAGTTTACTCAAGCACAGCTGTGAATTGATAAGCTAGGCAGTTAGAAAATGTAACGAGGCCAATGGGACGAACTCCAGACCTGAAATTGCGGTAAACAACGACGAGCATGTCACAATTGATCAACAACAAAAGTTTTATCAGACTTTTCCGGCCGCAACGAACGACAGCTTCTAACAGCAGATGGATCGAAGCATGCAAAGCTGAGCAATCAGTTTTTCTAGACCTTGATCACTTCCACATGCTTTGTGGATGAGTGAAAGATCGCGTACAGATAACTCCGTTCCAAGTGATAGATAGGCTTCAAAGGAAGGGGTGATATTTATTTACTTACTTATTTTGTACGCTAGTGCGCTATAAATTGCTGTATTCCGCGAAAATCCGGGGAAGAAAAAAGGAATTTAATGAAAAGAAGGAAAAACTATGGAACAGCGCAAAAACACCAGATTCAGTGCTATGGAAGAAGACCGGGGAAATGGGGAAAAACAAAAAAGTTTATTGTCCTGGTGGCTGCTTATAGCGCAGGCCGTTAAAGAAACTGTTATGATACCCTTCATCGTTATTAATTGGAAGACTGGACGGTATATTGTGCTTTAGCTTCAGTGGGTCCTATTCTTTGCCAACGGCTTGTTATCGAAGTGCTTCCCAATGCGAAAGAATCGGTTATTCTGTCAGCATGAGAGCAACTGAATATACATTTCAAGGAACTCCGCGGAGGACGCTATTCCCCTCTTGGAAGCCATGTCGCCATGTTGATACTAGTTCAATTCCTCTAGTCCCATTACTAGGCATACACCTACTTCCACTTGTTCCTTTCGTACTCAATTACGAGGTATTTTGTGTAGTTTGTTTACTTCCTTCGAACTCTATTTTTTAGAATGAAGGAGTTAACAAAGACGTAAAAGCTTATTATTCTAATGTATCACGAGGAAAGGAAGGCGATACTGCAGTCCCGTTTGAGAAGCGTCATGAATTTCGACGGGATATCGTTTGGCCTACTCAATAACACGCGGTGCCTTACCGATGAAGAGGTCAGTGTTCTATTATTCTCATAAAAGTCAGATAAAAACCCACCGATCCAGGAAGACAGGAGACTTGCCAGCTATGAACCACGATTTTAGCTGTATGCTATAGCTGTGCTCAAACGTATACATTCGAATAATTATTCGAATAGTTTATTCGAATAATTAGTGAAACAGTCGAATATTCGACATTTTTAGATTTTTGAATATTCTTCGAATTCGAACAAAGATGGTTTTAAAAGTCGAATATTTGTTTGCATTCAAACAACGAAAGTGAATCTCTTTAAATCCTTGAGCACAAAACCTGATTCGAGCGAATTGTTCGACTATTCGAATATTCGAATATTCGAAAAATAAGGCTTTTTCAATTTCCGATCATTCGAAAAAATTGACAAGCGAATAAATTCGTTCGTTCATTCGCTCGAAAATTTTCGGCATTGAGAAATCAGTTCTTTCATTCGCTGGATATTTTTCGACATCGAGTAAATTCGTTCCTTCCTTAGGAATCCCGGGTGTTACATGCAATCAAACAGCACCGGTGATGGAAGGCGTAGCATCACTGCCCGGAAATCAGAAGGTGGGTGTTCGGGTTCCACCTGGCGCAAGAGTTTTGATCGCAACAAACCATCCTGTAACAACACAGAGCCTATCTACCAGCCGCTCGAGGCTTAAGCAAATGTGTTAGAAATTTCTGCCCCATTCGTTCGATAAAGCTTCTCAAAAGCACAACTACACTGCATGTGACAGTCAGCGCCTCATCCGACAGCGCTTTCACGCTCTTTATCAAAGATTGTCGCGGTTTTGCATAATTTTACTAACCTGTTAAGTTTGAAAAAGCGGCTTGTGGTATCCTTCACGTGAATACTGACAGATCCATATGTTTTGTAGCTAAAAATCGATATCGATTTGATCGATTTCTATCCAGAGTGGCAGCATGGGGTATGAATTGTATGGATGTTGCATAACAACAAAAATGCGATATTTTGAGCGGTCAACCATTGCCGATCCAAAATGCCTATTTTTCACAAAGTCGATCGTTTGAAATGGGAATCGCGTGGATAAATTGGGCAGTGGAGAGGTTCACAACAATTAAACAGTGCCGAGCGACCAATTGATATCCGTCGAAATTGTCAAATACAGCGTAGAGTTGGGCGTTTGAAATCGTGTCGCTGAGTATTATAGTTGGATAGAGATCAGATAGAGAATGACGATCCTCTTGAGTCCAAAAAATTTCAGCTACCATTTTCAAATATCATTTGAGTATGTTAAATTACCCCATCGATATGCTTACTAGTCCTATGTAGAAAATCCTCCTAAATGGAAATTCACCCAAAATGGCATCGAGCAGACATACTCGTAAGGAGCGCTCAAGAATCAGTCCAGGAAATAGAGGCGATTGGCGATTGAGGTCAATAACCTAAGTTTATTTGATAACGGCCGTGGCTGTAAAAGTGAGAAAGTGCTCTATCCGCAGCACCCTAACCGAACATGAAGTTATCCTTCTTCAAGGGGATCGTAGTCAGACTGCGCTGTTAGTGAACGATTAGCAAGGCTTAAGATCGTTGCTTGAGCAAGAATAACAGTGAGTTAAGATGTACAACAAGGTGTCGGTAGTAAGTTGATGAAGAGTGGTCCGGTGGTCTCCAAGTATGTACAGTAAAGCTGAAAACCGCGATTAAACCGCCGAATCGTCACTGATAACGATTCTCATGCCGCACGTGAGGTCAATGACCACCCCAGCTGTGATGCGGAAAGCAAAGCTTGTAATCTCAAGTCTTCCGAACTTGTGACTAATATAGAACATGTTTATTGAGCCAAAAAAGATACAAAATAAGTTCAGCAAAAAGAGTGCAGGGAAAGTTGGCTTTTTAGAGATTGTGAATTTTTATTGTGTCAAGAAGTGATGTGAAACCAGTTAGCACAAAAGATTACAGCTACTTGATTCGCATAAAGTGGAAAGTGCATTTTCCATGGCGATTTTGTAGTTCGTTTGCTGAAAAGAGAAAAAGGAAAAAGAATATTGACTAGCCCAAAGCGTAACGCAATATAACATTTGCACGAAACATTATGAACAAGACAGGCTACTATAAATAAAATCGTTTCATGTGAATTTCTTTATTCTATTGAATTACTTTTTTGAGCCCTTAGTATTAGTATCCATTGAATCGCTTGAAGTGCAAAATTCTCTTTTTTACCGATTCAGTATTCCCTGAAAACCCCTGCTGCAGTTAATCTAAGAAAAGGTGTTTTTGCTTTAGCAAAGTTTCTAACTTGCAGCTGAATTTCTTCGGAAGGCAGTGAATTAGTGTTAGAGGTAGCTCGATTCAGGTTCTAACTGCTCGGTCATAAAGAATTCTTGAAAGACTTTAAAATACAGTTTTTGAGGTTGAATACGGAAGTTGCGTTCCCTAGTGACACCGTTGGCTGATAAAAAGGTGAAGAAATGGCTTTTCGTGCCAATGGAAGTAATGCCAATACTGACGAAAACACCGTGATTTTTTAAAGAAGATTTTGATTTTGATAATAAATTATTCGTCTAAGCGATGATGATTTAGATTATTTAAATGAATATGTGTCGGGAACAAGGGAATAGTACAAGAGTGTTGTGTTTTTGGTACAGAAATATATACAAATATGCCGTTTTCACGTCAAATTGGACACTTTTCAGATCAAGTTGAGCACTCTTCTCAGCAAGCTTAACGCTTTCGAAATCAAAGCGAACATCATCGTAATCAAACCAAGCGTTTTCCAGGTTTAAACCAAAGGTTCTCCAACACGACTAGAATAATTTTTTTGTTGATGGAAAATTAATACAACTTTCCGAAATAACTTAAAATCAGTTGTCTTAATCAGTGAACGCAATGTATAAAATTTATCAAAATTTTATCATTTGAGGAAAAAATTTTAGGACGAATTTTATTTTAAGACGCAAGAGGACAACGATGATTCATTATATTATAGGAAGTCAGCGGGCCATGCATTATGTACAGTACCGGACATGCCGCTGCGTCCAACAAGCACAAGCGGCGCGAAAGGGCGCCTGAGAGTGCCGTTTTCCACTCGCTACGCGTCGCGTGTGACGCAAGTCGCGTTAAGGAGCTGGGCCCTCAACTTCTGGACGTTAGGGTGATGGAAGGAGCCTATCCACGCGCTTGGATGAGTATGGTCTACTGTTTGGAACTAACTGCCGGCATGGCGCGCGCTGTGAACAATGCATATAGACCCGGCAGAATCGAGTCGGCGCGACAACCTATAGAGCGAGCAACAGCTTGTAGAGTGAGAGTTTGAGGAGTTTTAACAGAAATTCCCAGACGCCCTATTCAGGTGTTGCTTTAAGACTGTCCGCGCCAACTCGACTGATAGGTTCGGTTGTATATGCATATCAGTCGAGTTGGCGCGACCGCTCGCAAATTGCACGCGCGGGCGTGTTTGGAGCGCGACAACTCTGTCAAGTGTGAACCCTTCCGGCTGCAGCATGTGGATTTGTAGCCAGTACGAAGCACTAGCAGTCCGCCAAAGCACAGCGATGTAGCCTAAGAACAATCAAAGTTACGGTCGTGCGAAAATGCAGGTCAGGCTTGGACAACCCATCTTTTTCGGTTTCAGTCGATCACTGCGGGAAGAAGCTATGAGCTGACGGCCTACAAATGCATAGGCTAGCAGAACACTTAAGGTATTTTATGAGAAAGCGCTTACAGTTCTCCAGCTGCTCAAACTGCCTTAGTTAGAGCTGTAATGTAGCTTATGATTGGACAAAGTTACAGCGCTGCGAAAATGCAGGTTGCCTTGAGTTTCACGGTTTTTTCCAATTTCAGCCGACCCCTGCGGGAAGAGGCGGAGAGCTAACGGCCTGCAAATGCGTAGGCTAACAAAACACTAAAGATGTTTTCAGGTGACATGCTCACAAGCTTATTAAACTGCTAGCTTATTAAACTGCCTTAGTCACAGCTGCCAGTTTAAAGCGTCGGAAGATAGCGGTTAGAGTTTCCTGCGCTCTTACTTAAGGTTTGAGTTTTTGACCCTCGCAATGGTACTTTTCTGTTCAGCATAAAAAGAATATCGAACTGTATCAATTTCGACTGATTTTGGAAACATCGATTTTTTGACGGTTTCGCACCAAGGGAGGCCGCTCAAGGTAGCGGCAGAGGGACTACTACGTCATCGAAAGTCGATATTTCAAAACCGGGCCAAATTGGTAACCGTTCGATAGAGCTTTTCGTGCTGAATTGAACGGCGTCATTGAGTTTCGAAAAAACTGTAATCTAGGTGAGTAAGAGCAGGGAGAACATCTACCGTTATTGTGCTAAATTGCACGCGCGGGCGTGTCCAGAGCGCAATAACTCTGTCAAGTTCGAGTTGTTTCGGCTGCAACCCGCGGGTCTTGTAGGCAGTTAGTAGGCGCGCAATTTAGCACAACAATGGTCGATGTTCTCCTCGCTCTTACTCGCTCACGTCACAGTTCTCGCTACTACGAGTAACACCTTTGCATTCACCATCAAAAGCGCTATCGAGTGGTTCCCAAACTGGCCAGATTCAATAATACTGATTTCGGTGACGTCATCGGTCCTCTGCTGCGGCCTTACCCCGACGCGAAATTGTAAAAAATTGATGTCTCCAAAACTGGTCCGCCGGGATTAACACCGTTCGATAGAGCTCATCGAGCTGAACAGAAAGGTATGATTGAGAGTGCCGAAAACGCAAGGTACTTTACGAGGAAGAGCTCACAACTCTCCAGCTGCCTAACCTGCCTTAGTAGCCATGTTCCTCAATTGTGTTATATCTAGTGGCTTTTATATAACTGTCTCAGTTAAACATCACTCAATATGCGAAACAAAGTCTGCATAATGAACCGGTCCCAAGCTGATTCACATGAGGCTTTGCTATTATCTGAGCTTGGGCAGTGTTGCCATTTTTGTGTTACCTTGACAGCTATGACTTCATTTATTCGCACAAAACGAAGGATCATGTGCTTTTTCACAAAAAGTACAGTCCTTCGAATTTGAGGTCGCCATCGAGGGGTTGGTCTTCCAGAAGTACTTTGCCATCAGTATCGAGGGCAGTGATATAACTCTCTGTCGATCCTCCATGCTCCATTGATTTAAGGGCTAGAATCACACTATCGCAGGTTCCTGGTACAAAATCGAAAGCCGAGTATCCACGATCTGGATGTGTTAATTCTCCAATTTTCACAACTTGGATGTCTTCCATAGATTCATCCGCGGTAATCAGTAGGTTAGTTCCCCTGAATCACTGACTTCAACAATGAAACGACGTTACTTCAAATTTACAAGCCACATCAACAAGTATCACCTGATCTCGTCCAATTCGTCGTTATAGATTTCAGTTGAGTATTTTCTTGGAAGGAAGAACCATCTCTTGTGTATCTCCGACCATTGTACAGCTTCGTGGGTCAGGTATCCTGGCGATGTTGCACCAGCTGCTTGCGCAATTTTATCGTAGACATCAGTCCAGTCTACGCTTTTGACCTGAAATTATTCTAAAGCAGCATTTAAAAATTGCGCACATCAAACTGAGAACAGCAGGAATAACTCCTTACAACGCCGTCATGAGATATGATTTTTATCCACATTGCATCCGTGCTGAAAATCTCTCCCTGTCTGTTCCTATACGCCTGAAAAAAAGCTTATAAAAGAAAATGGAAGGGACGGCACATGTGTGTAATAAATCCACGTTTATTACGGAACGCTGTTAAGCGCAAAGCTGCCTACCATTCCGTGACCGCCAACATACAGCTGGTCGTCTTTCAACGTCATCCACTCCGCCTTCATTCCGCTTGCCGTGTTTCCTGGCCCAGAATTGAGGAACAGCCATGGAATTGCCTGAGTAGGTAGGCGTTACAACAGCTCAATTTGTTTCGCTATTGTAGGAAGAGTAAGCAACACCTTCTTGTCTTCAATTTCAAAGACCATTCCGGTTTTGTCGTCAGGCGAAAGCAAGTGACCGTTAAATTTCACCAAGTCCGACATCTCCATGGCTCGTCCTTTCATGTTTAGGTGCCTTAAAAGATAAAAATATGACCGATGTTTCATATTTCCAACATTAGCTTCTATTACAGCACATTCTGCTAACCACGCCAATCCCTCTCATGGCGAAAGGAAAGCGAAATTTAAAAAAAAACGACGTGACGTAGAAAGGAGGAAATCTTAAAACTGTTTGAGAACGAAAGCAAAACACATTTCAGCTTGGAGTACAACAATTTCATCTATTTGTTCTAGGAATTCTAAGACAACGAATCGCGGTTGCACTTAGCTGTTTGAGAGCGTATTACTTCACAACTTGTTGGTAATCGTTACCCATAGGCCTCAGCATTTCCTCAAACAAACAGTGGAAGTTTGTGGAAAACGAAATTCATTCGAAGACTACCATAACCAAAGCCTAGTCGCGTTCTTAATTGCCTAGTGTTTGCCTCTTGCTGCGCATGCTTGGGTTAAATGAGGACAGTGTCGCCTGACAATTTTTCAAACAAAAGCTCAAAAACGCACGTAGTTAAATTTTGATCGGACGAGAGATCCCACGTCACTTCAAGGTTTGTTAGTTCATCCTTCACAAACAGCTGTCCCTTTCTTGTCAACGCTCTCCACGTGTAACCCTCAGGTGATGTCCTGGATTCCTTATCCATGTCAGTGATGGCAATGATGTTTAACTGAAACAGTTATATAAAAGCCACTAGACATAACACAATTGAGGAACATAAAACGTAAGGAATGCTTTCCTCAATCTCTTCTCAAGTGGTTTGGTTTCCCAAATCAATTTCAAAACGCATTAATCGTTTGCTGCACCTTGACGAGCTCTGGTCGATGACAGCCGCACCCACATGGTGAACGGCAACATTTGGGAGCGATTTAAGTGCTAGTTAAGGAAAACGTAAAGGCATAGCGACAATAGCGAAGATTGCAAAAGTTGCTTAATTGTTGGCTTAGGGGGATCTTGTCTTAAAACTTTATGGCTTGAAAGGACTCATGTATTGCGCTATTTTAATACATCTCTCAGAAACGGTTGCTTTAGACACGTTGTCCGAATCAGGATGGCTGCTAGGATGACTTATTTTCTTTGGTTTGTTAAAATCCCAATTTCAAAGGAGCGCAATTTGTTACCGTTCTGTCCGATGCGTCAACAGTGCATTCTCCCACTCTCAAAGGGCTTGCTGAAAATGCATTTTATGAGCCAGTTGGAGTTACGTGTAGGGATATTTGCTGAAAGCGTCTTTTACCTCGAGCTTCTTGTGGAATCTCGGCCAAGCATAGTACGGCCTGAAATTCTATCGCAGATAACGGAATAGGTAGAGTCGATTAACACGAAACACCTAGAGGTGTCTCACGCTGAACCCACCGCTAGTAGAAAGCTAAGACACCACATCGTGTGCTGTTGAATGACTCCGTACAACGATTCCGTTATTTAAAGGGTAGAGTCTCATTGATTGACCTCAACTGGCAGCTTATTAAACAACATATAGATGGCTCATTCTTTGGTGCTTGTTCAACACAAAGCAAAAAAGAACAGAAGTATCGTGGTCTGTTAGTGAATATGTAGCACCAAACACGGATATGCGCGCATCATTTCTTTAGTGCATTGACAGAACCCTACGTTGAGACCCTTCCCTGGCAAGAGAAGAAAGCTGAACGAACTCCTTTGAAAACCATCAAAAAGCAGCGGGAACCCTAGCGATGGAAGCCAAAAAAGAAACGCCTGACCCTCGTAGGCAGCTCCTGTCTGCTTACGTTTGAGCTTCTTTTTTGTATTGAACATCATTCAAAGAGTATAATTTGCTTCACAAAATGAATGAATGTGCATCGGTTTCTTCTTGATTTTGACTTTCCTTAATTTGCAGAGCTGTAATCTGAATTCCTACCAACAGCCTCTTTCGGATAACCTGAAAAAGCGAAATTTGCAAGGACCCAAGGAAAAAGCATGCATTCTGATGGGACAAACCACTCTTTTTCAAATGACATACATATGACACCGCGCGAAAAAATGGAATATTTCATTTCCTCTTTTTTTAACAGCCCGCTAAGAGTTGACAATTTCAGAATAAGCATATGAATGGAAAACAACTTTGATATAGCAAAATATTATGCCTTCTGTGCACTCCTTTTTAATGTCCTAAAAACTAAGGACAATTAAAATGGACTTAAAATTCAACACCTTTTCATATAGAGTAGATCATCTTTTTACGAATGGTCTATAACTCTATGCCAAAATTCTCAAACGTAAGCACAGAAAAGGAGCTATCGGCAAAGGCCATTTTTCCCTTCCCGTATATCGTCTTAAAAATTGGTGAAAAACGAACCATACATTCTGATATGTAGAACGAAACAATTTGCTGGGAACTGTGTATAGCATTGTGAAATTTTTTTAGTGAAGTTTAGAATAAAACGTAAATACAACGGCTGGGACCTGGTTTAATCGTCTTCGCCTGCCAGCTTTAGTGTGAGTTTCCCTATTGTGACCGACGTTTCCACGAACTAGAATTTCTCGTGGTTTGAAGGAGGCTTAAAATGTTTGATTCTGCAAAGTTCACTAAATCAGAAACGTAGCGTCCACCTTTGCAGAAAGAACGTGCCTAAGAGTTCTAAAAAGAAACATCACATCTGCGCAACCTACCGCTGGCGGCGAGCTCTGCGTCCCTGTCCTGTGGTTAAGGACAGGGCAGCGGCAACGCCGCAGAAGTGTGCAGGGTCCTTAAGTGTACACGAGAGTGATGAGGTACAGAAAGCACAG
>OX377206.1:19216436-19600510 GCA_947396885.1 Heligmosomoides polygyrus polygyrus
ACAGTTAGCTGAAATGGTGAAAGTTGTGAGAGGAACAAAAAGCAGTCTGCGAAGAAACCCGAAGAACATTGTTGAACACATTGCCTTGCTGTGCCTTCTGTACCTCATCACTCTCGTGTACACTTAAGGACCCTGCACACTTCTGCGGCGTTGCCGCTGCCCTGTCCATAACCACAGGACAGGGACGCAGAGCTCGCCGCAGCGGTAGGTTGCGCAGATGTGATGTTTCTTTTTAGAACTCTTAGGCACGTTCTTTCTGCAAAGGTGGACGATACGTTTCTGATTTAGTGAACTTTGCAGAATCAAACATTTAAGCCTCCTTCAAACCACGAGAAATTCTAGTTCGTCGAAACGTCGGTCACAATAGGGAAACTCACACTAAAGCTGGCAGGCGAAGACGATTAAAACCAGGTCCCAGCCGTTGTATTTACGTTTTATTCTAAACTTCACTAAAAAATTTTCACAATGCTATACACAGTTCCCAGCAAATTGTTTCGTTCTACATATCAGAATGTATGGTTTGTTTTTCACCAATTTTTAAGACGATATACGGGAAGGGAAAAATGGCCTTTGCCGATAGCTCCTTTTCTGTGCTTACGTTTGAGAATTTTGGCATAGAGTTATAGACCATTCGTAAAAAGATGATCTACTCTATATGAAAAGGTGTTGGATTTTAAGTCCATTTTAATTGTCCTTAGTTTTTAGGACATTAAAAAGGAGTGCACAGAAGGCATAATATTTTGCTATATCAAAGTTGTTTTCCATTCATATGCTTATTCTGAAATTGTCAACTCTTAGCGGGCTGTTAAAAAAAGAGGAAATGAAATATTCCATTTTTTCGCGCGGTGTCATATGTATGTCATTTGAAAAAGAGTGGTTTGTCCCATCAGAATGCATGCTTTTTCCTTGGGTCCTTGCAAATTTCGCTTTTTCAGGTTATCCGAAAGAGGCTGTTGGTAGGAATTCAGATTACAGCTCTGCAAATTAAGGAAAGTCAAAATCAAGAAGAAACCGATGCACATTCATTCATTTTGTGAAGCAAATTATACTCTTTGAATGATGTTCAATACAAAAAAGAAGCTCAAACGTAAGCAGACAGGAGCTGCCTACGAGGGTCAGGCGTTTCTTTTTTGGCTTCCATCGCTAGGGTTCCCGCTGCTTTTTGATGGTTTTCAAAGGAGTTCGTTCAGCTTTCTTCTCTTGCCAGGGAAGGGTCTCAACGTCGGGTTCTGTCAATGCACTAAAGAAATGATGCGCGCATATCCGTGTTTGGTGCTACATATTCACTAACAGACCACGATACTTCTGTTCTTTTTTGCTTTGTGTTGAACAAGCACCAAAGAATGAGCCATCTATATGTTGTTTAATAAGCTGCCAGTTGAGGTCAATCAATGAGACTCTACCCTTTAAATAACGGAATCGTTGTACGGAGTCATTCAACAGCACACGATGTGGTGTCTTAGCTTTCTACTAGCGGTGGGTTCAGCGTGAGACACCTCTAGGTGTTTCGTGTTAATCGACTCTACCTATTCCGTTATCTGCGATAGAATTTCAGGCCGTACTATGCTTGGCCGAGATTCCACAAGAAGCTCGAGGTAAAAGACGCTTTCAGCAAATATCCCTACACGTAACTCCAACTGGCTCATAAAATGCATTTTCAGCAAGCCCTTTGAGAGTGGGAGAATGCACTGTTGACGCATCGGACAGAACGGTAACAAATTGCGCTCCTTTGAAATTGGGATTTTAACAAACCAAAGAAAATAAGTCATCCTAGCAGCCATCCTGATTCGGACAACGTGTCTAAAGCAACCGTTTCTGAGAGATGTATTAAAATAGCGCAATACATGAGTCCTTTCAAGCCATAAAGTTTTAAGACAAGATCCCCCTAAGCCAACAATTAAGCAACTTTTGCAATCTTCGCTATTGTCGCTATGCCTTTACGTTTTCCTTAACTAGCACTTAAATCGCTCCCAAATGTTGCCGTTCACCATGTGGGTGCGGCTGTCATCGACCAGAGCTCGTCAAGGTGCAGCAAACGATTAATGCGTTTTGAAATTGATTTGGGAAACCAAACCACTTGAGAAGAGATTGAGGAAAGCATTCCTTACGTTTTATGTTCCTCAATTGTGTTATGTCTAGTGGCTTTTATGTAACTGTTTCAGTTAAACATCATTGCCATCACTGACATGGATAAGGAATCCAGGACATCACCTGAGGGTTACACGTGGAGAGCGTTGACAAGAAAGGGACAGCTGTTTGTGAAGGATGAACTAACAAACCTTGAAGTGACGTGGGATCTCTCGTCCGATCAAAATTTAACTACGTGCGTTTTTGAGCTTTTGTTTGAAAAATTGTCAGGCGACACTGTCCTCATTTAACCCAAGCATGCGCAGCAAGAGGCAAACACTAGGCAATTAAGAACGCGACTAGGCTTTGGTTATGGTAGTCTTCGAATGAATTTCGTTTTCCACAAACTTCCACTGTTTGTTTGAGGAAATGCTGAGGCCTATGGGTAACGATTACCAACAAGTTGTGAAGTAATACGCTCTCAAACAGCTAAGTGCAACCGCGATTCGTTGTCTTAGAATTCCTAGAACAAATAGATGAAATTGTTGTACTCCAAGCTGAAATGTGTTTTGCTTTCGTTCTCAAACAGTTTTAAGATTTCCTCCTTTCTACGTCACGTCGTTTTTTTTTTTAAATTTCGCTTTCCTTTCGCCATGAGAGGGATTGGCGTGGTTAGCAGAATGTGCTGTAATAGAAGCTAATGTTGGAAATATGAAACATCGGTCATATTTTTATCTTTTAAGGCACCTAAACATGAAAGGACGAGCCATGGAGATGTCGGACTTGGTGAAATTTAACGGTCACTTGCTTTCGCCTGACGACAAAACCGGAATGGTCTTTGAAATTGAAGACAAGAAGGTGTTGCTTACTCTTCCTACAATAGCGAAACAAATTGAGCTGTTGTAACGCCTACCTACTCAGGCAATTCCATGGCTGTTCCTCAATTCTGGGCCAGGAAACACGGCAAGCGGAATGAAGGCGGAGTGGATGACGTTGAAAGACGACCAGCTGTATGTTGGCGGTCACGGAATGGTAGGCAGCTTTGCGCTTAACAGCGTTCCGTAATAAACGTGGATTTATTACACACATGTGCCGTCCCTTCCATTTTCTTTTATAAGCTTTTTTTCAGGCGTATAGGAACAGACAGGGAGAGATTTTCAGCACGGATGCAATGTGGATAAAAATCATATCTCATGACGGAGTTGTAAGGAGTTATTCCTGCTGTTCTCAGTTTGATGTGCGCAATTTTTAAATGCTGCTTAAGAATAATTTCAGGTCAAAAGCGTAGACTGGACTGATGTCTACGATAAAATTGCGCAAGCAGCTGGTGCAACATCGCCAGGATACCTGACCCACGAAGCTGTACAATGGTCGGAGATACACAAGAGATGGTTCTTCCTTCCAAGAAAATACTCAACTGAAATCTATAACGACGAATTGGACGAGATCAGGTGATACTTGTTGATGTGGCTTGTAAATTTGAAGTAACGTCGTTTCATTGTTGAAGTCAGTGATTCAGGGGAACTAACCTACTGATTACCGCGGATGAATCTATGGAAGACATCCAAGTTGTGAAAATTGGAGAATTAACACATCCAGATCGTGGATACTCGGCTTTCGATTTTGTACCAGGAACCTGCGATAGTGTGATTCTAGCCCTTAAATCAATGGAGCATGGAGGATCGACAGAGAGTTATATCACTGCCCTCGATACTGATGGCAAAGTACTTCTGGAAGACCAACCCCTCGATGGCGACCTCAAATTCGAAGGACTGTACTTTTTGTGAAAAAGCACATGATCCTTCGTTTTGTGCGAATAAATGAAGTCATAGCTGTCAAGGTAACACAAAAATGGCAACACTGCCCAAGCTCAGATAATAGCAAAGCCTCATGTGAATCAGCTTGGGACCGGTTCATTATGCAGACTTTGTTTCGCATATTGAGTGATGTTTAACTGAAACAGTTATATAAAAGCCACTAGATATAACACAATTGAGGAACATGGCTACTAAGGCAGGTTAGGCAGCTGGAGAGTTGTGAGCTCTTCCTCGTAAAGTACCTTGCGTTTTCGGCACTCTCAATCATACCTTTCTGTTCAGCTCGATGAGCTCTATCGAACGGTGTTAATCCCGGCGGACCAGTTTTGGAGACATCAATTTTTTTACAATTTCGCGTCGGGGTAAGGCCGCAGCAGAGGACCGATGACGTCACCGAAATCAGTATTATTGAATCTGGCCAGTTTGGGAACCACTCGATAGCGCTTTTGATGGTGAATGCAAAGGTGTTACTCGTAGTAGCGAGAACTGTGACGTGAGCGAGTAAGAGCGAGGAGAACATCGACCATTGTTGTGCTAAATTGCGCGCCTACTAACTGCCTACAAGACCCGCGGGTTGCAGCCGAAACAACTCGAACTTGACAGAGTTATTGCGCTCTGGACACGCCCGCGCGTGCAATTTAGCACAATAACGGTAGATGTTCTCCCTGCTCTTACTCACCTAGATTACAGTTTTTTCGAAACTCAATGACGCCGTTCAATTCAGCACGAAAAGCTCTATCGAACGGTTACCAATTTGGCCCGGTTTTGAAATATCGACTTTCGATGACGTAGTAGTCCCTCTGCCGCTACCTTGAGCGGCCTCCCTTGGTGCGAAACCGTCAAAGAATCGATGTTTCCAAAATCAGTCGAAATTGATACAGTTCGATATTCTTTTTATGCTGAACAGAAAAGTACCATTGCGAGGGTCAAAAACTCAAAACTTAAGTAAGAGCGCAGGAAACTCTAACCGCTATCTTCCGACGCTTTAAACTGGCAGCTGTGACTAAGGCAGTTTAATAAGCTAGCAGTTTAATAAGCTTGTGAGCATGTCACCTGAAAACATCTTTAGTGTTTTGTTAGCCTACGCATTTGCAGGCCGTTAGCTCTCCGCCTCTTCCCGCAGGGGTCGGCTGAAATTGGAAAAAACCGTGAAACTCAAGGCAACCTGCATTTTCGCAGCGCTGTAACTTTGTCCAATCATAAGCTACATTACAGCTCTAACTAAGGCAGTTTGAGCAGCTGGAGAACTGTAAGCGCTTTCTCATAAAATACCTTAAGTGTTCTGCTAGCCTATGCATTTGTAGGCCGTCAGCTCATAGCTTCTTCCCGCAGTGATCGACTGAAACCGAAAAAGATGGGTTGTCCAAGCCTGACCTGCATTTTCGCACGACCGTAACTTTGATTGTTCTTAGGCTACATCGCTGTGCTTTGGCGGACTGCTAGTGCTTCGTACTGGCTACAAATCCACATGCTGCAGCCGGAAGGGTTCACACTTGACAGAGTTGTCGCGCTCCAAACACGCCCGCGCGTGCAATTTGCGAGCGGTCGCGCCAACTCGACTGATATGCATATACAACCGAACCTATCAGTCGAGTTGGCGCGGACAGTCTTAAAGCAACACCTGAATAGGGCGTCTGGGAATTTCTGTTAAAACTCCTCAAACTCTCACTCTACAAGCTGTTGCTCGCTCTATAGGTTGTCGCGCCGACTCGATTCTGCCGGGTCTATATGCATTGTTCACAGCGCGCGCCATGCCGGCAGTTAGTTCCAAACAGTAGACCATACTCATCCAAGCGCGTGGATAGGCTCCTTCCATCACCCTAACGTCCAGAAGTTGAGGGCCCAGCTCCTTAACGCGACTTGCGTCACACGCGACGCGTAGCGAGTGGAAAACGGCACTCTCAGGCGCCCTTTCGCGCCGCTTGTGCTTGTTGGACGCAGCGGCATGTCCGGTTCTGTAATTCAACTGTATTTTAACATACGGTTTAGTGTGCTATAAAAAGTGAAGTAGAAGCAACTAACGGAGATGAACTTCAGCGGAGATTAAAACGAAAAGACTGAGCATCTAGCGAGATTTGGATGAAGAGCGGCAGTGTCTCAGGCAAACATTTCAGGAGAAAACGGCTCCTAATACCGCCTTACGGTTAGGGGGCCCGTGATGTAACTGGTGCCTGGCAAACGCAGGAGAGAACAACGAGCATGAGGAACTATACTAGAATGATATAGAAAAACTTGGAAAGCTCTGACAAAAAAGAGAGCATCGTGAAATTTAGGAATCGTTTGTGTTGATTACTTCAGTGCCTGAAGAGCCTCAAAATTTTAGTGAAAACAAGGCAACGGGGAACGGTCCTTAGTGATCCAATCATCATTCAGTCATTCACTCATTCATTACCAATCGCCCTGTAGTGAATTCCAGAATCGTGTTTTCATTTGTGCCATTACTAACCGCAAGGTAATGGAGAGCTAGCTTCCTAATACTTCAACATATTTTGAGATTGTTCCAGTTAAGGAACGTCTTCTTTGATCGAAATGTAGCATGGCTAACGATTTCTTTGTTGACTATAAAGTTATCGTGATGACTTATGATTTCATGGGCAATCGCAAATATTAGAAATAGCCGCATATCATAAAGTTGTAGAAAGGGTGAAGAATCGTCCACTCATCGTTTGCAGAGCTTTCACGCAAATTGCATTTTCACCAACAATCACTGAACCGTCGTGGTACTCCGGGCAACTGCATAGCAGGCTCTTGATATCTAGTTCAACGTATTTTAACAATTTTTTGAAGTGAGCTATGAGCTATGTCTGGTACATACTGCTGCAGTAAACTGGAAACATTTTGGCGCAACTTTTCCTAGAATAACTAAAACGTAAGATGGGTTGAAGGGAACAGACATATTAGCTCACCTCACTATTCCACATTTTGATTATTCTCCAAAGTGAAAGTGATGCGATTTATTTGTTCACCTGCGCTGTTATTCACCTCAATCAATGTATTAGGTCGGAACGAGAGTCTTCCGATTCCCAACTTCCTTTACATTTAATCATAAGAATTAAAATAACAATTTCTGCACTTAGCATATCTCTGCCGAAAGAATCGCTAGAAAACGTTTTCTTTGCAGTGTTGAGCAAATGAACAGCTAGAGCTCACGAACCGTCGAAATACATTTTGACATCCTCCTATACATGGCGAGGTTTTCTCTCTAAAAGCATTCTAAGAAGTTCGTAAAAATAACGCAGTGAAAGTACGTAGATTTGGTAGAATAATGTATGGCGTTCACGTTCAAATACTGCAGTTTTTGATTGGAATAATGTGACAACGTTTTACTTGGAGTAGCCGCTCAAATGTGTAGATACCATTTATTTATCAAAGAAAAACATATTTTTAATAGACTGCTATATGTTGTTGTTTACTTTTATCAGCATAATCTCCTTTGCTTTATTAGCTTCTATTAGGGGGGGGGGGCAAAAGTAATGAGACAAAATGAAAAAATCTTCATCTCTTTATAACTCAATTACAACTCAACGATGCTGAGGAATGTATTTGCTATTAAGGGCAATGACCTTGCTGCCATCGCTCAGCCAACTTCCTGATCCTATCCTTCCAGAACTGCTTGAGCCTGGTGTTGATCAACTGCTCGATATGGTTGTCAAGGACTGCTTGGGTTCTTGTGTCTCTTCCGACCAGGAAGTCCTGTAGGGCAAGTAGTAGTGGGAGTCGCATGGAGAGATGTCCGGCGAATACGGCGGTTGAGGCATGTGAACGTAGCCCAGCTGGCCAAGCTTATCCGTGGTTACTTGTTCCCGATGGGGTGCGGCGTCGTCGAAGAGGAGGACCTTCTTGAAACGCTGCGAATGAATAAGAGCGAGTCGCCGGCCCATCTCTTCTGTTTCGTTCATCATGACCTTGGAGTTCATCGCGGTGCTCTTGGGAAACAGCTTCCGGTAAACCGATCCATGGGCGCAGACCCAAAAGCTCCAAAGATGCTTCTCGCCGTGAACATCTTGCCGAACGAAGGTCGGTAACAATTCACCAGGCCTCACCCAGACTCGCTGCTTGGCAGGGTTAAGGTAGAAGACGTACTTCTCATCTTGCGTGAATATTGAGCCCAGGCTGCTCGGGGTTGGGAATTGGGGGAGATTTGCGCGACACAGGTCGACTCGTCAGGCTGGGGTTTCGGCATGAGACAGGCTGGGGTTTTTGGCATGCTTCTGGAAAGGGCGGAAGTGGTAACTTCTCAGGTGGGCTTCAGTAAGTAGCATACAATCATACAAATACGATAAGCACAAAACCGGACTCCAGCCACGAGATATATGGACACGGCATGGGTGTCTCATTACTTTTGCCCCCCCCCCCCTAATATGTTGAATTCCATTGAGAATTATGCCTGCGATAAGTCATCAAATACCAATTGACCAATTTTACCTACACCTATGACTTTCGCAGGAGGTTTTCACTTCTTTCATGAAGTTTTCCAAATCATTTTTTTATTATTGACGATGATTTGCTCTTCATAAACATCTTGAAAAGTGTTCATGCTCTTCTCTGGCTAGGGAATAAATCGGAAGTTGTTGTTACCACTCCTATGAGTAGATATGTCATCATAAGATACAAACTCAGTGGACATCTTTCCTTTTCCTTCGCAAGGAGGCGGCTTGTCAGGAGAACTACTAATAATATAAACTTCGCGCTAATTCAGAACAAAGTCGTTTGTTTATTTCTACCGTTTTTCTACATACATTGTATTCTTCTGAACGGTCGCCTACTCTGAGCTATTCTCATTTTTATATTACATTTTTTTAGTTTTAAGTATGCGATGTTTGCATTTAAAGCTAAGTTTTTGAATATTCCTTTCCAACATTGTACCTTAATTTCTATTCAAGTCTCATCTTTCATTTGCGAGATTCAATCCATAATGCTCAACAGTACAAAACTCGGTCTATTCAGCCTTTGGGAAAATTTGATTGTATTCATTAGCTTTTGTGAGAAACCTGAAAAATGGAACTTCATATTTTTCCCCACGTTAAGGTACAAAATACATGGTCAACTCATGGAGCGTAAAATTAAAATAAAGAAGGGAACATTCAACGGAATAGAACGACGGGACATTTCTCTCCGACCGTATACTATGAGGTTGTTGCATATGAAAAATGGACGATTTTGGCTGAAAACTTGGACAGATCATAACTGCCCTTGGAAGCAATTTTATTAATCTAGATAAGCTCCATTACAATTGTTTCACTTTTCCCAAAGCGAAGATAGCTTATATATTCCGTCCTTGTACGAGAATTATTAAAACATAAGAAGTCATTTTCGACATCATCTTGGTTGTTGGATTGCTTACTCTTCACGTAATGATCTAAATGCTTGAAGAAATGATATTTTGTAGGAGACAGATTTGGAGAATGCGCTGGATGTGACAGAGCTTCGTAACCCAACACATCCAGTTTCTGGACAACAATTCTTAAATGTGCGGTCGTGTTGCCAATCGGTAGGACTGGGCCTCTTCGACTGACCAAAGCTGTTTTTCACTCAACTTTTGGTGCTCCACTTCATTTTCGGCACAGCACTTCTCAGCTGTGATAGTCTTCCTCTTCAAGACTTTCATCACCAAATCAAAACCTTTCGAACCAGTGGTAAACTGTGCTTCCCTCGGCGAAATCGTCTCCAAATCCAGTGTTGATGTTACGAGCTGTGGCGGCTGCGTTGTGTCCACTTTTTCATCCATATAAGTAGAGCACTCGAAGATCACGCTGATTCATACTGTAAGAACGACGTCAAAAACTTGGCAAGAGGCAATTATGTCGCAAAGGCTACAAATGCTGAGAAAGGGGAGATTCTGCACTTTCAGAAACTACATACAGTGCCTGAAAACGGAACATCCGTAGCCACGAAAAGTCGACCAGAAATTGAGGTAGCAAAATTGGCCATCTCGTATTCAATGACATAGTACTGATACATACTGTAATAAAGGACTGCTCCTGTAGTCGATACGCAGTAATTTTACTATGAAATCATGGTTCACTGACTTTATAGAGTGTTGTATATACCTATCTATCTGTCTATCTAATATCTATCTGTCTTAAGGAATTCTGCATCCGTGACTCTATATATTAGTGCAGGGCCTTCCTGTAATGAGGCCCTGCACTGTAATGAAACTAACACTGATTTTGTTTTTAACGAACCAGCCTATTAGATCGTAGTCGGAGTCGGATACAAATCAAAAATTCATCGTACACCTTGAATAGAAGTGAAATTTGTCGCCGGTCTCGAACGGATTCGATGACTCTGACTTCCAACCTATGCGGGCTGACGGCGAAGTGCGCATATTTCTTGAGCCTAACTTCTGCTCCCCATAATTTCTCAATCGATCGAGGATTTCGTTGCTTTAGACCTTCTGAAGGGGCTGTGCTCAGCAGGAGTTAATTTCCTTTGTTTCATTCCGTTTGAGGTTCTGCACACAATTCGCACTTCAAAATACTGCAGAAATATGGAACCATGCGCAGACATTTTAACGCTGTGCGTGAAAAGCAACATCCAGTCTCTGCTTCTATACATATTTAGTAATTGTACGTTAGTTTTATATTTTTAATGGTTTTTAGAATTGTACTTTGTAACACTTTTTACTATTGCACTTTTTTATAATTATACTATGCTTCCGCATTCCTCTATATCGCCACTCATTACGCGTTAGTTTTATTTTTAGTATTTTGTTTCGGAACTATATTTTGTACATTAGATTTAACGTTTCGTGTCCTGATTTTGATTTCCGTGCTGACTTCAACCGTTGTCATCTTGTTCAATTTTAGTGAAGCGAGAGTATCTAGAACGCTATAAAATCTTGAGTGTTACCACTAAGATAGTTGCCTCACTAATTTGGCCATTTAAGGGGAAATTACCCTCAGATATTATTTAGTGCCGTCCTCAGCAAAGGCACGATTATTGTTGTTGTTCTGTGCACGCTAATTCTTCTGTCAAACAGTAGCATTGTCGTAGCTCCTATTTCTTTTAAATTTCGCGCAATTTGCGCTCCCTGAAGTTAGTTAGTTAGTTAGTTTTCCGACTCTTTTACTTTTTCTCATATTGGATGTTCAATTCATGCCTTCTGGTTAAAGAAAGAAAGATTCTCAAGTAGACGGCATCTTCCGATTCGGAATCTCTTTTGTGGTGATCCTGTCCATGTTCGACAAAGTGAATACGGCCATTATATCACACTCTGTAATAACGCACTAAGCGATGAGTTATACTATCGGTCGGCGCCGCGGCGGAAATTAGTCATAAAATACGGGGAAACATCGAGGGAAAATAGGGGGAGGGGAAATGGGGGGAAAATTGCGGCATGAAAATAGCGAAAAATACCCAGACGTCTTCTCCCTGCCTGGGAACTTTAGCCCTAGGGAACTTCATGTCGCTGAACACGAATCTGAAGTTTGTTTTTGAAGTATCGATTGCCGTCAATCGATATTGATCAAATTACGGTGCGGGAAAATAGCGGAAAATACCTAGACGTCTTCTACCTGTCTGAAAACTTCAGCCTTGAGGTAACCGCGGTCGCTGAACACGAATCTGAAGTTCGTTTTTGAAGTATTGATTGCCGTCAATCGATACTGATCAAACTGTCGATTTTTTGTGGATGTCGTCCAGGCGGTCCGAAACTTTAGCCCTGGGGGTAGTCGAGGTCGCGCAACACGAATATGAAGTTCGTTTTCGTAGTATCGACCACCGCCACTCGATAATGATCAAATTACGGGGCGCGAAAATAGCGTGAAATACGCAGACGTTTTCTACGTGCCAGATAATTCAGAAGATGTGCGGAATACGTCGCATCACGTGCCTGGGACTCAAAAGACGTGCCAAAGGCATCGCTCAACGTGTTTGGGGATTCAGGTAGACGTGCCGAAGACGTCGTCCAATGTGCCTGGGAATTCAGAAGGCATGCCGAAGACGTCGCCCGCTAAGGGGATCATTGAGGGGGACCAGTGCAAGTAATCGGGGCCGTTTCACTAAGGGAGGACCAGTAGTGAGAAACCAATAGATCGCGCTATCACACTACATACTGTACGTACTGCGAACCTTTTGTACTCCTAGGTAGGGAAAAGAAGCTGCACAAGTAGAGCAGCTAGCTTGATGTGATTGTCCTTAGCTTAGTGATACTGCAACATCGCGCGAAGCGCGCAAGTGCGAAGCACGCCGATAGGCGTGACGGAGCGCTTGTTTGGAATATCTCAGATCTGCGCTGAAACTCACTTAGTTTGGGTAAGTTCCCATCCGTCCCTCTTATGCTTAAAGCGTAGCTAGATCGTCATAGCATGCTTGCCCATCTTTTCGAGACCCCTAACGGTATGGTCAACTCAGCTTTAAGTTTTGGAAGACCTTTGCTTTAAACTACGATAAGGCCCGTATCTTCATGGGGACGAAATCGGAGCGGCGGATAAGATTCGCTTTCACGTGGGTCAAGCCACTGCGTAAAAACCTTGAAGAGTTTTGTCTTGTATTATCAACTCCAAAGATTCCATAGTTATTAAGGGTTGATGAATATTTATAACGCGTGAGCTCAAACTCCCTCATTTTGCATTCCAACCTGAGGGAGGTGGTTCCTCGAATACCAAGCACTTCTTCAACGCTGTGCGATTTCACTTGCCGTTCCGTTGGACTATGATTAGAAATGGTATTGGAGCTTCCCCTTTTGTCCACTCTCTAAAAAATTGGTCCTAAACTTTGGGAGGAAACGATATTTGATGTAACGACTCAAATGTGTAAACAAGAACTCCTTGTTCAATACGATTCCTTCCGGCTTTGAAGAAGACGATCCAGAGAAAGGGTTAACGCCTAACGCTGTTTAACAGCTTTGCTGAAGAGCAAAGAGCTTACAATGGAGCGAGAATTCTTGTCTACATCAAGGTCTACCGAAAGTCGGGCGCCATTGATGAAGCTACCAGTCTCATATTCCTTATTGCAGTCCGATGTCTCATTCGATCCCGAATATTTGAATCGAACAGAACATCGATCGGATTGCAGTCGCGTCGAATATCCGAATCGATTAGTCGAATTCAAGCATGTGAGAAATCGCGTTTTGGATTAATTCGTATTCGAATGTTTAAGAAATCTCGCGTCTAGAATAAATTTAAGTTTCACTAATTGAAGAACCAATTTTTGAATATACTCGAATTTGAATACCTGAATATTCCAAAATTCGAAGCTGTTCAAATATTCGAGAATTTTGTGAGAGCAACTATAGTACGGTGAATAGCTTTCGCAGGCAGCAAAAATGCGGAACTGCCACCATCTATTACTGGGTGCTGACTATGTAACGGTTTCGCACAAGCAGGCAGTGTGACTCGTGATCATAAGGGTAAAGGATGAAGGACGGCCTTATCAATCTCTTTTGGGATGAGCCACACATTCTACTTCTGGGGATGTCGTGGAGACGATTTTAATGCGTTCTTGGTCACAAGTCTCGTGGTGGCGAGCTAATGAACTCGTCAGCGCTTTATCCTTCCCAGAAACTGGTACCAATTCGCCGACCCTGGCGGGATGGAAGGCTTGGTTGGCCTGGACGGAAAATCCGAACCAGAAGGCTGGTATCGGGTGCACGCGACAGCCGGAACCCATCCTATTGCGCTACACGGTCACACACGTGATTATAAGGATCTAATATGTTGACCTTCATTTTTTGTTATCCTTTTAAAACTGGTTTGTTTTTTAAAGGAAGTTTTGTGTACAAGAAAATGGCTGCGGTAGGGAAACACTTACCCTCCGTCCAAGATTTCTCTCAATATTTTGTCGCACCTTTGAAATAATCTCGGTGCAATCTCAGACGCTTTCCAATTTACGCAGACTCTAATTTTTGCACATCCAAGCCGTTATTCTTCTATTCACTTTTTTTGTGGATCCGTGACGGAAAAATGATTAGAGGCTCGAGAGATTATGGCACGACTGCAACCTAGCGCGCAACATGGGATCGCTTCTTGCGTCAACGCCGGCGACCGCAGATGAAGCGATGCGATTCAGCCAGCTATCGTCGGATTATTTACGATTAGTCGCCGTCGAATATATGCTGTGCAGTGATGGGGTGACAAACAGGTATTCACACGTTCAACGTCGTCGTCGTCGTTGCGGCCGCGGCGGCGACTGCGTTGGCGACCGTCGTGTCTGTCGCCGCGCGGCGAGCACGACGACGTCGGTGGCGACGGCGATCAGTCTCTCTAATCACCTCGATTTGCTACTCTATCATATCGCATTCCAAGGCGTTGGCGTCTCGCCTTTTTTTGGGCGTATTTGAGGCGTTCTTGCCCATCGTTCTTCACTACCTTCACTCCCAGCCACTACCAACTCGACATTGGCACTGGAACCGTTGATGCCTACCTTGTCCTTTAGCCTTTCTACCATTAGTGTTTGACAAAATAAGTGAGAAACGAAGCGCAAAGAAGTCCTCGCTATTCGTTTTTGGGGTAAGCATATGTACCGTTTTCACTTGAAATTAGACGCTTCCTTTCTCACTTTCTCACGTCAAATTGGATAATTTTCTAAACAAACTTGACGCTTCTGGAATCAACGTGTTCGTCTTCCAAATCAGAACATGCTTTTTGCAGTTTGAACTACAGACTTTCAAAGATGGTTAGATTTTTTTTTTGTTCAATACAAAACAAATGAAAAGTTAACAAATTAAAAAAAGACTCAAGATGAATTTGGTGTAACTTTCTTCGAAATTTTTTCGTTTACTGCTCCAATGAGTGTATTAATTTTATCTAGGTTTTATTTTTCTATTCCCTCTACATACTACTATTTACCAATTACTACTCTATACATTTATATTTACATTTATATGTTCCAATAAATTCATATAAATTCATAAATTTCGGTGACTAACACCGTTTGCGACTACGTACCTACATCATGGGGGGGGGGATCCAGAGCAGCATCCGATTTTGAGGACACATAAATAAGTAAGGCAGAATAATTTTGTTTTAAAACGCAACAAGGCAGCAATCATCTAGTGCATCAAAAAATTAGATCGCGCCATGCACTCGAAAAGCTCGTCACGGTTTTTATCCCATTGTTGCTATAAATACTGCTTACATTGGGAGTCAAAGTGTGTGTTTTTATAACTGTTATTGTTACATTGTTTATAGTTATAAAATTTAATGCCAACAGGAATTTTGCCATCAATCGAATAAAAATCGCGACGTGTAGGACGAGAGCATGGCGCATGGCGTAATCACCTTCCAGGAAGCAGAAAATGGTCGTCCTCTTGCTCTCCAAAACACACTTCATGTAATATTTTTCTATCAAAAAGTAAGAATTTTATGTAATTTCAAACAATGTGTTCACTTAATGAGGAGGTGAATTAAAACTTCAAAGCAACTCACTACAATTTTCATTTAGCAAAAAGATATCCTAATCTCTTCTTTAAGAGTTTGTAGTTTAATCTGGAATGTTCAATTTTGTTTCAAAACCGTTGGGCTTGTTTAGAGCAGTGTTCAAATTGATGTGAAAAGTCTGGTGTTCTAAGGTCTGTTCTATATTTATTCTTTACAAGGTCTTAAAAAGTCAGGAGGTGTACTATTATACAATTTCGTATTTTTCGTTGGATTTTTTTATTCAAGTTTTTTGATCTGTGCGATCAATGTGGATCAAACACTCAGTTGGCACGAGCGCGGTGCCGATCCTACACGTTCCGTTAGCCAGCCGTCTGCGCATCGTACCTGCTTGCTATGTCTGTCTCAATGAAATATAAGCACTGCTTCAGCGTGCATAATATGTACTGTTGCCGGCTAAGCTATTGGAAAAGCTTAAAACTCTTATGGATTTCTAGAAAATTGGAAATCCTTGAGGATGCGAACGGTTAGGGTTGCTCCATGTTCTCGCTTAACACTTTGCATTTTATACTCGATTGGTTGTGTATGGGGTAAATGTTTGCTGCAATTTGACAGTAACTGACCATATCAGTGTCCCGTACTTTTCTCAATCTTAAGAACAAGCAGGAACGCACTACAATTTGGAGCAGAATGTTAGACTACTTGAGCTCGCTCTATTGCGACTGGCCCGCTCTGCTTGGACTTAGAGGGCAAAGGAGCCTGCTATGAAAATGGACCATAACTCCGCTCACAGATATGAACAGCAGAAACTGAACACATATTTGGAATCAGCGTTCGAAGCTGCACCCCGTGATATGCATCTCATCACAAGTCTCATGATCACCAAGTATCCTTCACTTGTTACTAAGGCACGCTGTAGCATCGTGATCAGTTTATAGGCTATGTAATTGTAGTAAGCTTTTACTTCGTACACAATCAATCGAGTTGAAATTCAGTGTTTAGACGAAAACACGGCACAACCCCTACCATTCATGAGCAGGAGAATTTCTATTTTTCTGCGCATCTGTATAGGTGTTAGGCTTTTCCAGTTTTGAACGAAGAGCTAAATACGGCCATAGTAACAACCAGCTGAAACTTGGACAAATTAAGTTGAATATTTTTGTAGTTGTTCTTATGGAATCCATTGACATTTGCTATTACAGTTAGTTCTAATTTTAACACACTCTGACACGCTGACGTGTGGCTTAGATTTGTCAGTGTTTTTTTGTCAAAATTTTTCTGAATTGTTTCCAAACAACGGGCAATAACGACATTTAAAACAGATACCTATAACAAATGCTCCGTCACGCCTATCGGCGTGCCTCGCACTTGCGCGCTTCGCGCGATGTTGCAGTATCACAACGCTAAGGAGAATCCCATCGAGCTAGCTGCTCTACTTGTGCAGCTCTTTTCCCTACCTAGGAGTACAAAAGGCTCGCATTACGTACAGTTATGGTATGATAGGGTGATCTATTGGATCCTCACTACAGTTCCTCCCTTAGTGAAACGGTCCCATTACTTGCACTGGTCCCCCTCAATGATCCCCCTTAGCGGACGACGTCTTCGGCATGCCTTCTGAATCCCCAAGCACATTGGAAGACGTCTTCAACACGTCTGATTGAATCCCCAAACACGTTGAGCAACGTCTTTGGCCCGTCTTCTGAGTCCCAGGCACGTCATGCGACGTATTCCGCACGTTTTCTGAATCCCCTGCACGTAGAAGACGTCTGGATATTTTCCGCTATTTTCGCACCCTGTAATTTGATCAGTTTCGATTGACGGCCATCGATACTTCAAAAACGAACTTCAGATTCCTGTTGACGACCTCAGCTGCCCCAGGGCTAAAGGTTCGGACCGCCTGGACGACATCTACAAAAAGTCGATAGTTTGACCAATATCGAATGATGGCGATCGATACTTCGAAAACGAACCACAGATTCGAGTTCAGCGACTGAGATTGCCTTAAGGCTGAAGTTCCCAGGCAGGGAGAAACGTTTAGGCATTTTTCGCTATTTTCGTGCCATTATTTTCCTCCATTTTCCCCCCAATTTATGATTAATTTCTGCGGCGGCGGCGCCGATGATAGTATGACTCAGCGCTTAGTTCGTTATTGTAGAGTATGACTGTCGATCGTTAGAGGAAATTCTTATCTAATCTGTTTTTTCTAATGTTTCAGTCCTTGCTTTGCTCTTTTTTTATGCCAAGAATTACTTCAATGTCTCCATGAAAACCCGGTTTTGGCTGCTTTCAACTAAGCTATTCTACTACAATAATGGTGATGTGTGAGAACAAAACAACAAATTAATCTAGGCGGAGTTTTAGAAACTGACCTCGATGGAGTTTTGAATCGTAGTTAAGTTCGGTTTCTTGTTTTCGAGTAGGTTATCTGGGAGTAGCCGATAGTGCCGTCGTTACGCTGGCTGTGGCCTTCAGAAAATATCGATGATGCATTTTTGGTTAGATGACAGTTGGTTATTTGAGTTTTTCCAGCTCTACGGTGAAGTTATGGTGAGTGGCGACAGCCATACATTTGGAATGGTTTCGAGGCAGCTTGCTGCCATGAACTGATCATATGGTACCAGTAAAACTCCGCCGGTAGACGGTAGATAACTAACTGGTTATTGGTTTAGGTGGTCAGACAGGTTGATGGGATTTCAAAGGTCTCTTGGCGCTGCAACCAAATTTTTTGTCAATTTTCTGCTTCGAGGTTTCCTATACTCATCCTTTTCTTTTCAGCTGTGAATTCGCAAATATGGTGCTTAAGGTGGGGGTGAATTCGAAATATTATTTTGTAAAAAGGAAATGAAACCAGTCTATCACTTTAGACCGTTAACTGTACACAGTACAGTTAGCTGTACATAGGCTATGGATTTGATAGAATGTTTCCACATTTTTAAACTAGGGGAGCTATCAACAAATGGAATATCTAAGCAATAGAGAGTCATCAGATATGTTAAGCTATTGTTTTTTTTTGCGTTTTCATGTGACATCTGCCCAGGTTCTATGCAGATTTCTCATTTTCTAAATGACGAAGATTGTAAGTACAAAATAGGGTCTAAAAAATATATTTATGCCCAATGAAACTTGAACCCGACAAGGCGTTTTTTGTGCCTGAAATTTCATGAGTTCTTTTCATGCTCGCCTCCTTCAAGACCCAAAGGCAGAAATTAAAAAAAAAAGAATTCTGGCTTTGAAATGTTTTGCATTTGAATTGCAAATGTTTCGGGCATTGCATTTAAATTGTCAGTATTTTTTAAAAGCATTTTTGCCTAATTATGTATAATTTTGTTGGTAACTATATGGTCAGTTTCTTCCATCTTTTTCAATTCTCCATTATGTAACTTTATTACGGCTTTGTGTGAATGTATGCAGGACACTAGGTTTGGAATTCGTCGTTGAAAAAAAAACACCTACGAATGTGGAATGCGTGGCGTATTCTACCAGCAGTTGACGAATATCAAGTTTCCACGATGCTGTGACCACCGCTACAGCGACAAGATGTCGCGCTGCGACTAGTAACTGCTCCAATTACTCGGTGCTCTTGAGGCGTGGAGTATTCTTGAGCAAGTCTCCGAGCAACGGGCGGATAATTGAGGTCACACCTCGCTGCGTCACTTTTCGTACCCAACCGACCACGGTGTCCTGTAATCACGCAGAGGGGAACTGGTTCACAAGTAGCCACCGTTACCTGCCGTCATAACAAAGTCGCTGACTGGACAGCGCCGACAAGGCTATCGAGGCGACAGTGCACAATTATATCTCGGCTGTCTCCTTCGCTCCAGCATTCTCGTCGACTGAAGTACAAGGTCGAATTGTACTTCGGGACGAGAATTACGGTCCGCTGTTCAGTTCAGTTGCCTGAAGTGCGTCATAGCACCGCTCTGATCTTCGGTCATTGGGGATCAGTTTCAGTTATGACAACGCAAACAAAGGCTCAGGATTCCTTGACTTTGAACGCTGGGAAACATGTAATTGGGCATCCGCTTTGGACTCTGGGTTTTGGTCTACTTTGCTATTTTCTCCTAAACATCCCTAAATCACTGGTGTTGCTCTTCCTTTTAAAATGTGTAACTGCTTTCGACCTACGCTTGATTAAAAAACTGGTGAGCCACCTCCGGCTCATTTTAGACACACGAACGACTAACACCTTTTCGCTTCTAGTCGTTATTGTGGCCAATGTGAAGCAGTGATAGAGCCCCAAATAATCAATACTTATTCCAAGGTGTGGGTTAGGCCTATGTTGTATTTCGGCAACGCTGTTGTCGGCGACGTCGGCCGCAGTGTTGCGCAGGCTGCTACGCACTGCGTAGCACCCACATAATACTATCGCCGACAGCGTCGCCGAAGTATAACATAGCCCTTGGGTCTATGTTATACTTCGGCGACAGCGTCGGCGGCGCGGTCGCCGAAGTACCGTGCACGTGCTGCTACGCACTGGTGGGCGGCGGCTACGCAGCACCCGCCCAGCACTGTCGTCGAAGTATAACATATACCTTATAGTCAGGGATGTGCGGAATTTCCGTTTCCGTGTTCCGAATTCCGGTTTCCGGCCATTTTAGGCCCTTCCGTTCCGTTCCGTGTTCCGCCTGTTTTTGGGCCGGAAGGCGGAAACGGAAATGGGCACTGTTCCACACTAGTTCTCTATTGAACACAATCAGCTTAGCAATTAAAAAAGTACTCCTTAATAAAATTTTAAAAGAATTACTGTTTAGCAACCCAAATATACTTATTATTAATATTCTATTATTAGTGTTAGTATTAGTATTAATATTCTTGAAATTGGTTAGGCTACCAAAAAAGCACAAAAATGGCAACGTCTGGGTGCAGGGCAAAATTAATGTGCCACAAAGGCTATTTATGGATTGTATGCTAAGACGCACTCAACATTTGAATGATTTATTTATTTATTTATTTATTTATTTGCACAATATAATGCGCACAAAAAAACAACAACATGGACACGGTAAATCGCAGAAAACACAATGTGAAAAACAAGAAGTTAACAGCCATCTACGACAAAAACTTAAATTAGTTAACTGACTAAATTATAATTCAACAAAGAAGGGCGGAACTGCAAATTAGAAGAAATCCGGTAAATTCTGTGCAAAGTCTTCTAAAAAAAATAGGATTGAACAGGGCAGGGGAAGGAGCCGAGGAAGGATGAGAATTTGACGGAGAAGAGCAGTGGACCGCCAACACTGCAAGTCGTGGGATCGGCTCCGGATACCAACTTAGTAGGTCCGTCAACTCCAACAAATCTCATACCTTATGGCTGCTGGGGAAGCAGCAGAAGGGTTTTGTGCACACTCAGTCTGACATCTCATACAAGACCGGTCTCACAAGCAGTAAACTATAACAATGATCATAAAATTCTTGATCCAAACAGTAGTTAAAAATAGCTACAAAAACTTTGCAAGCATATAACGCAGTATCATGAAGGAAAGGATGCAATGAAGGTTGTGGCATGTGGTTGTCTGCTCCAACATTACATCAGTGCTCCTGATCAGAGGTGCAACATTTTTTAAATTTCTTTGGACGTGATATTCATCCATATGGAGTTGTGCGACGAATCATTTTTTAATGAAACATCACGAATATCTAAAGTAAATATGTACCATGCGCTATTATTTTGACTGACTACGGTGACTTATTGAATTCTGACACAAAACTAATATCTAGGAAAACATCTAGGAACTGTCCAGCTGTGTCACCTTGGGCGTAGGGTTTCTAGGCGGGCTCGTACTGAATCTTCCCTTGGAAGTGTGGACCCACCATGACCAATCACTCATCCAGTTATCATCTTAGATCCTAGAATGAATTCTTATCGTGAGTACTGGTTTTGGTGACTACAATGTAACTGCTAATGTTGGGTATGTAGATATCTGTGCAGTCACCACGTCATCCATGATGCCACAGGTTTCTAAAAGTGTTGAGAGGAATCCCTTTCCTGGTCGGAAAATGATCTAGGTGGCTACTCCAGTTTTAGACTTCACCCGAGTCAGTTTTTTTAAAATGCGGGTCTGTAAGTAACCTCAACTGATTAAATCGGTTAAGTCTACCGTTCAAAAAATATCTGCATCAAGAAAGTCAGCGGAAAACCCGTCGCAGGAACTAGATATGGAAAGGGTGCATGCTGAAATGGTGAGAAATAATAAGACTCTGAATTTGTTTATGTTTATTGCTGTAGCCATAGCTGAAAGGTTATCATATCAATATTATGAACTCATGCTTCGTTATGTTATGTAATGGTGAGGATGAGCATTAAACTATGGGAAGTTCTGCTGCTCGCAAAGTTCTAGGCAAGAAAAAGTGCAGTAGAAGCCGCTTTTGACGCCGCTTCAGATGCACTTTTGAAAAAATGGCCAACATTTGTCATTTCCGTTTCCGCGTTCCGTATTCAGGTTTCCGGCCATTTTTGAGCGTTTCCGTTCCGTCTTTCGTCTTCCGCTTTTTCCAGAAAAAAATTCCGCACATCCCTGCTTATAGTTGTGCCGCCGCGCTGAACGCCGCTACGACCGGCAAGGATAACAAATTTTCTTGCCGCCTGGTCGCGCTGCATTGTATTTATACTTCGTCTCCGTAAAACAACTTGCCTGACGAAATTAGGCGATTATGCTAGATTAGACGACTCTCGCCTCAAAATGAAGCATAGCAAGCAGCACCGTCTAGTCGCTATGCCCACTAAGCCAAAGTGTTTTGAAAGTAAAGACGCGAGGTAATAGGATGAGATGCAGTACAACTGGGCTGTGGAATGCTTCTTACAACCAAAAAGATGGAGAAGCTTTATGTAGAGCCTTTGGCCTTTATGTAAA
This sequence comes from Heligmosomoides polygyrus polygyrus, assembly GCA_947396885.1. Classification (NCBI taxonomy): domain Eukaryota; kingdom Metazoa; phylum Nematoda; class Chromadorea; order Rhabditida; family Heligmosomidae; genus Heligmosomoides; species Heligmosomoides polygyrus. The sequence continues at coordinate 19,238,490 of OX377206.1, forward strand.
ACGATGGAGCACACAGCTGTAGCAAGAGCAATGCTGCAACTTCCAGCGGTTAACTGCAGTTGAACTTCGCCATGAGAGTCCGCGAATGACAGAAGCGCGCAGCGCAGTGCTACGTTTATAGCTCCCGTATAATTGGGTATTCGGTACAAATGAGCGCTGCGTTCTAGAAAACGAAGCTGCCTGTGGCCATGCGAGAGAGCGCGTCTCCTGGGTTGCTGTCTAGTTGCTGCGAAGCCGATGAGACGGGGTGGTTTATGGTTCGACTCTGCTGTAATGCAGGATTTTCGCATTTCCTAAAAAAGATCTGCCACGATCAGTCAAAGCTCACTGTGTCAAATGGCGAAGTTTGGGCGAAATCGACTACCATGATCCCACCCCCCATACTTACATGTGGCTGACCAGTGCCTTGAACCACCTTACGCATTTTTTTTGTCGGGACACGGGGTCAATAGGGACAATACTGAAACTTATAGCTTTCAAACTATTTTCTCACCAGCTGATGTGATAGCGTGTCATTTGGAGGAGTTTGGTCCTTCCGATACTTAACGGGTTACACCAAGGCAAGAGAAGAAGATGGCTAACACTCCCGCATCCGTCTTGCGAGATGCGTACTGCAGGAGCATCGAGGTAAAGGATGAGGAACCTATCAGTTGTTTTTTGTTTGTTTCGCCATCTCTTTAGCAACTTCTAGCAAAATTCATAATAAGTTGGACCTCTGTGCCAGTATAAAGCTGCTAGTATGAAGACGAGTTCTTTCTAGCGATGTTTTCCGTTGCAATTTGACACAGAGAGCTTTGGTTGATCGTGGCAGATCTTTTTTAGGAAGTGCAAAAACACCACATCACAGGGAAGTGGAACCACAAACCACCACGTCTCACCACGCCGCTCCTCTACCCCCTGCGCCATCATTGCTAGGCCGGTAGCGCAGCTTCCAGGCTACTTGAGCTCGGAGCCATGCTGAAAATTGTCCATAACTCCGTTCACAAATGCGCGCAGCAGAAACGGAACACATATTTGGAATCAGCGTTCGAAGCGAAAACCTTGATATGCATCTCATCTCAAAGTTCCATGTCCACCTAGTATCCTTCCCTTGTAGTCCCGACGCTCGTGACAACACGACTTGGCAACGCTTCGGACAGACGGACAGACGCTAACCCTTTGTGCTTGCGTCTGTACAATGCCTGCACGAGTGGCGTAAAAGGCTTACTAAAAATGGAGAAGTGTTCGATCGCCGAAATCTTTTAGCGCTTCTAGAGCACTACATAATTTCTGGAGACGATTGGTTGCAAACACGTCTGCAGGTCAAGCACCCCAGTACAAGTACTCGACTGCACAAAAAAACCCGATCCGTCATCACCCACTGCGTTCTCTCTCGTCGCAGTCAGTTCGAAACCGCGCCGACCTCTCTTGAGTGCTCCACCGAACCTACTACCTTCTTCATCAGGAACCCGTTTCCGGCGCTATCATTTTTAGCGATGACGAAAAACGACCACACCTAACTTATCGTACCCATTTCGGCACGACGTCTTCATCTACGCAGTAACTGCAACATGTGTCGTAAACTTCTACGCAGCCCGTCGTGCATTGTGATGACTACTGCTAGAGAACAGAATTCATTATTCGGTTGTTGTAGACGGTTTCACAAGCTCCATGTTATTTGACATGCAGGTTCACATTTGGTACTCCTCATCTAACAATTACTGTAAATATTTTTTTTCTGGGTACTACTACATGTTGACAATGGTCTCACTTCAAGAGCACCATGTATGGAAGAGCTTTCGTTAGCGATTTCAAAAATATATATATAGTGATTTCGTGTCTCAGAAGAAGCTCTACAAAACTAGACGCAGCTCAAAGCTCTTGCTCCGTGGTCATGAGCTTGTTCTATTCGATGATTTCTTCTGTCAGTAAATTCCTTACAACTGCCATCGGACTGTGCCTCACATTCAACTTCTTTGTGATATTATTCAGAACCCAGCGGTAGGGCAGGCAAGATGTACAATAGTTCCGAAATCGAAATTTCAATAAACAAGCGGAAACCTCCTAACATCCAGCCCTTGGCAGGGAGCCAGCTACACACTAACTCTCTGCGGTGGCGAAATATTAGGTCGGCCCAAAAGTTCCCACCGTTTTGAATTTTTTTGTCCATATTAACCGTAACTTTGCTTAAATTCAACCACTCTAATTAAGTTATAAATTTACTCTTCCCTTATTTGAACAGGACGCATTTGCAACAGGTTATCACAGTTTGTTATCACAGCTATCATCTACTTAGTTGTTTATTATATTTCTTTATGTACTATACAGGCGATAAGTAATCAAATGCCAGAGCATGACAACTTGAATGTGATCCAGAAATTCTACGATGGTTCAAGGAGGCTGGCTGTTCTTTTAATGTTTCAAAAAACCTTTCAACTTGTCGCGAACGGCCTGCGTTTTATGTTGTCCGAATACCTTTTTCAAAAACTTGTCGGCTCTTTTTTAAGGGAAAAAGCATTCAGATGTTGCCGTCAGCACTTCTTTTGCTGTGGCGCTAGGTTTTTGTACAAGGACTGTGTATGTGTACTTCTTTTTTTTTCTCAGTAGACATCATCACAACACCGGGATAAATTATGAAAGCACCATTTTGAGCTTTGTCCTTATCTCCTCTTCTGGCCGAGCAACTATTCTGAAAAGGCTTTCAATCATTTTGAGACTTTGTATCTCTCGTTCAGAGTAACGCATGACAACAGTTCACTGATGAGCTTCCACGAAAAGAATTTCAAAGTAAATTCGTTTCAATTTTGACACTGTTTTCGAGATGCGAGCCATAAAGTTTCATGATTTAAAAACAGGGCTTTTCGGCTGTCAAGAAAAAACTGAGTAAGCTCCTCAAGTCTTGAAAACATCTTATGTCATTTGATATGCAATTGAAACCACTCGCTTTCCTCTACATTAGTGCGAACGATGAGTGCTTCAATCCTTCAGGGGGCGGTGACTTGGTACCAGACTTGTCTGGTGCTGACCTGTTCATCGGTTGGCCACGCAAGTCATTGTATGGCCAAATACACATTCAAATCGCTTCCACGACATCCGACAAGTAGAATGCGTGGCGCATCCCAAATAAGATTAGTAACGCCGCCCTTTATTCTTTTATCCTTTAGCGCTAGCGAAACGACCTATCACGCTATTTTATCTCGACTTAAAAGGTGAGCAAAGGCGGGAGAATTTTCAAAAGCATCGCAACTTTCGAGTTCACTGAAATTAGTGGGCTAAAGCAATGTCTTGTAAGGAAACTATAGCAACGGCAAGGAATTCATAATTGAAAATGCAAGGCTATAGCTTCCGTAACTAATCGAAGTAGGGAAATGGATACCGGAAACAATTTTCCACAAGCTCTTCTTTTTCGGGTAGGTGAGGCTTGATATTTTTGTCTAATACTACTAGCTTAATTTAGTCGCCAACTCAGTGAAAGACAGAAACATTCGTATCTTCTTCCGTCAAATCGATGGCAAACCGTGAATATTTGCGTGCTCTTGTTCGTGAGCACGTCTTTTTCGATGGAAATTTACAGACTGCTTATCTTGGATGAACTCTGTTAATTGTTCGGGTCCTGGCTTTGTCAGTTTTCAAATGCAGAAGCTTCGTGAAAGGGAAAGAGCGTAAAAACACCTCTCCCTTTCATATCTGTCTTCCATTCTTTTGAAGCTGTGTGGTTGTCGTGGTTATAAGCAACGAACAAATACTTTCATTTTTAACAAAAAAGCCTAATAACTGCTCCTATAGTGTGCTTCAGATTGAATATGGAAAACTATACTCTCAACTTTTGAAAGTGTGATGAAAGAAGAATTTGTGCTTCTTTGCTTTTCTATTTGCTGTTACGAAGCCGTTCACCGAAGATTTTCGCCACTAAAACTCTTTGCAAAGCTATCCCGTTTGCTTCATTCTGCAGTTGATCATACATAATTCACCTCACAACATGTCCAAGAGAGTCCTTGTACGTCAATCGTCCTCCGTTTCTTGATAAACTCCTCAAGATGCTGTGAATCGAATGCCGTATCCTGTGAAACACATAGGAACAACTTCTAGCGCCAGGCGGGACTCGAACCCGCACCTCCCTCTAACCGGGCGGGAATGCTTTACGCCATTACACCACCGGCGCCGTTTGATCGAACGCAACATTTGAATCGTTTCTATCAAGACCATCAGCTTAACTGGTTCCATGCTGATATCAGCGGCCAGCTCATCCCGGATACGGGTGGTTGCTGATCGGTCCCACGAGGTGTGGATGTTGCGTTCGATCCAACGGCGCCGGTGGTGTAATGGCGTAAAGCATTCCCGCCCGGTTAGAGGGAGGTGCGGGTTCGAGTCCCCCCTGGCGCTAGAAGTTTTGATCGCAACAATACATCGTTATGACAGCTCACAACCTCGATACCAGCCACTTGAGGCTTAATGAAACTGATTTGAAACATAGGAACAACATTCCTGAGCTGACATCGGGAACGAACCTGTCGCCTAGGTGGCGGTTTGGCGATTTGGGCGTGGCGATTGCCTTTTACTTTCATTCACATCGCCTAATAAAGTAGTAGGCTTGCTCAGCACTAGAGCTGCCTTCGCTCACGACTCTAGAAGAAACTCTGCTTGCCCGAGATGAGCATCTGTGCTGTTAACATCAGACGTCTTCTCATTTATGAAGATCACATCAGACTACAAGTGAGTGCAGGCGGCGTTTACAAGTGTTGGAAAAGATTGAATCCAATATCCTATTATCCTACTTCTGTATAGAAGAGTTAGCGGCTGTCCGTCTGTCCGCGGTCTTCTAAATACGTCGTGCAACAGGCTTCTTGGTTCAAATTACATGTCATTAATGTCGCGAGACGTGCGTCCGGACTTGCAGGATGTGCCTTGATGTCGTGCAATTGGCGTTGGAGTTCAGAAGACTACAAGGGAAGAGGTCATCGATGTGGTGTAAAACAAAACACCGACGTTGTGCTACAATGCACGACGGGGGATCCAGTAATAAGGGAGCATTAGTGGGAATAGTAGAAGGGGACCATCAAGGGGAAGCAACCAGTAGTGGGGAAACAGGCCCCCGATCGGATTCAGAAGACGTCGTGCTATTGCTGCTGTTAGCGTGGTTGGGCCAATAAAAAGGGCGGGGAGTGGGGGGGGGGGGACTGCAAGGAGAGCCTCAAGGGCGAACCGGGACTGTAAATAAGTAAAAAACGACTTGTAAGAGGGGGGGGGGGGCGGTCAATAAGGGAAACAAGGGAGGGGACCAGTAGGTGGAATCAAGCAAGAGTGGGGACGAATAAGAGGGACCGGCAAGGCGAATCAGTATGGATGGATTAGAAAGGAGGAGACCAGGCATCCGGACTGGCTTTGGTGAACGACGCGCTGCAGACGTGCCGCTAGATCCCTGGTCAGAAGATATGTCTTCAATGTTTGGGGGCGAAACCTCCTCTCCAACCCACACCCCACATGCACACGTTTGGCGGCCGCTAGATGTACGCACAGAGTGTTCCAAAATAACGTAATGAAGGTTTTTAAACCATAACTATGAAACCACTGACAACTTTACAAAACAACATATAGATAATAACAACGACATAGACACAAGGCAACACCATATTAGTCTGGATTCGAAATGGTCTCCCTTGGCGCGAATACAGAAGTCAAAACGCTTGGTGAAGTTTTTGGTGACGGGCCCTGGAGACAGTCGTTCCTTCTCCCAACGCAGAGATGTCTTCTAGACCCCCAGGTTGTGTTGGAGCTTGTCACGGACCCTTGTCTTCAAAATAGACCACGCACTGTAGTTCATCGGGTTCAGATCCGAGGAGTGCGGTGGTCATTCCGCAGACATGACGAAGTCCTGAAAATTGGCCTTGCACCATGCTTGCGTGCTTTTCGCCCTGTGTGCAGGAACAGAGTCTCCTTGAAAGTATCTGCGCATTGCTGAAGTGCTGCTGGGACCAGAAAAGTGCCATAGATTCGAAGATGTCCTATCGGTGCACATCTTGATTAAATTTTACACGCTCGTCCGCAAAAACCACGGGCTCTTTCCGATGGTGTGTATTCCACCCCTAACCATGAGCACCTGCGGATTTTGACGATGTTCGATTGTTTGAGCTAGCGGCATCGATGGAGCCATTCGCGCTAATTCTTCCCCATCAGGAGCTGGACTCTATGGAACTTGCAGGGCTCGAGCACACATTTCTTCCTGGCTATTCGATCCACTGACATGCGACTGACACAGATAGCATGGGCGATTTTTTCAAGAAACCCTCAAATTTGGGATTTTCGCTTTTCGATAATTTTCCGGATCTGCGGCGGATTGATAGTGCGATTTTTTCCTTGTCCGGGACAGTTACCTTCATGGCCAAGCTCCTTAAATCGATGAGTTTCTGTGGAGACGGTCGACTGAGCAGGCTAACGATTTCGCATGGTCGCCTTCCTTGACGATGAAGCTCCAAAATCGCAGTGCGATGGTTTGACATCTTGAGAAAAACCGTAATTGGAACAAAATAGAACCTAAAAAATTATAGCGCGGACAGAAAGACACGCGCAAAAAATGGCGCTATTTCCGTCATGCTGCATATCGATGCGTTCGCTTGAGAGAACGTCAAAACTTCTTCTCGTTATTTTGGAACACATTGTATAAAGTGCCACCGTCCCGGAGGGAGAAGGAAGGCTTGGTTGGCCTGGGCTAAAATCCGAACTAGAAACCTGGTGTCGGGCTCACGCTTAGGTACCAGAAAAATTTTGAAGTCTCTACCCTAGTCGGAAGGTGCACCGCTAGAAAAACGGAAGCATATAGCATAGTGGAGTTCCACAGGGTGGAGTACTCCCACCATTACTTTTTCTTTTGTATACGTATGAAATTCCTGATTCTCTTCAAAGGTTTGGAGTTTCTTGTAAAATGTACGCGGACGATATAAAGGTCTACAAGTCGAGAACCAAGAGGAATCCTGTGATGTTCAAGCAGCTATAAATTTTGTAGAGAAATGGGCAAACACCTGGGAACTACCTCTTTCTGCTGAAAAATGGCATGCCATTGCCTTGTTGTACAGTCAAAATCTAAAGGTCACCTTGCAATCTACACGCTCAATGGACCAGTTTTAGAACAAATTTCTAGTGTACGAGATTTAGGATTCCATTTTTCCAGGAACCTAAACTTTGAACAGCATTATAAAGCACTCGTGAAGAAGGCTAACTACCGAATTTACAATTTGTTTAAGGTATTGACAACCAGAGACCAACCTTCTCTCATGAGAGCCTACAAATCTTACGTAAGGCCCGTTGTAGAAAGTGGTGTTTCAATCTTCAGTCCCTGTTAAAAGAAGGACATAAAACTCCTTGAAAGTGTTCAGAATAATTTCACCCGTAAGCTTTTTCTGAAATGTCGTGATCTGAGTTATGACAATATTCCGAGTGGGTCTGGCAGGGCTTGTAAGGTGCTTGGTTTGTCCAGCTTTCAGACTGGACGAAGAAGAGCAGATTCAATTATGTTGTTCAAAATTCTGAGGGGAAGCTTTCCGTTGACCCAGCCGGGTTTTTTGGCGCCCCTTTGGCAACTGACAGAAGAGAGCATATTAGACTTTATCTGCAAATCCCAAGGTCGAAAGTGAGGTCAAGTTTCCTAATTCATAGAAGCATCAGGGAGCTCAACACCCAACTTTCTGAGAATGAGAACTTGGTTAACATGTCTCTGTCTTCTTTCAAACGTCTAGTTACACTAAAGTTTCGTTAGGCTTGTTTTGTTTTGTTTTTCGTTGCACAGTCATCCAGCCCCTTATATCTAATTTTAATGTGTTATTGTTATCTTGCCGCATATGATTATGAACCGTGCCTTGTAATAAATAAATAGATAAATAAATATGTGCCCTATACCCAGAAAGAACCTGCACAGAAAGTCATCTCTTCGGCTACTAATTGTGCCTCTGTAAAATTGTGAATCTTCACTTTTACTTCGTTCTCAAAAGATCGAGTGAGTTACACCCCCTTCCAACTAGGACAGATCCGATTTTCGCTTTCGTTCTCTTTGATATATCTTCATGTCCCTCTGCTGCAAGCTAAGTGATAAAAATGTTATGGGCAATCAAGCAGTGAGAGTAACGCAATTACAGGAGGCGCTAGCTTGCACCTCTAGACGTGACTCTTAGTTCGGGTCTTCAGTAGGCCATCCAAGTATCCTGTCCGTGTAAGATTGACGTAGCAGAAACAGACCCGTCTCGTAAAAACGAAACACTGATTTCTCATTTGACTGGTCACCGTGTAGGCACTTTGAGTGTGAGTCGCATTGAGATTGCCTATATCATGTAGAAGTAGAATGCGTGGCATGTACGAACCAGGATTAAGGCGGACCTTTATCCCTTCGTCCTTGATATACTTTGAGATTTTCTGTATAGTGCGAAGCCACACTCGTCTCCGACTGAGGGACAGACGATGTCGTTCTCGCTGCGTCAAAGCCCTCGGACTCTTCCGGACTGTCGCGATGAGGATCCGTGCGAGGTGCGGTGCACTCGAGGCAATGTCCTCCTCCTCCTCTGTCGGCTTTTCGCCGTTGTCAAAATGCGTGTTGTGAGTGTGTGTGTGTGTGTGTGTGTGTGTGTGTGATGGGATGCGGTGGTGCGCGTTTGAGTGCGGCTTCTCGTTTTTGCTGTTTGAGCTCTTCAAACCGCACCTCATCGTCAAGTGACAGCACGAGGCGGCCATCGGCACATTTTTCGGAATTTCCTCTCTAAACGTAACCCTCCGTACCGTCGTCTACTGTTGTGCCAAAACCCCTCCTATAGATCTGGCTGTGCCATCCGAAAAAAGAAGACGTTTCATTCCGCGCTGTTTTGCAACCAATTTGGGAGCTGACGACCTACTCCAGCTATCGCTCTGACATCTATCTTGGGTTCATTCAACGTTCGAACGGCTGTCTCGTTTTTTTCTGCGATCGCAAATCGAATTATCCGTTGAAGATGACCATTACGCGCCGCGCGTGCGGAACTACGGTACAGGTTCCGCCACTTGCTCGTGCCGATTAGTAACCTATCACCTTGGAGTGGCTGTTGTGGGAAGGAGTAGGTTGGGCACGTTTATGACTACCGTAATGGTAGCCAAAAACTGCGGAACTATGATGGTCCTCTTCCCACAAAGGCGACGTTGACTCACAATGCATCTTTTAGCGCTTCTGACACAGCAGGACATTTTGTCACCATGGCTGCAGGCGCCTACCATTTGTCACAGCTTGTGGACAACAGTTTCCGTGCATAATCCTTTAGAAAAACGGATCCAACCCTAGTCGATAGTGTCATCATATGAACAGAGATATTTTCAACCAAATAAACAAATCAGGAGCAGGATAAAGTTAACTAAAATAGAGACTGGACGAGAGCCGTCACCGTCTGGATTCTGCGGGATGTCAAGAGAATACCAGGACACCCACTAACGCGTTGGTCGAACTTCTTCGTGAGAGCCTTGAACGAAGGATATGACGCTCTTTGTTTCCTTCGATCGAGGAGGATTCATTGGATCACTCTGGCACGCGACAGGGACGAAAGGGGACGCTGCTGGCGCCCGCTCGAGCAACTCGATGATCGACGAGACGACAAGTGATACGGGTAGAAACAGAGCAGCAACGTACGCGACATTCCACGATGACGAAGTCAACTGTTGGTACGCTCAGGAGCTATTTTGGGAATAACCTCGCCATGAACGCACCTCAAGCTTTAGTAATTAAAGTGTAATGCAACGCAGGGCGCGTGTAGAGCAGTCAGAGGAGGCGCGACTATCGCGTGCACCCGATACCAGGTTCTTGGTTCGGATTTCCCGCCCAGACCAACCAAGCCTTCCATCCCTCCGAGGTCGGCGAATTGGTACCAGACTTGTCTGGGAAGGATAAAGCGCTGACTTGTTCATCGGCTGGCCACCGCAAGTCATTGTATGGCCAAATACGCATTCATTTCGCCTCCACGACATCCCGTAGAAGTAGAATGAGCTAGCGCATCCCAGAGGGGACTGAGTAAGGCCGTCCTTTATCCTTTTTATCCTAATTAGACACATCCGTAAACACGTGAAATTTGTGGTCTTTTTTCTTACATAAGAGATAAAGATACAGGATGGAAGCGTTACTCAACTCCTTTTAGGATGCGCCATGCATTTTATTTCTACTGGAAGTCGTGGAAGCGTAATGGCCATACAATGACTTCCGGTGGCCTGCCGATGCATAAGTCGGCGCTTTTTTCCTCCCAGACAAGTCTGGTACCAATTCACCGACCCCGGAGGGATGAAAGGCTCGTTTGGCGTGGGCGGATGATCCGAACCAAGAACCTGGTGTCGGGTACACGCGACAGCCGGCACCTCCTCCGACTGCACTACACACGCTCATAAAAAAATTTGCGCGTCATCCTTGCGCAGGCTAATCTTCTCTGTATTGTTCCAGTTTTAGTAAATGTTCAGGAATAATCACATACTAAAAAGAATAGCGTTTTAAAATTAGTAAAAGAGGTTTATTGCGGTTAAGATTGCAGTAGAGGAGTAGAGGTTGACTTTCCATCTTATATTTTCACCTGTCGTTTCCAGTGCGCGAGGATGAAGTTGAAATAAAGTGCTCTTTTTAGGAATACTGAGGCTCCCCTCTTTGGTTGCTTGAAGCAGTTGTGGACGAAATTCTGACTAAACTGAGCCGCACTAGTCCTCTAACCTACTCTTGATACTTTCATCACCAAAATGCTCAAATTTCGCTTCATAGAAGTGCGTTTGCTCGTTCGCATAACTATATGTGTGCTTTCGTGTCGTAGATGTCGCTAAGGCGGATTACACCGGATCACAAAGCGGATAGTATATCAGTCCGGGGCGCAAATATTTGATCGCCGCAGACGACACTGTAATAACATTTCGGAAACCCGGCGCTATTTCCTGGCCGAAGAGCAGCTTCTTCCTCGCCTTCTTCTGTTCGACGACCCTCGGCCACCCACGTGGAGACGGAGTTGTCCGACAAGTCGGTTCAGCTGGTAGTAATCCGTGAGCGAATGTTCCCACAATTCTGCTGCTGTCGTCGTCGTTCTCTCGACAAACACTTCGCGCTCAACACACCTGAGCAGCACCATCCCTCTCGTCCGTCGGTCGGTTGGTCGGTTGGTCGACCGTCCATCTCTCTGTCTCACAGTGTTCTACTGTTTTTCGTTCATCGGCTACTGAAGTATGTAGCCTCGCCACGTTGCCCGTATAATCCGTACAGTAAGCCTTGTACAGTATGTGCTACCGGCGAAAACAGAGTCATTTGGCTGTAATCGGTCGGCTTAGTCTCCGTGACGCTATTAACTTCCTCTCGTTCACGTTTTCCTTTCGTTAGCAAATTTTCCTTCCGGTATTCATAGCACTCATGGTTCAGTTTCGATGTGGCTCCTCGTCTTATTGTTTTATCAACGCGCTGAGTATAATTTTCCATCGACATTTTACATTCTCAGAAACGTGTATTCCTTTTTACACGACAATGGTGCCTTCTCTAGTACATCTTTCGATTTCCGATTTTTCCTTCGCTTTTCAGCGCTTCTTATACCATTCTAAATATTTTCTTCATCCCATTCGCTCTTATTCTGTACTGTTGTGTTGTTCAGAAAGCTCATCATGAGTGATCGAATGCCTCAATGGATTTCCTTAATCCGGGGTTTCAAGATTCATGAAATCTTCAGACCTTTACTGAAGTAGTCAACCTTGTTGCCACTTACCTATTCCGTTTCACTTCATTGAACCCAGTTTGTCTCGCTAACTTTGTGTGCACGCGGTGGTGCAGTGGGAGGAGACTCGGAGGAGAGCCCTTGCGCCGCGAAGGTTCTTGCTTCGGGTCCCGCTTAGACCAGCCAAGCCTTCCACCACTGCGGGGTCGGTGAACTGGCAACAAACTACGCTGGGAAAGAAAAAACCCTAGCCCGTCCATTTGTTAGCAAGTCCAGGTCATTGCACAGGCGCAATTCAATTTGCCTTCATGGTAGAAATATTAGTTATTATTTAATTTAATAGAGTGAGTCTCATGTAGTAATTGACACCGCCGTTCAACCTTTATAGAAAATAGGTATTTTGGAGAGGGCTAGCGTGACTCCCACATCGACGGGGTGACGAAAACCGACAACTACTATCGAAAAATCGATATTATTAATCGATATTGGTAGCCCGACCTACTGCTCCACCCGCTATGAAGTCGAGTGATCGGCAACCCTGGTCACTAACTCTCTTCTTAATTGGTGGAAGTGGAACCACAAACCACCACGTCTCACCACGCCGCTCCTCTACCCCCTGCGCCATCATTGCTAGGCCGGTAGCGCAGCTTCCAGGCTACTTGAGCTCGGAGCCATGCTGAAAATTGTCCATAACTCCGTTCACAAATGCGCGCAGCAGAAACGGAACACATATTTGGAATCAGCGTTCGAAGCGAAAACCTTGATATGCATCTCATCTCAAAGTTCCATGTCCACCTAGTATCCTTCCCTTGTAGTCCCGACGCTCGTGACAACACGACTTGGCAACGCTTCGGACAGACGGACAGACGCTAACCCTTTGTGCTTGCGTCTGTACAATGCCTGCACGAGTGGCGTAAAAGGCTTACTAAAAATGGAGAAGTGTTCGATCGCCGAAATCTTTTAGCGCTTCTAGAGCACTACATAATTTCTGGAGACGATTGGTTGCAAACACGTCTGCAGGTCAAGCACCCCAGTACAAGTACTCGACTGCACAAAAAAACCCGATCCGTCATCACCCACTGCGTTCTCTCTCGTCGCAGTCAGTTCGAAACCGCGCCGACCTCTCTTGAGTGCTCCACCGAACCTACTACCTTCTTCATCAGGAACCCGTTTCCGGCGCTATCATTTTTAGCGATGACGAAAAACGACCACACCTAACTTATCGTACCCATTTCGGCACGACGTCTTCATCTACGCAGTAACTGCAACATGTGTCGTAAACTTCTACGCAGCCCGTCGTGCATTGTGATGACTACTGCTAGAGAACAGAATTCATTATTCGGTTGTTGTAGACGGTTTCACAAGCTCCATGTTATTTGACATGCAGGTTCACATTTGGTACTCCTCATCTAACAATTACTGTAAATATTTTTTTTCTGGGTACTACTACATGTTGACAATGGTCTCACTTCAAGAGCACCATGTATGGAAGAGCTTTCGTTAGCGATTTCAAAAATATATATATAGTGATTTCGTGTCTCAGAAGAAGCTCTACAAAACTAGACGCAGCTCAAAGCTCTTGCTCCGTGGTCATGAGCTTGTTCTATTCGATGATTTCTTCTGTCAGTAAATTCCTTACAACTGCCATCGGACTGTGCCTCACATTCAACTTCTTTGTGATATTATTCAGAACCCAGCGGTAGGGCAGGCAAGATGTACAATAGTTCCGAAATCGAAATTTCAATAAACAAGCGGAAACCTCCTAACATCCAGCCCTTGGCAGGGAGCCAGCTACACACTAACTCTCTGCGGTGGCGAAATATTAGGTCGGCCCAAAAGTTCCCACCGTTTTGAATTTTTTTGTCCATATTAACCGTAACTTTGCTTAAATTCAACCACTCTAATTAAGTTATAAATTTACTCTTCCCTTATTTGAACAGGACGCATTTGCAACAGGTTATCACAGTTTGTTATCACAGCTATCATCTACTTAGTTGTTTATTATATTTCTTTATGTACTATACAGGCGATAAGTAATCAAATGCCAGAGCATGACAACTTGAATGTGATCCAGAAATTCTACGATGGTTCAAGGAGGCTGGCTGTTCTTTTAATGTTTCAAAAAACCTTTCAACTTGTCGCGAACGGCCTGCGTTTTATGTTGTCCGAATACCTTTTTCAAAAACTTGTCGGCTCTTTTTTAAGGGAAAAAGCATTCAGATGTTGCCGTCAGCACTTCTTTTGCTGTGGCGCTAGGTTTTTGTACAAGGACTGTGTATGTGTACTTCTTTTTTTTTCTCAGTAGACATCATCACAACACCGGGATAAATTATGAAAGCACCATTTTGAGCTTTGTCCTTATCTCCTCTTCTGGCCGAGCAACTATTCTGAAAAGGCTTTCAATCATTTTGAGACTTTGTATCTCTCGTTCAGAGTAACGCATGACAATAGTTCACTGATGAGCTTCCACGAAAAGAATTTCAAAGTAAATTCGTTTCAATTTTGACACTGTTTTCGAGATGCGAGCCATAAAGTTTCATGATTTAAAAACAGGGCTTTTCGGCTGTCAAGAAAAAACTGAGTAAGCTCCTCAAGTCTTGAAAACATCTTATGTCATTTGATATGCAATTGAAACCACTCGCTTTCCTCTACATTAGTGCGAACGATGAGTGCTTCAATCCTTCAGGGGGCGGTGACTTGGTACCAGACTTGTCTGGTGCTGACCTGTTCATCGGTTGGCCACGCAAGTCATTGTATGGCCAAATACACATTCAAATCGCTTCCACGACATCCGACAAGTAGAATGCGTGGCGCATCCCAAATAAGATTAGTAACGCCGCCCTTTATTCTTTTATCCTTTAGCGCTAGCGAAACGACCTATCACGCTATTTTATCTCGACTTAAAAGGTGAGCAAAGGCGGGAGAATTTTCAAAAGCATCGCAACTTTCGAGTTCACTGAAATTAGTGGGCTAAAGCAATGTCTTGTAAGGAAACTATAGCAACGGCAAGGAATTCATAATTGAAAATGCAAGGCTATAGCTTCCGTAACTAATCGAAGTAGGGAAATGGATACCGGAAACAATTTTCCACAAGCTCTTCTTTTTCGGGTAGGTGAGGCTTGATATTTTTGTCTAATACTACTAGCTTAATTTAGTCGCCAACTCAGTGAAAGACAGAAACATTCGTATCTTCTTCCGTCAAATCGATGGCAAACCGTGAATATTTGCGTGCTCTTGTTCGTGAGCACGTCTTTTTCGATGGAAATTTACAGACTGCTTATCTTGGATGAACTCTGTTAATTGTTCGGGTCCTGGCTTTGTCAGTTTTCAAATGCAGAAGCTTCGTGAAAGGGAAAGAGCGTAAAAACACCTCTCCCTTTCATATCTGTCTTCCATTCTTTTGAAGCTGTGTGGTTGTCGTGGTTATAAGCAACGAACAAATACTTTCATTTTTAACAAAAAAGCCTAATAACTGCTCCTATAGTGTGCTTCAGATTGAATATGGAAAACTATACTCTCAACTTTTGAAAGTGTGATGAAAGAAGAATTTGTGCTTCTTTGCTTTTCTATTTGCTGTTACGAAGCCGTTCACCGAAGATTTTCGCCACTAAAACTCTTTGCAAAGCTATCCCGTTTGCTTCATTCTGCAGTTGATCATACATAATTCACCTCACAACATGTCCAAGAGAGTCCTTGTACGTCAATCGTCCTCCGTTTCTTGATAAACTCCTCAAGATGCTGTGAATCGAATGCCGTATCCTGTGAAACACATAGGAACAACTTCTAGCGCCAGGCGGGACTCGAACCCGCACCTCCCTCTAACCGGGCGGGAATGCTTTACGCCATTACACCACCGGCGCCGTTTGATCGAACGCAACATTTGAATCGTTTCTATCAAGACCATCAGCTTAACTGGTTCCATGCTGATATCAGCGGCCAGCTCATCCCGGATACGGGTGGTTGCTGATCGGTCCCACGAGGTGTGGATGTTGCGTTCGATCCAACGGCGCCGGTGGTGTAATGGCGTAAAGCATTCCCGCCCGGTTAGAGGGAGGTGCGGGTTCGAGTCCCCCCTGGCGCTAGAAGTTTTGATCGCAACAATACATCGTTATGACAGCTCACAACCTCGATACCAGCCACTTGAGGCTTAATGAAACTGATTTGAAACATAGGAACAACATTCCTGAGCTGACATCGGGAACGAACCTGTCGCCTAGGTGGCGGTTTGGCGATTTGGGCGTGGCGATTGCCTTTTACTTTCATTCACATCGCCTAATAAAGTAGTAGGCTTGCTCAGCACTAGAGCTGCCTTCGCTCACGACTCTAGAAGAAACTCTGCTTGCCCGAGATGAGCATCTGTGCTGTTAACATCAGACGTCTTCTCATTTATGAAGATCACATCAGACTACAAGTGAGTGCAGGCGGCGTTTACAAGTGTTGGAAAAGATTGAATCCAATATCCTATTATCCTACTTCTGTATAGAAGAGTTAGCGGCTGTCCGTCTGTCCGCGGTCTTCTAAATACGTCGTGCAACAGGCTTCTTGGTTCAAATTACATGTCATTAATGTCGCGAGACGTGCGTCCGGACTTGCAGGATGTGCCTTGATGTCGTGCAATTGGCGTTGGAGTTCAGAAGACTACAAGGGAAGAGGTCATCGATGTGGTGTAAAACAAAACACCGACGTTGTGCTACAATGCACGACGGGGGATCCAGTAATAAGGGAGCATTAGTGGGAATAGTAGAAGGGGACCATCAAGGGGAAGCAACCAGTAGTGGGGAAACAGGCCCCCGATCGGATTCAGAAGACGTCGTGCTATTGCTGCTGTTAGCGTGGTTGGGCCAATAAAAAGGGCGGGGAGTGGGGGGGGGGGGGACTGCAAGGAGAGCCTCAAGGGCGAACCGGGACTGTAAATAAGTAAAAAACGACTTGTAAGAGGGGGGGGGGGGCGGTCAATAAGGGAAACAAGGGAGGGGACCAGTAGGTGGAATCAAGCAAGAGTGGGGACGAATAAGAGGGACCGGCAAGGCGAATCAGTATGGATGGATTAGAAAGGAGGAGACCAGGCATCCGGACTGGCTTTGGTGAACGACGCGCTGCAGACGTGCCGCTAGATCCCTGGTCAGAAGATATGTCTTCAATGTTTGGGGGCGAAACCTCCTCTCCAACCCACACCCCACATGCACACGTTTGGCGGCCGCTAGATGTACGCACAGAGTGTTCCAAAATAACGTAATGAAGGTTTTTAAACCATAACTATGAAACCACTGACAACTTTACAAAACAACATATAGATAATAACAACGACATAGACACAAGGCAACACCATATTAGTCTGGATTCGAAATGGTCTCCCTTGGCGCGAATACAGAAGTCAAAACGCTTGGTGAAGTTTTTGGTGACGGGCCCTGGAGACAGTCGTTCCTTCTCCCAACGCAGAGATGTCTTCTAGACCCCCAGGTTGTGTTGGAGCTTGTCACGGACCCTTGTCTTCAAAATAGACCACGCACTGTAGTTCATCGGGTTCAGATCCGAGGAGTGCGGTGGTCATTCCGCAGACATGACGAAGTCCTGAAAATTGGCCTTGCACCATGCTTGCGTGCTTTTCGCCCTGTGTGCAGGAACAGAGTCTCCTTGAAAGTATCTGCGCATTGCTGAAGTGCTGCTGGGACCAGAAAAGTGCCATAGATTCGAAGATGTCCTATCGGTGCACATCTTGATTAAATTTTACACGCTCGTCCGCAAAAACCACGGGCTCTTTCCGATGGTGTGTATTCCACCCCTAACCATGAGCACCTGCGGATTTTGACGATGTTCGATTGTTTGAGCTAGCGGCATCGATGGAGCCATTCGCGCTAATTCTTCCCCATCAGGAGCTGGACTCTATGGAACTTGCAGGGCTCGAGCACACATTTCTTCCTGGCTATTCGATCCACTGACATGCGACTGACACAGATAGCATGGGCGATTTTTTCAAGAAACCCTCAAATTTGGGATTTTCGCTTTTCGATAATTTTCCGGATCTGCGGCGGATTGATAGTGCGATTTTTTCCTTGTCCGGGACAGTTACCTTCATGGCCAAGCTCCTTAAATCGATGAGTTTCTGTGGAGACGGTCGACTGAGCAGGCTAACGATTTCGCATGGTCGCCTTCCTTGACGATGAAGCTCCAAAATCGCAGTGCGATGGTTTGACATCTTGAGAAAAACCGTAATTGGAACAAAATAGAACCTAAAAAATTATAGCGCGGACAGAAAGACACGCGCAAAAAATGGCGCTATTTCCGTCATGCTGCATATCGATGCGTTCGCTTGAGAGAACGTCAAAACTTCTTCTCGTTATTTTGGAACACATTGTATAAAGTGCCACCGTCCCGGAGGGAGAAGGAAGGCTTGGTTGGCCTGGGCTAAAATCCGAACTAGAAACCTGGTGTCGGGCTCACGCTTAGGTACCAGAAAAATTTTGAAGTCTCTACCCTAGTCGGAAGGTGCACCGCTAGAAAAACGGAAGCATATAGCATAGTGGAGTTCCACAGGGTGGAGTACTCCCACCATTACTTTTTCTTTTGTATACGTATGAAATTCCTGATTCTCTTCAAAGGTTTGGAGTTTCTTGTAAAATGTACGCGGACGATATAAAGGTCTACAAGTCGAGAACCAAGAGGAATCCTGTGATGTTCAAGCAGCTATAAATTTTGTAGAGAAATGGGCAAACACCTGGGAACTACCTCTTTCTGCTGAAAAATGGCATGCCATTGCCTTGTTGTACAGTCAAAATCTAAAGGTCACCTTGCAATCTACACGCTCAATGGACCAGTTTTAGAACAAATTTCTAGTGTACGAGATTTAGGATTCCATTTTTCCAGGAACCTAAACTTTGAACAGCATTATAAAGCACTCGTGAAGAAGGCTAACTACCGAATTTACAATTTGTTTAAGGTATTGACAACCAGAGACCAACCTTCTCTCATGAGAGCCTACAAATCTTACGTAAGGCCCGTTGTAGAAAGTGGTGTTTCAATCTTCAGTCCCTGTTAAAAGAAGGACATAAAACTCCTTGAAAGTGTTCAGAATAATTTCACCCGTAAGCTTTTTCTGAAATGTCGTGATCTGAGTTATGACAATATTCCGAGTGGGTCTGGCAGGGCTTGTAAGGTGCTTGGTTTGTCCAGCTTTCAGACTGGACGAAGAAGAGCAGATTCAATTATGTTGTTCAAAATTCTGAGGGGAAGCTTTCCGTTGACCCAGCCGGGTTTTTTGGCGCCCCTTTGGCAACTGACAGAAGAGAGCATATTAGACTTTATCTGCAAATCCCAAGGTCGAAAGTGAGGTCAAGTTTCCTAATTCATAGAAGCATCAGGGAGCTCAACACCCAACTTTCTGAGAATGAGAACTTGGTTAACATGTCTCTGTCTTCTTTCAAACGTCTAGTTACACTAAAGTTTCGTTAGGCTTGTTTTGTTTTGTTTTTCGTTGCACAGTCATCCAGCCCCTTATATCTAATTTTAATGTGTTATTGTTATCTTGCCGCATATGATTATGAACCGTGCCTTGTAATAAATAAATAGATAAATAAATATGTGCCCTATACCCAGAAAGAACCTGCACAGAAAGTCATCTCTTCGGCTACTAATTGTGCCTCTGTAAAATTGTGAATCTTCACTTTTACTTCGTTCTCAAAAGATCGAGTGAGTTACACCCCCTTCCAACTAGGACAGATCCGATTTTCGCTTTCGTTCTCTTTGATATATCTTCATGTCCCTCTGCTGCAAGCTAAGTGATAAAAATGTTATGGGCAATCAAGCAGTGAGAGTAACGCAATTACAGGAGGCGCTAGCTTGCACCTCTAGACGTGACTCTTAGTTCGGGTCTTCAGTAGGCCATCCAAGTATCCTGTCCGTGTAAGATTGACGTAGCAGAAACAGACCCGTCTCGTAAAAACGAAACACTGATTTCTCATTTGACTGGTCACCGTGTAGGCACTTTGAGTGTGAGTCGCATTGAGATTGCCTATATCATGTAGAAGTAGAATGCGTGGCATGTACGAACCAGGATTAAGGCGGACCTTTATCCCTTCGTCCTTGATATACTTTGAGATTTTCTGTATAGTGCGAAGCCACACTCGTCTCCGACTGAGGGACAGACGATGTCGTTCTCGCTGCGTCAAAGCCCTCGGACTCTTCCGGACTGTCGCGATGAGGATCCGTGCGAGGTGCGGTGCACTCGAGGCAATGTCCTCCTCCTCCTCTGTCGGCTTTTCGCCGTTGTCAAAATGCGTGTTGTGAGTGTGTGTGTGTGTGTGTGTGTGTGTGTGATGGGATGCGGTGGTGCGCGTTTGAGTGCGGCTTCTCGTTTTTGCTGTTTGAGCTCTTCAAACCGCACCTCATCGTCAAGTGACAGCACGAGGCGGCCATCGGCACATTTTTCGGAATTTCCTCTCTAAACGTAACCCTCCGTACCGTCGTCTACTGTTGTGCCAAAACCCCTCCTATAGATCTGGCTGTGCCATCCGAAAAAAGAAGACGTTTCATTCCGCGCTGTTTTGCAACCAATTTGGGAGCTGACGACCTACTCCAGCTATCGCTCTGACATCTATCTTGGGTTCATTCAACGTTCGAACGGCTGTCTCGTTTTTTTCTGCGATCGCAAATCGAATTATCCGTTGAAGATGACCATTACGCGCCGCGCGTGCGGAACTACGGTACAGGTTCCGCCACTTGCTCGTGCCGATTAGTAACCTATCACCTTGGAGTGGCTGTTGTGGGAAGGAGTAGGTTGGGCACGTTTATGACTACCGTAATGGTAGCCAAAAACTGCGGAACTATGATGGTCCTCTTCCCACAAAGGCGACGTTGACTCACAATGCATCTTTTAGCGCTTCTGACACAGCAGGACATTTTGTCACCATGGCTGCAGGCGCCTACCATTTGTCACAGCTTGTGGACAACAGTTTCCGTGCATAATCCTTTAGAAAAACGGATCCAACCCTAGTCGATAGTGTCATCATATGAACAGAGATATTTTCAACCAAATAAACAAATCAGGAGCAGGATAAAGTTAACTAAAATAGAGACTGGACGAGAGCCGTCACCGTCTGGATTCTGCGGGATGTCAAGAGAATACCAGGACACCCACTAACGCGTTGGTCGAACTTCTTCGTGAGAGCCTTGAACGAAGGATATGACGCTCTTTGTTTCCTTCGATCGAGGAGGATTCATTGGATCACTCTGGCACGCGACAGGGACGAAAGGGGACGCTGCTGGCGCCCGCTCGAGCAACTCGATGATCGACGAGACGACAAGTGATACGGGTAGAAACAGAGCAGCAACGTACGCGACATTCCACGATGACGAAGTCAACTGTTGGTACGCTCAGGAGCTATTTTGGGAATAACCTCGCCATGAACGCACCTCAAGCTTTAGTAATTAAAGTGTAATGCAACGCAGGGCGCGTGTAGAGCAGTCAGAGGAGGCGCGACTATCGCGTGCACCCGATACCAGGTTCTTGGTTCGGATTTCCCGCCCAGACCAACCAAGCCTTCCATCCCTCCGAGGTCGGCGAATTGGTACCAGACTTGTCTGGGAAGGATAAAGCGCTGACTTGTTCATCGGCTGGCCACCGCAAGTCATTGTATGGCCAAATACGCATTCATTTCGCCTCCACGACATCCCGTAGAAGTAGAATGAGCTAGCGCATCCCAGAGGGGACTGAGTAAGGCCGTCCTTTATCCTTTTTATCCTAATTAGACACATCCGTAAACACGTGAAATTTGTGGTCTTTTTTCTTACATAAGAGATAAAGATACAGGATGGAAGCGTTACTCAACTCCTTTTAGGATGCGCCATGCATTTTATTTCTACTGGAAGTCGTGGAAGCGTAATGGCCATACAATGACTTCCGGTGGCCTGCCGATGCATAAGTCGGCGCTTTTTTCCTCCCAGACAAGTCTGGTACCAATTCACCGACCCCGGAGGGATGAAAGGCTCGTTTGGCGTGGGCGGATGATCCGAACCAAGAACCTGGTGTCGGGTACACGCGACAGCCGGCACCTCCTCCGACTGCACTACACACGCTCATAAAAAAATTTGCGCGTCATCCTTGCGCAGGCTAATCTTCTCTGTATTGTTCCAGTTTTAGTAAATGTTCAGGAATAATCACATACTAAAAAGAATAGCGTTTTAAAATTAGTAAAAGAGGTTTATTGCGGTTAAGATTGCAGTAGAGGAGTAGAGGTTGACTTTCCATCTTATATTTTCACCTGTCGTTTCCAGTGCGCGAGGATGAAGTTGAAATAAAGTGCTCTTTTTAGGAATACTGAGGCTCCCCTCTTTGGTTGCTTGAAGCAGTTGTGGACGAAATTCTGACTAAACTGAGCCGCACTAGTCCTCTAACCTACTCTTGATACTTTCATCACCAAAATGCTCAAATTTCGCTTCATAGAAGTGCGTTTGCTCGTTCGCATAACTATATGTGTGCTTTCGTGTCGTAGATGTCGCTAAGGCGGATTACACCGGATCACAAAGCGGATAGTATATCAGTCCGGGGCGCAAATATTTGATCGCCGCAGACGACACTGTAATAACATTTCGGAAACCCGGCGCTATTTCCTGGCCGAAGAGCAGCTTCTTCCTCGCCTTCTTCTGTTCGACGACCCTCGGCCACCCACGTGGAGACGGAGTTGTCCGACAAGTCGGTTCAGCTGGTAGTAATCCGTGAGCGAATGTTCCCACAATTCTGCTGCTGTCGTCGTCGTTCTCTCGACAAACACTTCGCGCTCAACACACCTGAGCAGCACCATCCCTCTCGTCCGTCGGTCGGTTGGTCGGTTGGTCGACCGTCCATCTCTCTGTCTCACAGTGTTCTACTGTTTTTCGTTCATCGGCTACTGAAGTATGTAGCCTCGCCACGTTGCCCGTATAATCCGTACAGTAAGCCTTGTACAGTATGTGCTACCGGCGAAAACAGAGTCATTTGGCTGTAATCGGTCGGCTTAGTCTCCGTGACGCTATTAACTTCCTCTCGTTCACGTTTTCCTTTCGTTAGCAAATTTTCCTTCCGGTATTCATAGCACTCATGGTTCAGTTTCGATGTGGCTCCTCGTCTTATTGTTTTATCAACGCGCTGAGTATAATTTTCCATCGACATTTTACATTCTCAGAAACGTGTATTCCTTTTTACACGACAATGGTGCCTTCTCTAGTACATCTTTCGATTTCCGATTTTTCCTTCGCTTTTCAGCGCTTCTTATACCATTCTAAATATTTTCTTCATCCCATTCGCTCTTATTCTGTACTGTTGTGTTGTTCAGAAAGCTCATCATGAGTGATCGAATGCCTCAATGGATTTCCTTAATCCGGGGTTTCAAGATTCATGAAATCTTCAGACCTTTACTGAAGTAGTCAACCTTGTTGCCACTTACCTATTCCGTTTCACTTCATTGAACCCAGTTTGTCTCGCTAACTTTGTGTGCACGCGGTGGTGCAGTGGGAGGAGACTCGGAGGAGAGCCCTTGCGCCGCGAAGGTTCTTGCTTCGGGTCCCGCTTAGACCAGCCAAGCCTTCCACCACTGCGGGGTCGGTGAACTGGCAACAAACTACGCTGGGAAAGAAAAAACCCTAGCCCGTCCATTTGTTAGCAAGTCCAGGTCATTGCACAGGCGCAATTCAATTTGCCTTCATGGTAGAAATATTAGTTATTATTTAATTTAATAGAGTGAGTCTCATGTAGTAATTGACACCGCCGTTCAACCTTTATAGAAAATAGGTATTTTGGAGAGGGCTAGCGTGACTCCCACATCGACGGGGTGACGAAAACCGACAACTACTATCGAAAAATCGATATTATTAATCGATATTGGTAGCCCGACCTACTGCTCCACCCGCTATGAAGTCGAGTGATCGGCAACCCTGGTCACTAACTCTCTTCTTAATTGGTGAAATCTGGACGAAAACCGATAACACTGGCCGGAATTCGATAAAATCGATCGATATTGGTCACGTGATCAATTTTTCTCACCCACTTGTAGAATATGGATATTTTGCACCAATTTTCGTCTGTTTTCGACGTTTGCATGTGAAGGTCACTTTGGTAGGTTGTACTTGAACTTGCGAGTCACCCTCAAAGGTTCGACACGTCTCACTGGATAATACAGGCTTGTGACACGCACAGACAGACGGACTAACTCTTTTATACATAGTAGGATGTGTGCAAAAGCGAATATGTCGGCAAGACGCATTTGATCTTGTGTGATCTCTAATTGATTTTGGGTTATAGTCGCGCTCGATCCGGTAATCTTTCACATTTTTCATTAGGTTGACTCTTAGTAGGGATGAAGCTCTTGCTTGTTTTCCCCTGGTAGCAGGTACCCATTGAAAATGGTTCCACATTAATCCTTTGATTCACACTCTTTGGCGATTAACAATCAAATTTTGACTAATGCGGATCTTTAGTTTTCTTCTTTATGCTCTAATACTACTGCTCTAAATTCCGGTTAGAGCACTCGACTTTTTCCAAGCTCATTTTGGCGTGGTCGTTTTTCGTAAATTTTGACCAGCCACTACATATGTGCGGTAGCCTAAACAAGAATTGTCGCATTTTAGAATGCGTGGATTATTCCGAAGAACGAGCTGCATTCTTGCTCACAATTTTCTCAACGTAAACGTCAATCAGACCTTTAGGAGAAACCAGGTCCGCACGTCAATGTCCCTAGAAGCGCGTCGGAGAAGAAATGTGTAGTGAATGCGGGCAATACGTCCTAATGCTGTCATGAATAGCATTATAGTCGACCTTGTACAATGGATGCTGGCTTCAGTTCCGCCTCGGCCGAAGTTTTGCACACATCCTGCGCTTTTTCGCATTTAAAAGGCAGTCCATTTGAGTGATTGCCCTTTGGGGTCATCTATTTCCAGCTGCCCACATTGAAATGGTTTTGTATAACTTAATTCTATCAGTTGAGATGGGAAACTGACGGAATGTTGCACCTCTATTTTTTCAGCTCTCCGCATTTTTTTCCGGCGATTACACGGTAAAATATTGTCCTATGTTGAAAATAACTATCCAATTTAGCACTTCTCTCTACAGATCGACGTTTCTGTGAAATTTCTCTTTTTCTTTGCCTTTCTTTTTCTTTCTTTCTTTCTTTCTTTCTCTTCCTCTTTTCTTTTCCACTCTTTCTTCCTTGTTTCTCTTTTCGTTGTTGTGGTCTGATGGGCTGAATGGATATGTATTTTTGCGTGGGTGCCCAGTCGCTATTGTCATGCACTATGAACAGATCCTTGGATATGACTTCCTAAATTACTAGAAAATAATGGATTTAGCTTTTTTTTGTATTTGTTAGATTTGTTGTAGAACACAACAGTCCACTTCGTACCGCGCTAGTCACATATTCATGCAGAAGAGCGATATCAGTATTGTTAACTGCCTAAGTGATCTGGATGCCGATCGTACGTAAAGTACATAGTGGACCTACTCACTCGCGGAATAGTCATTTTCGGTTCGCGTTCGGATCCATGCTAATCAGACTCCGATTTCCCTTTATCTTCATTTAATTCGCACGTTGTTTAATGAGCAAAATAGAACGCAGCTTATGTTATCTGCTGGTCTTCGAAGCTCATCAAAGAGGCAAAACAAACGGTAACGATTTTGCCCCGATATTATGTAAAGGAGAGACGCACGGCGCATTCCTTGGTTTTCACTAACGCCGAGACGCATAAACAAGTGGTAAAAACTAGAATCAAGAGTCGCCAGCGCAATCAGATTAGGTTCCACTCAGCAATGGAAACGCTTGCAAGAATGACGCGAAAAATTGGGTAATCAACCCCTTTTTGAGGTGCGCCGTGAATGTTACTGTAGAGGATTTTTGTGGAGGCAGAAAATGAGTGCGCAAATGAAAATGAGACCTGCAGAGCCAGCTAAAGAACTTAAATGTATTTTATTCTCCCTACGATAATCTAGTAGAAAATCGAGACAAATCAAATGGTGGAGGACTTGATCAGCGAGGGTAGTGAACCTAATATCATTCTTCATTCAACGAACCAACTCTTCAACTGGCGCTTTCCCCATTGTTCCACATGCTCTTCTTTCATTTCTTTAAAAAAAAGGTCGAAGGACAGTCGTACCCACTCTGGATATTACAGTGATTTAGTTCATTTCTGATTCCAATTCCTTCACAGTGACGTAGAGTTCAGACGCATGGCGCAAGCTAAACTGCCGCATTTAACAGTTTTTGCCCGAGGTTTCTGTGCTAAGTTTTGTTTTGCTTAATTTTCCAGGCAAATCTTTGTAAAAAAAAGTCTGCTATTGTATGACACACTTTTCTCAAAATGCCATAAAAGAGCGGAATATCTTAGACTTTGTCCCTACCATCGAACTGACTAGAGTCATCATCCAAACACCATCTGTCGGTGGCTAGCTTTCGAATGACTTACCAGGAAACGCCACACAAAATCATTATCTGATGACCGCCGCCATCACGGCACAGCAGTCACTTTAGAGCTACTAGAAGAAATAGACCTTCATTGAGCAAGAAGCCCTGCAGTTCTGATAAGGTTATCCCTATCTAACGATATTGACATTTTGACCGTTGGTTGAGAGTAGAAGCGTTGACATTTCTAGCTGCCGGAGCGGTTGTGCAAATTGCCCAACTATTCCACAGCATCACCTCTCTCCGATTTGGCTTTCATTTTCAATTTTCTGAGGTTTGCTTCATTTAATATCCTTACTTTGTGCTCTTCTTATTTTTTCCGACGTACTCCTTTCTTTGAAGTTAGGAATATCCACTTGATTTGCTGCATTTGAGACCTTTTAGAGAGTAAGCCTTCGTTTTCACCACAGTTCGCCGTTTTTGCTTGTTCAAGACGTCTAGGTTTCGACTGTTCTCTTATCTCGATTACCAATGTTCATCAGAAGGACTCACTCTTTAGCTTTACGAGGTCCTGGAGTAGTGGTACTTCTTCCTCGAAAAGTGTGGTGATTTGATTCGTTTTAAGGGTCACCCGTTTTCCCATCTATGTAGTTTCTTGTTTCATCTCTGAGAGTATACACAAACTGTAGAATAAGCAACGTTTCATAAATATTTGGCTACTCACATTGACGACGATGCAGGTAGCTCAGTCAGAGGAGGCGCTGGCTCTCACTCGACCCCTTAATTAGGCCTTATGGCTGGATCTGCCTGATTCCTATCCAACATGGCTGGATCTGCCTAATTCCTATCCAACATGGCTGGATCTGCCTGATTCCTATCCAACCTTCCATTCTTCGGAGGTTGTCGAATTGGTATCAGATTTGATTAGGAGGTATTAGTAAAGTTTTGTTCAGTAGCCGGGAACCAGAGGCCGCTCTATGCTAATTACCTCTACAATATTGCCTAGAGAAAGAATCCATGAAAGAATTAACTTTAACACTGATTTCCGTTATTCAAATTTTGTGGTTATTAATTTATTTATGAAGCCACATTGACAAATGGTATGAAATGTAAAGAGCGGCGTTAATCTTTTTTGGAATGAGCCACGCACTCGCCTCTGTCAAATGTCGTGGAGAAAGTTTGAATGAATATTCCCCTTCCCCCCCCCCCCCACCACCACCACAAAATAAATTGCTGTTGCCAGCCGATGGTCAAGTTAGCCTACTGACCTTTCCAGAGAAGCTTGATATCCATTGAGCATCACGGGTGGAAAACTTGAAAACTCTGATTCAGGCTGCACGCAGGAGTCGGCGCTTTCACCAACCACTCTTTCCATAGGGCCTGTTCGTACCCACGAAGCAGCAACAAGAGGGACGAGAGTGCAGCGCGTGCAGCGTGTGCACCGCGTGGAAGTATGTATGAACAGGCAACAGCAGCGACAGGAGCGACTGGAGCTACAGCGCCGAAACTTGAGTGTGAACACTCTTCGGCCGCGGTTTTAATCGATTTGCATGTTTTGCACGGGCGACTAGTCGCTTTTGTCGCGAAGTATGAAGAGGCCCTTATTGCATTGATATTAGGTTGGAAAAAACTCTTTTCTTTTTTAAGATTTATTACTTCACAACTGCAATGTCAAATCAATTGAGATAAACTCCATTTTGTTCCACTGCACTTCTCCAAAGAGTGGGTACTTTTTTAATTCCTCTCGCTTAAAGGGCTGTAGTTCTGGAGTCGTACCATTGCTGAATCCAGTTCTAAGGTCTTCATCCATTTCAAAATATTTCTCTCCAATTTCTTGCTTGAGAGCACGGAAGAGATGATAGTCGGTAGTGGCGAGGTCAGGGATATACGGTGGATGTGGCATTACCTCCCAGTCCAGCTCATTTATTGTTTCTCTTGTGAGTCTTGCAACAAGTGGTTCTGCACTGAGTGTCTGACAGGGCATGTGGAATCCATGCTCCAAATTTCCATGCAAAGCCAAGACCCTTCAGATGGATTCCCACTATCCTATGATGATCGAGCTTCGAGCTTCTCTACCAGTTGATGTGTCGTCTGCCTACTATCGGTACGAAGAAGATGGAGTAGTTCAGTGTCGTCCAGATTAGTTGGCCTTCCTGACCTTGCTTTGTCCTCGAGTGAATAATGCTCCTTCGGAAACTTTCCGAACCACTCATAGCAGGTGCGATGAGTAATAGATCCCAAGCCATATATATCGTTAATTTGGTCGGCTGTCTGTCGTGCTGTAGATCCTTTAATGAATTCATGAAGAATGACGTGCCGAAAATGACCCTGAGGTAGATCTGCCTTGAGTCCGGCAGATTGGATAGATAACGAAGTACAAGAAGGGTCTTGACCTGTGTCCGCGTGCGAGCAGTAGACAGGTGTGATAGGATTGTGAAATCAATACTGGCTAGTGTGTTTACAAGGAGAACGGTAAGAAGCTTTTCGAAGTGTGAAAAGACTTTTTCCATCCTAATAAATACGCATTCGAGTGGCCACCGCAAAACTACATAGAACTAGAGTGCGCGGCGCATCCATCAAAAGGTTGCCTAACGATGATCATCATCCTTTTAGTACAATGATTAGGAGACCTCTGTCGATTTCACAGTGTTGTTTCCGCGTAATGTTCTACCTTCGATTTTTTGTCTATTGTATTGGCCATTTTCGTATTTATGTTGTGCTGTTTAATTATGTTTGTTGCATGCTGTATTATTTTATTTATTTTATTTAAAGATTTATTGTGCTTGTTGGTGCTTCCAATTTCCTACGTCATTTTCCTCCAGCAGCCTTAATTCTTTAACAAATATACATAGTTAGCATTATCACAGCTGTCTGAAAAGATGTTGCCGAATTTTTTGGATTGAAGTGAGCCTGCTTTGAATCCACAGGAATAGGAATTTTTCCTTTCACTAACCTTTCCAAGTTTCGTTTTCCGAAATTTTGAAGAACACACGTCTCAGTTTCCTAGTCAGGAAAGTATGGGAAGCTGGTTTCCACGAAATGCTACCACTGAATCGTTCGATGGTTCCATTCTTCTAGAATTAAAGTGGTCTGAAACGTCTGATTCCACCATTGTCCGTTGTTGTGGATGTCCGCAGACCTGAAGAGATCGCTACGCAGGCGGAAGTGTGGCCGTCACTAATTCCGCGCCGTACAAGCCCCACTGTTTACTCGGCTCGGTGTCTTCGTAGACCTCACAGAGCGCCTGTGCTCGGCCGGCTCGTCCTCTCAGCACACGGTGGGAACTCTTCAGAGATATCAGAGCGTGCCGCCGCCACTGCTCTTCACTGTAGTCACCTTCTTGCCGTCCACTGAATTATAGAAATCAACCAGGATTTGTCACTACCGTAATCCAATGTTCGATTGGAGCGCATACGGTCCTTTAAACCCTCGCAACCATGCTACGTTGTCTATGGTGCTTTTGGAAGAAAACAGTGGAAATGTATGGGCTGAGCATCATGCAAAATCAATTTTATATGCTAGTCTCAGCCTAAGGCTGCTAAGGCCTTGGTCCTATGCTCTGTCTAAGCAGCTTCAACCCTTCTCCACGCACATTCAGCGAATTAGTCCTTGCTTTTTTAACGAAGCGCTTCGAAATGTAAGCGATTAAAGTTGTTATTCGTAAGCACTCACTTCAAACTTCTTTTACTCTTACAGTACCATCTCAGCTGATCTCTCTCGCCTTTCTTTATTTTGGCGCTCCTTCCAACCTTCATCCACTTTTCGTGTTGGAATACATTTTTTAACAGCTATGTGAGGTTTGGGACCTCATATAAAGTCATTTACGTGGGCAAATAGTGGCTGCATTGCCTCTTCTTTCGGCGGCGTGCCTCATTTTTTAAAAAAGAGGAAAAAGAATCTACTAAATAAGAATAAGGAAAAGAATCTTCACAATAAAGCTCATCTTGCAGATAGATACTTTGGTTAATTTCCTTCGGCTAATATAAAAAATAAAATCTATAACCTGCCTACACCTGCGCATCGTAGAAGAAGGTATGATTTTGTCATGGTTTATAAGATGGTAACGGGTATGTTGGGCATTTCAGTCCGGGAGATCTATTCTGTTTCTTTTTCTAACAAGAGAGGTGGCCAGTGAAGGATCAGAATCCCAAGGGCAAAATGTAATGTACGACTAGGTTTCTTTACTAATAGAGCAGGAACCGAGTTTTTGGAGCTTTCCAAGAAAAACGTTCTACCTAACTCTTTGAGACAGTAAGACTCAACGAGTACCTCCAGGACGCCTCTTAGTTTATGCACTTTGATGACTTTAATTGTTTTGTTCAATGTCGTCTTATATGTTGTTTGTTAACCGTGTTTGAATTGTTTATCAGCGTGATTCTCCACGTGCAAAATAAATGAATAAATAACAACAGGGCACTATGGTTGTGCTCGAATGACATATTCGAACAGGCACTCGAATGATTTTCACTCGAATTCCAGTATTTAAATTCGAATAATCAAAATATCGCGTTTTTCGGATGTATTGATATTTGAGTGTTCAAAAAATCCTACCTTTAGAATGTATTCGAAAAATATTTATGTTTCAAAAATATTTTTAAATATTTCGAAAACCGCGTTTTGCGAATGTACTCAAATTCGATTATTCTGAAAAACCGCATTTTTCGACTGCACTCGAAATCGAATATTCGAAATTTGTGAGCATTCGAAGCCATTCGAATATTCGAAAAATGTCAAAAGCACACCTACACAGAACATCTGAGTCCGGAACAGCAAGTCTGGAGACAATACGCTATGAAATGACTGTAGTTATGACTGCGACACAGGAGCGTAGCAACCAAGCCCCCAATTAGAGATTGTATTACGGCGGCAACGGATTCTGGTTGATCTTTCTAATTCAGTTCGGCGTCCTGGATTGGGCAGCGGCTGGTTCCTGGACGGTGTTTCAGGCGTCGTCGCACGTCGTCGGAGCGTAAGTGTGAACGTGGTGGTCAGGTAAGGGGGCCAGTGAGTGGGCCCTCGAGGAGCCGCAATTGGCATTGTTTCCGGGCGGCGCCGACGAGGGGGTTTCGCGGTCGCCCCGTGAAAAGGGGCGAAAGGAAGTGCCGTTTGCCTTGACGAGCACAATACCGCCTCGACCATCCACGTAAACATACGTTCTTCCACTGGAGAAAGGGCAGCGCACACGTTCACACACGTAGTACGTGACCGTACCTGCTGCGAATTCGCCATTTGCTTTCCGTCCGGTTGTCGACACGTACGAGTGTGGTTTCGAACTGTCACGCTCCCGACGTGCTCGCACTCGTTCGTTGCAGACTTCTGCTGTCGCTCTCACCTCCATTCACCTGCCGCCCTGCAGTGCCTCGAATTACGTTATTCGACGACCTCATCATCGTGTTCGTCTCATTTATCAGCAACACATTACCGTCTTTGTACGTTGTACGCTAAGCTTGACAAGGTCCCTCAAATTCGACAATTTGCTTCATTTTGAAGCTCTGCCTCTATATTCATGGACTTTGTAGCGAGTATGCCGCATTACTCTAATTCCGTCGGGGTTACCCTACAGTTATTAGTGTGCGCTAGTTTAGGTATGTCACAAGTGTCGGGCTCGGTGTTAGCTTTGGTCCAGAACAGGACTCGAACCCGACCCACACCTATTGCTCCCCGGACTCGACTGTTCTCCGTTACTCCAACAGCACGGCGTCGTAGAATCAGTTTTCATGCAACACTTTCTCCTCCACTTCCCGCCCCCTCCCATCCTCTCCCAATTCCACATATGCATTATGGCTCACGTTTTAAGAACGCCTTGGATTTCGCGTTAATTCGTGATGGACAACGCTGTTGAAGTAGCGTTGAAGATCCCAGTTTCAAAACGAGATTGTAGTTTAAAATACGACTGGCGCAAGAATTTCGCTCGCAGCCTAAATTTTACATTTACGACAATAATCCTAACATAAAGAATGGAGAGGGGAAAAGTTCGGCGTTAGTGAAATCCTTTGTGGGATTCGCCACGCATTCGAGTTCTACGGGATATTATGGGTGACATTTGAATGCGCATTTGGCCTGTAAAGTGAATTGTTGTGGCCGCTCGATGGACATATGTATGAGTGCTTTAGAATTTCCGAACAAGTTTGGACCCATATACATCGACCGGTGATGAGTGGAAGGCAGCGAATGCTTCGTGGCGTGACCCAAACCAGGAAAAGAATCATAGCACAGCCTATTGCTGGCTCCTCCTCCAACTGCGCTTCCGCGCTTCTCGAAATTGTGTACATATCTCGATTGTGATAGACTCAATTTTAATCTTTCCCTTTTGAATCAAACGTTGCATAGAAGTGACTAACCCATAACCTCACAGAAAATATGCATCTCGTCATTCATCACGAAATGTCTTTCACTTGAATCGGATTTGACCTTTTGATGGTCCCCGGTTCTTTTTGTGATCTTCCTTGTTGCCTTATTCGAATTGGGGTTGTATTTATAAACAGCTTCGTTGCTTCAAACGTTACGTTGAGCGATGAAGACGTTGTAAAATTTTCAAGTGCGAGGCCTATCTTCAAGAAAATTAGACACTACTCTTGATTTTCTACTCGCCACGCTTGCTGCTTGTTCAATACGATATTTAGCACAGTATTCAATTCTCTTACAAGTTTTGTTAACCTGCAATCAAAGCCCTCAGAGGACGCAGATACGAGTTTCACTGCCTGCTGTTCCTCGGTAACTCTTTGCAGGATATTCTATGTATATTGCTGGTGCAAGCTAGTGTTCGCGGTGGTTTGACGTGTCAAAATTCATGGCGCATGCAGTGAAACTTGTCGTTCCATTCACTTCGAAAACATCCTTTATTTGGTTAGCAGTTGCTAGCTTTCCAACCTTCTTCTGACCCTCTTACAACTGCTTGACCTTGTTCTGGTTTCGTTCACGCGTTTACTGTCCGTTTACAGTCTCTTTCCGTCTTGTTCACTACTGCGATTTCCTCTGGATGAATCTTAGACAATTCTAAGGTCTTCTTTCGTCCGCTTTCGTTGTTCTCTGTGCTTCTTTCCGGATTTGCACTTCTGAATAGGTGATTTGCACTCCTGAATCTGGATCCTTGATGCCCTTCTATCCTAACAAAGGCGCGCCTTATAAGAGACAGAGAGACAGATAGAAACCGGCTTTTCAAAGCGGTAATGGTTAGTTTAAATGTACAACATACTGATTAATATGCTAAGACCGACATATATTTGTTTAGAAGTTATAAAATGCAAAAAATGAATGTGGTTGTCTTAACAGAGAAAATTCAACAATAACCTCCTTGATCCAAGATTATCTTAAAGGGTGAGGGTCGGAGTTAATTAATCGCTGTTGGGATGTGCAACTTATTCCACGCCTTACTAGGGAATGCCGTCAGCTTCCCGTGGAACTTCGAATTGACACCTATATCACGTGAAAGAGCTCGAGTCGCTGATCACAGATATGTAGACCAAATTTGCTAAATGGATCTCCTAAGCGAGTTGTTGCCGGGGAAAGCCGCGTTGTTGCGCAATCAGAGGGGCGGTTGGCAGCGGCAGCGGCAGCGGCACAGTGGTAGAGTGTTCGCTTCACAGGATTGGGGTCATGGGTTCGGTCTAACACAACTCGCTTAGGATATCCATTTAGCAAAATTGGTCTTCATATCTGTGATC
The DNA here is from genome assembly GCA_947396885.1 of Heligmosomoides polygyrus polygyrus. Classification (NCBI taxonomy): domain Eukaryota; kingdom Metazoa; phylum Nematoda; class Chromadorea; order Rhabditida; family Heligmosomidae; genus Heligmosomoides; species Heligmosomoides polygyrus. The sequence continues at coordinate 19,272,162 of OX377206.1, forward strand.
AGCGTCTTGAGTACTTTCACGTGATATGGGTCTCTATCCGAAGTTCCATGGGAAGCTGACGGCATTCCCTGGTTAGTGATGGCGTGGAGGCAATTTGAAGACGTATTTGGACTATACAATGACTTGCGGTGGTCATTCGATGGAAGAGACAGTTTGTATCCTTCCCAGGAAAGTCTAATGCAAATTCACTGACCCCGAAGGATTTGCGAAAAACCAAGAACGAAGAACCAGGAACTCTGTATCGGTGTACGCGACATCCGGCACCTCCTTCGACGGCGCTCCACGCGTTCCAGGATTGTCTTACATATCACGATTTGATACATTTACGAGCCAAGTCTAAAACCACTATCTGCTAAAACTTTAAAACTAGCGTTGTTCACATTGATTTCCTAGGTTAAGTCTATTTTGTTATGTTTATCTTGTTATTTGCTTATTCCTTGCGTGCAAAGATAAACCGAACTCGTAAGAACACACCAAACAAAAAGAGGAATGCAAAAATGAAAGCAACAAACAAGAAATTTTGTCGGAAAATCGCCTATTGCTCGTCATCGTAGAAATTTTCGAAGGCACGGTACCTGCTAGTCTTATGGTTGCATTTATCTCTAGTGCAGTTGACCTAGACTCGTCGGAAGTTAACTTGTTTGGGAGTGATGCAGACTAGTGTGTGTGTAGTGTCGCAGTCGGAGGAGTGGGGGCGAAGCTGGCTGTTTTGTGCAGCCTGAATCAAGTATCTTGGTTCTGAGGTCCAGGCTAACCAAGCGTGCCCCCACCAAGAGCCCTCCAAGCCTAGGGCCTCGTTCATACTTCCCGTCGCCGCGATGGAATCGCGGCGATGAGTGTTGCAGGGCGACGCGAAAGAATTTGAACTTCTCTGTGCTCGTCGCATCGCCCATCGCTCTGCAAGGAAGCGCGACGGCGATCCGTCTAGGACCAACGCTAAGCACCGCGCGCGGCGCGAAAAAGTGTGCCATGCCCGCGAAAAGTGCGGGAAGCCATCGCGCATGCCCGAACTATGCGGGGGACGGTCAGGAGGTACACCCGCCCCCTTCTGGGAGGCGTACGATCTTCCTCTCGTCCCCCTTGCTCACCCACCCCGAACCCCTAGGCTTCACCAAGAGTCTAACAGCTGGAAACTTTGACACGCAAAACAAAAGTTTCCGGTTCACAGAACAGCGGCTGTACCTCCTGACGCCACGCCCCCGAAGAGGGGGCGGGTGTACCTCCTCTCGTGCTGCCCCCGAACTATGCCCCCGGCTTAAGACACTAACTTGTCCGTCGCCTCACAAGTCCGCCTCACAAGTCATTCTATAGGCCAAATACGCATTCACATCACCTCAACGACATCCCGTAGAGGTAGAATGCGTGGCGCACCTCAAGCAGCCCTTGACTGATTTCGTTCTTCACCCGTGATCTTCTAAGGCCTATGGTATACTCCCGTCCGCTGCAGCGACGCGGAAATGCACAGCGATGCGACGGCTCGCGATGCGCGTCGCGAGCCGTCGCCATCGCTGATGCTGACATAGTCCGCGCAGTTCTACAGACGGAGACTTTTGCAGAATTTTAACGAATCAGCTGAATCAGCATGCCTACGACTTGTGGTCCCTTTTCATATAGAAGTGTGGACGCGCACTTCTCATAGGTCTTAATTGTTGGAGCTAAATTAAACGCAGTACTCTTGTTTGGAGCGAAATGAAACGCAGTACTCTTAGAAATGCGCGAACGCGAAAAACCGAGTTCAAAACATTATTTTTAAAAACATGGAGCTGAAATGGCAGATTTGTGATCAACGCGTCACGATAACCCTCTAATGACCTGACAAGCGCAAAACTGTGCGTCTTCATGCCTATTTGGAACCTGAGAATCAAAAGAAATACTGCATTCAGCGAAGACGCGAAAGAAACCCCGCTAGAAAAACATGACTTCGAAAAAATCAGCGTTCAATTGGCACACTTCTGTACCGGATATGTCAACGAGACCCCCTGTGACTTGTACGTCCACAGAAATGTAGATTTCGGTGCCGGCAAGGAAGTTCACAGGCGAAAAAATGCTAGGACCGGCACAAAAGTGGGAAAAAACGGCCTAGAAAAATATCTCCTCAAAAAAAACTGGCTGTTCAAGCCGTCGAAAAAAGCCCCAAAATGAGTCTAGCCACGACGAAAACCCTACGAGGAGAACAACAGAGAAATCACATGACCACCCAACATCACCAGACGTGTGTTGAAATTGCTGTTGTATGGTCACGAACCAAGGAAGTGTCGAAATAAGTGAGCGAAAGTGCATAGAATAGGGCACGACAAGCGCTCCCCCTCCGCGACCATCGCTACCCGTCGCTCGATGGGCTGCGACGGCCGTCGCACGGGAGTATGTTTCACTCCCGCGACGCGGAGGTATAACACCCCTTTGCGACGCATCGCGGGAGCGATGGCGCGTCAACTGACAACCGCGCCCCACTGCGCCGTCCGCCACTGCAGCGAATGCGCGCCGTTGACAGTTGCCCCGCGCCCGTCGCTGGAGCGACGCGGGAGTATACCATAGGCCTAACGCTGATTAGCAATTGTGTCCGCTGTTTTTACTATAGATGAAAGATGCAGAAGTTGTACATAGATAGCGTTGCTTGTGCCTAAGCATACTATTTCACTTCTCTCTATTTCGGTTTTCAAGCAAGTATCAAATGTAAAGTCAATCGATATTCGCCATATTATTGTTTAATTGCTGCTATGTCTGTTTATCGGCTAACATATTCTTATCTCAAATGGTAAACTCTCGTAACGTACATCGATAAAATTGATCGTCATTAATCCGTCAATCGATATTCTTTGCTTGCTGTGACATTCCGTCGATTCTGTATGCTATTTACGTGGCTCCCACCAACATAGAAGGGGAAGCAAAGCAGCGATCAGTGATACAGGTCAACATATCTAGCCGTTCCTCGTGTTACTGAGCCACTGTGTCAGATGGATGCACAGACAGATATAGAGAAGACAAGGCGGACGGATTAAAATATGGTTTATTTCTAATCACCTATTTATTTATTAATTAGTTTTGGTCACGAAAATGCGCCACAGCATGTCCTATATACGTAATAGGAGTATAGAATTTGCAGTCAGTTGCAGCTGCAATGAGACACTTTTATTATTATATTTACTAATTTCCTATCCTGTCATAGCAGCTCAAGGAATTTGATTAGCATGAGTGCGGAGTAGAACTCACGTCAGTATCGATTTACAGCTGCACCGCTTCTCTACTTCGCTACAGTAATTACTTTCGACGTGCAAATCTGTGCCTTATTCATTCCACTCACTTCTATTGCCCTTTCGGCAACGCAGAGCGACGAAAGTCTGGGCTAGCCCGGCTACAAGGTCGAGCTGATCGTCTACTATCAGCTGGTTTTAAGCAGCATCTCTTCCTGATTTTGCCACATCTATCCCAGCATAGTAATATGCTCGTTGGCTGGAATACTAGAAAGCGGATACTTCCTTTGGCTTACTCGATATTCAGCGCGTACAGCGAGCTCTAATGAACGGCGCAGTCGGTGGCGTAGTCGGAAGGTGCACTGTCAATCGTATGAACCCCGAATCGATTCGGAATTCGCCGATTTCCGTCCAGGCATTAGTCCAACTCAAGAGGCAAGACCTAAGAAGAAAGCTGCGGGTTCAAGTTCTTCAGCGAACGGCATTCATGCTTCACTACACTACTGTTAACAGTGCGTTCTTAGTGAGATGATGGCACTTCAAGGAACTAGTTACCTCTTTGTGGTACTAATTCTTCGCTCTTCTCACTCGGCTGCACTACAACTCGATTAGTGCTTAATGAGAGAGTCCGGCCCAGTTCACCGAAAAGGTTTAGTTTCTTATCACGTTTGTCGAAACAGTGATTCGAAGTGAAAACCTGATGAATTGGAACACCATTCGTCTTCTGCGGAGGTTTTTCCTCAACGAGTCCTCTCGATGGATTGCGGTCAGCTGTCTGGCAGGGTGTTTAGCGGAGTCTGATAAAAATCACTCCCTGTACATCATCCATTGCGGCGATATCTGAGTCCACACTGACAGCGTCAGCTCCATCCGAAGTTCACTGTCTCACGTCATCGACGGGCGAATCGTCGAGCTCTCCTTGTCAGCAGAGCCGATGCGACCGGCATTGTATGCCGTCGATCCTCGTCGACATGACAGTCCGGCTTTGAGTGTACTCTAAGCCGAGCACTCGTGTCGTGGTGAAGAAGCGGCTGCGAGAAGGGGTGTCTAGGCGCACTTCAGCGACGCAAAAAACGCGACTCGTTGCGAAAATTGACGACTTTTCTTCGTTCTGCTGATTCAGTTTTTCTTCGTTGGTGTTCCAGTTCTTCTGGTGTGATTCTTCAATGACTCTTCTCCGTTATTAATCTTCGCCTCTAGTGCTGCGCGATGCTGGTGTTCTTCGTTCAAGTGCTACAGCTTCCAGATTGCCCTCCATTTTGCTAATTGCCCAACGGTAACGCGACCGTCGAAGCACACCTAGAGCATAACCGCCACCCCACACTAGCTGACCGATTCTATTATTTTCCGGTTTTAGCCAGTGATTGTCTCTATCAGAAAATTTGTCAGCAACGCTGTGCTCCATTTTCCACAGTTGTTGAGATTTGAGACTGATTTTCTTGCACTTTACACGTGATCTTAATTCTTCCTTGCCGTACACTCAACCTACACTAATGTCACTTCAGAGATGGGCTACCATACCACTAAATTAACTAGTCCTCTTCGTGCGATGTAACATCATAAAAAATTCTTCACTGAATTTAACCTCAAAGAAGCTCTCACGTTTTGCTTTAATTTTTAAGGTAGATTTTCTCTCATGTCCATCCTTGGTACCAGGTTGTGTGGAGGCTCTCCGCTGGTTAAACTACTGCCTTTTCATGTATCTTTGAAAATTTTAATAACAGAATACATGGCGTATACCATAAGAAATACTGTACAATGAGCTTTCTGCTTTTAATTCTATATGAATGTCATTTAGAATGGAAAGTGTTATGTAGTAACATCTGGCTTCCTATAATTTTCACAATTTTTTCGAAAATTTAATAATGATAATAATATTTTCGAGAGATTTACTAAATGCAAGTGTTTGGAGATTTCTCCGCATCAAAGATTCTAGACGCAATAAGTCCCATTTCCTTTGAGCTTCTATTGATTTTTTCTAACAAGGAAGGCCCATGAAATTCACCCAAAGATTCCCAACGAGACCAATATGGCCTTGTAGAGCATTGGACGTGGATCATAGAACTGTCTTTCGTTTTTGCTCCGTGCTACTTGGTGGTCCAAAGATGGCAAAAACGGTATCACATCAGGGCGGGCTGATAAGGCAAAAGTGACACCTGGAATGGCCCTGTCGTGCACTGAAGATATCCTCTCCATCAAGAGAAAAAATGTGATGAATGTGATGTGGTCGATGTTAGGCGATTATTACTCCATGATAATAAAGATGTGAAATACAATAATACAACAGTGAGAATAAGCAACGTTCGCTGAACGGCCGGCCTGACAAAGAGGTGAATTAGCTACAACGAGGTGCTTAGTACGAACAACGTTACCCGACTTCTGGGCCTCTACGGCTCCGGGCCATCCCGGCTGCATCCTTGGCCCCGGGCCATCCCGGTCGCCGGATCCCAGCCTTACGGTCCAACGCCCACGTCGTAGCAAACGCGCTCCGTGGCAAGCTTTTAAGTTTCAATAGTATACCATCCCGGGAGGCCTAAGTCGAAAAACAACTCCTGCCACAAGTTGCTTCTCGACCTAAGGCCATGGTGACTACTTTAACTTGTCCGCGCAAACACTACAAAAAGAACGCGTGGCGACTGGTCATCCTGATCACCGATTTGGCCGATGCACCATTGTCGCAGCGGTGGCCGCTCTTTGTAGTTTTGCCTCCCGATGTTGATATTATTAGTTTATCAGTGAAATGCCACAACAAGAACGATTCCTAGTTAGTAACCTAAACAAACAACAAATGCCCCTCAAGGTCGAGTCGACACGACTCAGAAAGGGCTGGAGGCTGGTACGGCTGGACTCATGCGTCTCATCAAGGGGGACTCTTGGAAAGGAGGAGCGAGTTGTGCGTCCTGTCGAAAGGGTCTTGGTGAGGCAAAACGGGACTTGGGATTCCAGTTGAGGAGTTCTCGGGTTAAGGAGCTGGATCCGTGGCGTCCATTCGACGGGGCTGTCGGAGTGGAGGAGCGAGTTCGGCGTCCTGTCGACGGGCAGCAGCAGTCGTATTCGGTCCACTTCCGGCCCAAAATTGTTCGAGTCGTTGACGAGGTACGGTAGATTGCACGAAACGGTAGACGGCGCCAATTTTGAAGTTGCGTTTGGCGCGACAAATTCGATCCAGTAAGAAGAAACGACTGAGGGGGAGCCTGGCGTCCGGAATCGGAAGACGTGTTAACGATATCCGGTACCGCAGGCTGCTGGACTTGAGAACGGTTGCGGAGGAGCAACCTGAGGCCACTGCTCGGCACAAACCAATGGCTTTACTGGACCGTCCAGAGAGAATGACTATGATGAACGTACGGAAGTGGTGAACGGCTTCATTCCGATGAAGTACGCAGCAGGTCATAGATTTTAGTGAATCTTATAGTTTTACAAAAAGTACTTGCTTTAGGTCAATGACGTTGCAAAGTCGCGCGAAGCGCGAAAGTGCGAAGCACGCCGTTAGGTGTGTCGGAGCACTTGTGGTTTCACAGTTAGTTATGTCAGTGTTGGCTTAGCAATGACTGCCTGATATGTCTTGTTATTCAGCTCCGTCTAGCCTATTAGTTATTAGCAAAGCTTATTAGTTGTCCAATATTGTTTAATTAATTACTCATTTGAGTAAATCTTTTGGTAATTTTCATAATTTCATAATTTTTGAATGGGTCACTTAATTGCACTTTGTTAAGGTTTTTGCTCAGTTGCTAAACGGATTTGGAACCATGAAGCTTTTCAAGAATGGCTTGAAGAGACGAGCCTTTATGATTGATCTTCCAATATCCGCACCTTAAATCGAAGAAATATGTTTCAATGCCTATAAACTTACCACTAGTTTTCGTGCCTCTTTCTTCAGGCCTCTGTAGAGGCTGTATGTAATAGTTTACTGCCTACAGTATTTCGTGTGATCTGTTGTCCTTCACACAGTCACAGTCCACTATCGTCAAAGTATTTGTTGAAACTGCTGGAAGGTGAACAATGGGACAGAGGAGTAACTCAAATGTTCGGGAATAGTTTAAATTTTTCTAAGCCTAGAGAAGCTGTTACAATTATTACAAGCTTTTTTAAAGAATGTTTTGTTGCGAGAAAAGCTCTAGCCCCAAGTGGGACCCGAACCAGCGCTCTCTGTCTTCCGGGCAAGAGACTACATCATTACACCACTGGTGCTCTATCATCAAACAAAGCGTGAGCCCAGTAAATGATTTATTCACCTTAGCATCATTGCTAACTAAAAAAAAAGAAGTTCCTGAGCTAATCTACCCTACTCTCGTGTTTCATTAACAAACTGGAAACTCGCTTTTGTTCTTGCGCATGAAATGATTTGGACCTAAAATGCATTTGACGTATGTTATGCATTTGTATTTGACATAAGAAAGCAAAGGGCGGAATTCGTTGAAGTCGTTGAAAGAAATCGTGGAATCATCTACCACATGGATCGCATTATTTTAGTCAAGTGTGAGCACACCTAGATGAATGCATGAAGTAAAATTAGGTGCAGCAAAAGACTTGATCGTATTTACTCGTTTTAGTTTGGTAGAACATTTTTAAAACAGCTCATGTGCTTGGGGCACGTGTAGCGCAGTCGGAGGAGGCGCGACTGTCGCGTGCATCCGATGCCAGGTTTCTGGTTCGGATTTCCCGCCCAGGCCAGTCAAGCCTTCAATCCTTCCGGGGTCGTTGAATTGGTACCAGTCTTGTCTGGGAAGGATAAAGCGCTGACTTGTTCATCGGCTGGCCACCGCAAGTCATTGTATGGCCAAATACGCATTCATGTCGCCTCCACAACATCCCGTAGAAGTAGAATGCGCTGGCGCATCCCAGAAGGGATTGAGTAACGCCGTCCTTTATCCTTTATTTATCCTTATCCTCATGTGCTTGAGCTGTTCACACACTTTATTTATTCGCTTAAATCCGTCAGTTCATTATGCACGTCCACTACGCCTTCTACATATTCTCTCGCTACTACAGATGGAAAAGTGCATGGCGTATCCCACAATTTATCGAATGTCTCTGCTTACCGTTCTTTCCGTTACTATGGTTTCACGGTTTGCAACAATAGATAGCCAGCAGTGGTTGTTTTAAGCTAGCGTAGTGGGCAAATCTCACCTTCCTTGCTTTCGATCTAGTTGGCAGCTTTCACCTTTGATTTCACTCTCAACCGGATTTCAGTGCTGTTTTTGACATCAAGCCTTGTCTTTCTACATTCGAACTGAAACGATGTTGCTTTTGTATGATTGCGAGTATTCTCTGTTCCCGTGGTGCCTGGAAGCGCAGTCGGAGGAGGCGCTGGTTATTGCATGCTCCTTTACAGGTTGATGGTTCGGGTTTCCAGCCCAAGCAAGCCAAGCCTTAAATCCCTGCGGGGTCGCTGAATTAAAACCAGTTTTGCCTGGGAGGATGTAGCACTGAATTGTCCATCGGATAACCGCCAAAATGTGCGGCACAGGGCTAACTCATGTACAAGGTGCCTCCAGACATCCCCTGATGATGGAATGCGTGGCGCATCCCAAACAGGAACTGATTAACGCCGTTTTTTAAAGAAAACGTGTATCTAGGTCGCCTTCAAATTAGAAATCGAACGTATGGTAGACTGACTGACTGCCTATCAGTTGGTAACCGCAAGTCATTCTACGGGCCACATACGCATTTAAATTACCTCCACGACATCCTCTAGAAGTAGTGTGCGTGGCGCATCCCAAATGAGATTGACTAACTCCGCCATCTATAATTTAAGGGTTCGTATAGCGCAGTCGGAGGAGGTACCGGCTGTCACGTGCACCCGTTACCAAGTTCCTAGTTAGGATTTCCAGCTCAGGGCAACCAAGCTTTCCATCTCTCCGGAGTCGGTGAATTAGCACCAGACTTGTCTGGGAAGGATAAAAAGCTGACTTTTCGGCGGCGGGCTACCGCAAGTCATTGCATGGCCAAATACGCATTCAAATCTCCTCCATGAACATGCTGTAGATGTAGAATGTGCGGCGCATCCCAGAAGGGATTGAGAAACGCCGTCCTTTATCCTTTAACTCCAATTTTCGGTCTTTATACCTCAACGTTCGCTTTGAATGTAGGTCACGTCCTCCAGTTTAAAATTTAATATGTTACTCCCTGCACCTTAATGTGCTTGCAAAGATTCTAAGGCGCCGCGCGGTGCCAAAGTAAACGAAGTGCCACCTTCTCACAGTCCTTTCTGGTATGTTCATATCCTGTCCCACTCGCCGTCCGACTTCCGCCGATCCACTTCAACGTCCTCCAGCCGCTCATCGGTCGTAATGGCCAGGTTTGCCAGGCGGTTCGTTCTCGCCCTGAGCCTGTGTCGCGGCGAGTGCGCCCAGACGAACGAGGGCCGCCGAAGTGACCAGCGACCGGTCACTCGGAACATACACAATGACCGGTTCCCATTGTGTAATTCAAGAGAGAAATGGCAAAACATTCGCGAATTCCTACGCAAACCTTCACCGATACCGTCTCGCTCGTTCGTGTGTCTTAGGCGCGTGTTCATGTTGATTAATTCGCTGCGATAACAACAAACACCGTAACCATGCAGCGAATATACTACACAGAGCTATTCATTGCTTCAGATGATCCTCGCCGCATGAGAAGTGGGCCGGTCGCGATGTCAGGACGAAAGATTCTTCGTCGCTTTTCATCGAGTATATCCGGTAAGTCTTCGCTGGCTCTTGCAGTCATATAGGACAATAGAGTCGTGTAATGCACCTGAAATACCAGAATGGTAGACTGCACATTGGGAGTGATAAAAACGCAACATTCTCCTAATTTTTTGCTCTTTACGAAAGAAAGAAAAAACGGCTCCACTCCCCCAGCGCAATCCGGTTATGGGGAAGGTGAGGTACCTTGTACGCTTGGAAATCTTCAGTATACAGCCGCGGCAGAATAGAATACCCCGCTTTCTTAGCAGAGGAACTTCTACACACTGGAATTGTGCTAGAATAGTGAGCTCTAATAGGAAAACAAATAAGAAAAATTCGTCGTCATAAAGGTGCGCCCCGCATACCCTTATTGCGCCATGCTCCCACATGTTTAAAATATACATATTTCGACGACGAGTGAAACACGACAATAGAACCATACTGCCTGTTTTAAAGACAAACAAACAATGTCACACCTGTGTACTATGCTCTTCTTTACGGAGGCGGTGAAGAGGAGAGAATTATCTAAGGCCTGGTTTATACTTGCGCCGGCTAGCCGCGCGGCGTGATGGTCGCCATAGATATCGATTTTTTGCGCCGCCCGGTCGATATCTACTCCGATTATGGTGCCGCGCCGCACAGCGGTGCAACTATAAACCGGGGGTAAGGGAAAGAACTCCGAGATCCATACTATTCATGAAGCCAAAATGGAACCACATACGTGATCGAAATAAGGAGGTAAGAGTGCGCTGATATGCGCAATACATACCGTTCTCACTTTGAAGTGACTACCTTTTTCTGAAACCTGACGCCTTCAGAAGTAAAAATGACATTTTCAAACCAAGACAGACTTGTCTAAATTTAAACAGACATGTTCATAGAGGCTGAAATCTTTTTTCGGATCTATCCTAGTCCGGGGGGGGCCACATGAGTTAAAAGTATTATATGTAACAAATCCACTTGATACTTACCGAGCGGTTCCTACAGAACAACATGAGACCTAATTAAGAAAAGTCATGAAGAAAAAAACGAAAAAAAACATTTCTTGCGGTTGTAAGCAGGCGAAGTTATGTGCCCTCCTCACCATGTTAGATCCTGGTTCTAACATGTCAGACGGCGGTCAGCACGCGGCATGCCTCCATTCCGTCGCTCTTTGTTCGCCGAGACGGTTGTAAACCGCGGCGATTTTTTATTTTTTTCGTTTATTCGCTCGTTTTCGGTTTCTTTTGGGTTCCAGCTCATCGTCTAGGAGCCGCTCGGTAAGTTTCAATTAATTTTGTTGACTACTTTTTAGTTATGTGGCCCCCCCGGACTAGGATAGATCCCTTTTTTCTTCTTTTTTAAAGGATTTTTTAATGAAAGAATTCACCTTTGTAGAGTACCTTAAAAATGCACTGTTTGAGACACAAAATTTTCATCACTTGTCCGCAAACAATATTTTCGGGATTATCCTAATTGCTGGAGAGCAACGAACTCGCTGGAGTGGTATGCTTAGGCAGAGATTGCTCCGCGCATTTGTTCTATTCATTGAATTGTCTGTCGGAATGATAATGTAATGAAACTGACATTTTGCAAACAAAGTCAGATGTAGGCGTATAAGTCTAGGAACAGCAAAGGCAGTTATAATAGAAGAAACATGTCATCATTCTCCATGTTCTCTCTTCGTAAAACCTCGGCATGATTTTTAACGTGCTAATGCTTCTATGCCGAACGAGGTTGAGGTGGACCAATTTATTGAGCGGCCTAACGTTTCGACCTTTTCGTCGTCTTCAGAGGCCCGCTGATCCACCGTTCACGCGGTAGCGACGTCGAATACTTTCTACAAGTGCTCCGTCACGCCTATCGGCGTGCCTCGCACTTGCGCGCTTCGCGCGATGTTGCAGTATCACTAAGCTAAGGACAATCACATCAAGCTTGCTGCTCTACTTGTATAGCTTTCTTCCCTACTTAGGAGTACAAAAGGCTCGCAGCACGTACAGTATATAGTATGATAGGGCGATCTATTGGTCCCTCATTACTGTTCTACCCTTAGTGATACGGTCTTCCATTACTGGTACTGGTTACTCCCTCAATGATCCCGCTTAGCGGATGACGTCTTCGGTACGTCTACCTGAATCCCCAAACACGTTGATCAATCGATATTGATCGATAATATCGACCGATATCGATTGATCAACTTCAGATTCGTGTTCAGCGACCTCGATTACCCCCAAGGCTAAAGTTTCGGACCGCTTGAACGAAATACACGAAAAATCGATATTATCGATCGATATCGATTGATCAACTTTAGATTCGTGTTCAGCGACCTCGATTACCCCCAAGGCTAAAGTTTCGGACCGCTTGAACGAAATACACGAAAAATCGATATTATCGATCGATATCGATTGATCAACTTCAGATTCGTGTTCAGCGACCTCGATTACCCCCAAGGCTAAAGTTTCGGACCGCTTGGACGAAATACACGAAAAATCGATATTATCGATCGATATCGATTGATCAACTTCAGATTCGTGTTCAGCGACCTCGATTACCCCCAAGGCTAAAGTTTCGGACCGCTTTAACGAAATACACGAAAAATCGATATTATCGATCGATATCGATTGATCAACTTCAGATTCGTGTTCAGCGACCTCGATTACCCCCAAGGCTAAAGTTTCGGACCGCTTTAACGAAATACACGAAAAATCGATATTATCGATCGATATCGATTGATCAACTTCAGATTCGTGTTCAGCGACCTCGATTACCCCCAAGGCTAAAGTTTCGGACCGCTTGGACGAAATACACGAAAAATCGATATTATCGATCGATATCGATTGATCAACTTCAGATTCGTGTTCAGCGACCTCGATTACCCCCAAGGCTAAAGTTTCGGACCGCTTGAACGAAATACACCCCCCCCCCTACACCCCCCCTCTCTCTACTCCAACACCGCATCTCCAGGCACGTTTGGCAGCGTGTTCGGCACGTCTACTGACTCGCCAGGCACGTTGGGCAACGTGTTCGGCACGTCTACTGAGTCGCCAGGCACGTTGCACAACTGCAACCCCCCTCCTCCGACGATTCCCCCTTACAGGACTCCAGCACCGCATCTCCAGGCACGTTTGGCAGCGTGTTCGGCACGTCTACTGACTCGCCAGGCACGTTGGGCAACGTGTTCGGCACGTCTACTGAGTCGCCAGGCACGTTGCACAACTGCAACCCCCCTCCTCCGACGATTCCCCCTTACAGGACTCCAGCACCGCATCTCCAGGCACGTTTGGCAGCGTGTTCGGCACGTCTACTGACTCGCCAGGCACGTTGGGCAACGTGTTCGGCACGTCTACTGAGTCGCCAGGCACGTTGCACAACTGCAACCCCCCTCCCCCCACGATTCCCCCTTACAGGACTCCAGCACCGCATCTCCAGGCACGTTTGGCAGCGTGTTCGGCACGTCTACTGACTCGCCAGGCACGTTGGGCAACGTGTTCGGCACGTCTACTGAGTCGCCAGGCACCTTGCACATCTACAACCCACACACTTCCCCCTCACATTCAACACCGGCAGGCTCACTGATCCCCCCCTGGACAGACGCTCCCCCCCTGGACAGACGCTCCGCCCCGTACAGACAGACAGCCCGCCCCCTTAAGCGGCTTATTATATTAGAAGGATTTTGTACACAAGCGAAAATCACTTGTTCTTCTCAACGGCCAATCGAATGTATTATGAACGCTGTTGCTTTGCGCGTTTATTTGTGTTTATATCGTATAATCCAGGTTAAAATAAGGTTATAATGTCAGTATGGTACGGTACTGTGGCCAAGTTACACTTCACTTCGACAAAATAGGATCGAGCATGCCTAGCAATGCAGATTCCCGACCCCAGGATCCGAATCCCTGACCCTTTCCTTGAAAGCCCGCCACCTTATCCACTCGGCCATCCCGCCGTTGGCAGTTCCAATGGCAGTTCCAGACGTCACTTTTGCTTCATTGGCCTGCACTGAAGTGCAACAGTTTTTTTGCAGTTTTTGGCCTACAGGATGTCCGCAGGAAATTTTGAAAACCACTACGGTGCTTCTTAGGCGATCCCCTACAACCCTCAATAGGTCACTTTTAAAACTGCCACGGGACGCTCATTGACCTCCCTTGTAAGGTAAGGCGTAGTAAGGAGCGGGCAAAGCGTTTGAATATTGGAAAGCTGCCTTGGGATACTGCAGCAGGCGACCGCATGTTCCCCTGCATTTGCCCGCTTCAGCATTATCTGATCACTCCATCGTCCTACATAAGTGCCCTCGTTCCTCTTATCAGCTGCTACGTTAGTGCGCAGGGGGACATGAGCGGTATCAATTGGGCCATAAATCATGGAAAACTTGTCCTATTCATTACGATTTCTCCGCTACGCTTATGTCAGAAGCGGCATCGTTACGCATCTCAGCATCTCACTTGTCGTCAAGAACGTCCAGTTTTCAAGGGTTCACGATGATTAGGACACGAACGATGCTCGCAAAAAGTAAGGGAAGGAACATGACCACCGTAGTTATTTCCGTAATTTACCACGTAATTTGCCATATAACGCGTTTTGAGTGCGACTACACAAAGCAGATCGACATTTCGACATCATACATAACGAAGCTTTCATAATCGTTAGACTGTAAGACATTAGAGCCTTCATTAAGTTCAAACTCTTGCGAAGTGAAGACCGGTGCTTATGTAAAGTACGACAGTGCAAAAACAATAGTTCGATTTGAGCCCAACCTGTGTTCGCCTCTAGAGTTGTGGTACACATATTTTTGGAAGCTATAGCTACTATCTAACCAACATTCGTCTTTTTTGTGGCAAACTAAAAGAACTCCATAATGTGTCGTGAAACAAGAATATAGATGGAGTTCGAATTCGAATATTAAGAAAAACCGCAGTTTTCGAATATGTTCGAATGTGAACACTCGAAAATTGTGAATATTCGAAGACATTCGAATAATTGAAGAAATTTTGAGAGCATAACTTTCTTCTTTACCCAGATGACATCACAGTTATTTAGTAATTTTTTGCAAAGCGATAAGCCTCTGAAGGTCTAATAAGCTCTAACTTTTTTATTAAATTACATCGTCTTCGTTTTTATCATTTCTATCAATCTCGATCAATCAAGCAATTCGACCAAATCAAATCAATCGAATATGTTGACCTTTTATCAATCGTCTCATTTGAACTTTCCTGATGATAACCGCGTTGAGGTAGAATGCGTGGTGTATACCAGTGGGCCGACCTTGAAATGTATCCTTTGTTTCTTCTTAGGTTAGATTATAGTGGTAGGTTGTGCTTAGACTACTTGAAACGCAGCGACAGCTACCTCCATCATTCACTACATATGTGGAACGGAAAGAAGAAGGTAAAGGGATTGCAACAATGGTCGTATGTTTGTCCTTCTTCTACGAGCTGATTAACTTCGTTGACATTTTCTTGAATTGATCAACGTGAATTTAAATTGGAGGTATTTATTCTCTGATCGGAACCGTTGGAGCGAAAAAATCGCAATGCCTCTGTGTCCAGAACAAAAACTGAAGATGAAGAAAACTTGGTCATTCTGAAAAACTAGGACTCCAGTTTTCAGCAGGAAGGACAGTGTCTGCCACCAGGTCGATTTCAACAAAGAACACGAATATGCTGGCCTTTTATCAATCTTCTTTTTAACCTAGGTGGGAAACAAAGGTGATGACTACTCACAAGGAAAGGTTCCTAACTCATGGTGAGCTTTTGCTAAGCTATTTTGACAGGATACAGGGCCCTGTGAGCGGAGTCCAGAACCACAGTCAGTTTTTATTGAACGTTTTTTCAAAGACCTGAAAAAGAGGTGTGAAGATGTGTGCGCAACACTCATCAACCTCTACGACTCAATATGCGATGTGCCTCGGTGGCGCAGTAGGCAGGAGTGTGACGCCTCGTAGAAGCACAGTGGCGGGCTTTCAGCTCGAGTCCGAGTGCTGCCAATACTTCTTCACATATTATCTTGTTGTTTCTTTCGATTTCTCATGATCACGGGAGTCAATCTTAGACTATCATTGCTTACAACAAACCAGAGCTGTCTATTTACGCCTTCATATGTGAGAATTTTTCAACTATTCATATCTGTGTCATATTTCTCTAGAAATAAATAGTCTTAAATATTATTAATTGAAGTCCTATATTTATTATTCCTCTGGTGGTCAACAGCTATGGTACGAAACTATGAAACAAGTAAAACACAAGCGCTTGTCACACCAGTAGCATCGTACAAAAGCCAGTTAGGAACAATTTCCTCCTTGGTAAGAATGGCCACTCCGTCTTCGTTGAACGCGTAATCCGTGAATTCAGAAAAGGGTTCTGTGTTGAGATCGATGCAACCTACTGCCACCGGCGATAAAAAAAGTAGCACATATGAAGGCGCAAGCAGGCAGCCTTGGTTTGCTATGAGCAGTGATGGTCTAAGAGTGACTCCCGTGATCAACAGAAATCGAATAAAAAACAAGAAGCTGATGTGTGAAGAAATATTGGCAGCACTCGGACTCTAACTGAAAAGCCCCCCACCAATGTTCTCCTACGAGGCGTCACTCCTACCGACTTCGCCACCGAGGCACATCTCGTGGCGTTTCGTAGAGGTTGATGAGTGTTGCGCACACGTCTTCACACTTCTTTTTCAGGCCATTGAAAAAGTGTTCAACAAAAACTGACTGTGGCTCTGGACTCCGCTCATAGAGCCCTACATCCTATCAAATTAGCATCGCAAAAGCCCACCTTGAGTTGGGAACCTTTCCTTGTTAAGTGATCGTCAGTACGCCAGAGCAAGAAATCAGAAAACGCTATGTTTAGGTTATGCAGCAAAATTCGTTTTCGCCATCCTATATAGCAGCAAAGCCAAACATGGCAAAAAGAAAACGTACTTGTCAAAATGTTGCCATGTGTGGGTGCACAGCACATGGGGAAGTGGTCTACCTAACACACCTGTGTCAAAGTTGACCACATCCCGATTTTCCTTCCCTGGCTCAGTGTGTTCTCCTCCCATCAACGAATGGTAACCTAACGCAAGTTTCCCTTATACTAGCACGGCGGACATCTCGACAAATGCCAAAAGATCTCACAATTTTTGAATTATTACGAGAAAATACTGCGGCTTTTCGTAGCAGCCCATTGCGGAAACATCGTCGTACCATTGAGTAGAAAGACGATGTCCTTGCAATGAGCTGCTACAAAGCGAGCCTCTCACCTATCCTTTCTATAGAGCTGTTTGATAATATTTAGAACTTCTGTTTGCTTTTTTTGCTAATTTTGACTTTAGGTTCATGTCAATAGCAGCAGCCAGCCAGTCTAACAATCAATCGATCAAGACTACTGGTCGCGGTCAATAGTCAATAATCTCAAATATCTATCTATTATTTGTTGTCAACCCTGTGCTCAGCACATCATGCTTACGTAAATCTTCGAACGGTCTATTTTGTGCAAAAGATCGATATCGTTTGATATTGAATAATCTGTTGATGCTCCTTACTTGTTTTGAATCCTATTCAACTCCCAATATTCACTCAATTCCTACTTCAAGTAGCCCGTTGCGAACAATAATCGATAAAATTGATCGACGAAGGTTAGCTAATCGATTTTGTTCACATATTATGAAGGATACCCACCGACACCCACCCATATGTGCACTGATCAATAAAGGATAAAGGATAAAGGACGGCGTTACTCAATGCTCAATCCCTTTTGGGATGCGCCAGCGCATTCTACTTCTACGGGATGTTGTGGAGGCGATGTGAATGCGTATTTGACCATACAATGACTTGCGGTGGCCAGCCGATGAAAAAGTCAGCGCTTTATCCTTCCCAGACAAGTCTGGTACCAATTCACCGACCCCGGAGGGATGGAAGACTTGGTTGGCCTGGGCGGGAAATCCGAACCAGGAACCTGGTATCGGGTGCGCGCAACAGTCGGCGCCTCCTCCGACTGCGCTACATGCGCCCTACTGACCAATAATTCTAGGTAAATCGAAACCGTTACTTGGTGTGAAGCCAGTAAGTAGTAAGTTGTTCAGATAAATCTGAAACTAACTGAATGATGGGAGGCTTAGTTGAACTGGGCGAGAATCGATCACAAATCGATCAAGTCGCATGCGAAAACTACCGGCACCTACTTCCCACTGCTCCACTTATGGTGATTGCAGCGGTGTTATGGCTTTGACTTAGGTAGGTAGTTTACTTTAGTGTACCCAAACAACAGGGCCACCCCTTGGTGTCGCTCCACTAGCTGCCAATCGGTGACTCGCTAAATTCGACATTTATTTTTCAAATGGCAGCTGTGTTTGCAGTCGGCACCCTCACGGCTCACTGTGCTTTTGTAATCGGCTTCTAACTGGGTTTTTTCAGCTGGTGATAAATCGTGGCCATTTGCCCAACTCACCGCGTAGTCGACTTCTTTTCATCAGCTGGAAGTGGCCGTTTTTCGCCGGTAGTTGACCCCATTAACTTCATGCCTCTGTCGCCGTAAATCAGTCAATTGTTCGACGGAAATTGAAGCGAATTTTGTGTCGGTCCGAATTCAGGTCTCGATATACCGTAGCAGGCGGAGGAGCAAAGCAGCGATCAGGGTTCGCCGGACTCAAAGACGGCCGCCGATCATCGTCGCGGGGCCGTATAGGAAGGAGCTGGGGTGATTTGTCGTTGCGGTGGCGCGGCGGTCGCCATCCATCATAACTGACCCGCTCGGCATGTCAGCTGTTTTTCACCTCACTTACTCCCGACTTTCCACCTGATCTGCTCGGCGTGTTCTTCTTATGCTGTCCCTCAGAAGTAAGTACCTTCAGCGGAACGGCAGCGTCGTGAAGATGTTAAGCTGTAAAAGATCACTCTTTTCTCGACAACAGAAGAATGGACAACTCAATAAAACACTGAAAATTCATCTCTCCAAAAACGGTGAACATCTTCGGTGCCGTTTACATCGCTATAAACTTTTCTGCTTTATAGATCATGATTTTTGAGTTGTAAAACTTTTCCTGCTGCTACACTTTGCATTGTTTTTTTTTCTTCAAAAAAGTTTCCTCTTTTGTTAAACCCTCAGTTAGGGACTCACTAGAGCCCTAAAAACTGTGCTACTATGATAAGAGGCGCAACGTTTTAAATGGGGAAGACTCAGAGGATGGATGGTGATGCGCCCTGAGTTTTTTTTTTTTTTTTGGATGAGACCGACTTTTGTTCGTTACCTGTCCAAATACTATTTGTCTTTGTTTGAATTTTATATTTATATTTTTTTATTTTTATTTTTACTTTCAAGTTTAGCCCGTCTATTTCTGTTTGTTTTAATTTTATGTTTATATTTTCTATTTTTGTTTTTAAGTTTAGCTTGTGTTTATTTATGTGTTCGTTGTAAACATTCTTTACAAAAGTGCTTTATAAAAGACCATATCCTAATGCTTTACCGGATTGATTTAGATTATCTGAATGCTTTTTCGCTCACAATTAAAAAAGTGTACAAAAAGTCTGTCTGTCTAATATGTATATGCTTTTGAATGCAGCATTTACAATTGCAGCCTATCAATAAAAATTGAAAATTTATGTTTCTAAAAATCCGGATTTTGTTAGGTGTGACTGAATTGCTTATGTTGTCAAGTATAAAAATTTTCTGCAAATAAAAAAAACATATAAATAATAAACAATAAAACCTTAGCTTTTAGCTCCTAAATTTCTTTCCTGCTTCGCTATACATTTTTATTTTCATTTTGCATTCTAAGTTATTGTCCTTAATAAGATTAGTTGTTCCTTTAGAGTTTCGCGAAATGATGCTTAGCAAATATGACCGAAAGTCTTGATACTTTTTTAAATTTTTGTTTTCTGGTGCAGGGTTGGGGCATTGTCCTCCCAACATTTATTTTCCCAAATCCCAAGTTTTCTTCTGAGATCTTAATTCCATACTTAGAAAATCAATATTCTTAGTAGCTACAGTGAAGGAAGCAAGAATTTTCAGACTGGGGGGGGAGACCATATGTTTGGATTGTGCATTATGACTAACTTGGCAGGATTTTTTAGGAACTACCTATCTATGAGAAGTGAGTTTAAAAAAAAAGGAAATTAACGCTATTGTATATATACTGGCTGCGATGTATTTATAATCGTTAAATGTTGTTCATTAATAAACAGGTAATCCTTTGGAGATATTCGCTATAGGTTGAATGGTTCTGATTATTGTATTAGGATGGAAAAAAGTCTCTTCACACTTCGAAAAGCTTTTTTTACTGTTCTCCTTGTGAAGGAACTGGCCAATATTGATTGCTGATTTCATAATCCCATCACACTTGTCTACCGCTCGCACGCGGACACCGGTCAAGACCCTTCTTGTACTTCGTTATCTATCCAATCTTCCGGACTCCATGCCACATCTACCTCATGGCCATTTTCGGCACGGCATTCTTCATGAATTCATTAAAGGATCCACAGCACGTCAGGCAGCCGACCAAATTAACCATATAAATGGCTTAGGATCTATAGTAGGCAGACGACACTGGCAGACAAGCTCAAAGTGTCTCATAGGATAGTGGGAGTCCATCTGAAGGGTCCTGGCTTTGCACGGAGATTTGGAGCTTGGATTCCACATGCCCTGTCAGACACTCAGTGCAGAACCACGTGTTGCAAGACTCACAAGAGAAACAATAAAGGAGCTGGGCTGGGAACTAATGCCACATCCACCGTATAGCCCTGACCTCGCCCCTACCGGCTACCATCTCTTTCTTGCTCTTAAGCAAGAAATTGGAGAGGAATATTTTGAAACGGATGAAGACCTCAAAAATTGGATTCAGCAATGGTACGACTCCAGAACTGCAGTCCTTTAAGGCCTGAGTTATACTCCCGCGGGAGCATCCGTGGACGACGGGCGTGACAAGGCGCGGCGATTGGCCAGGTGAGGGATCTCGGCGCGATTCCCGCCCTTCCGCGGATGCTCCCGCGGGAGTATTACAGAGGCCTAATTGTAAGGGTGAGGAATAAGAAAATTACCCTGTTTTTGGAGCAGTGTAGTGGAACAAAATGGAGTTTATCTCAATTGATTTGGCATTGGAGTTGTGAGGTAGTAAATCCTTGAAAAAATGAAAAGACTTTTTTCCAACTTAATAGTTAAGGAAAACAATTCACAAGTTCAATGCACAAGTTATTTTTCCTCTTTGACAAAGGAAAAAAGTATAGAAGTGATACAAAAGCATGTGAAACGGTTTTCTTTATATTACCGTTCTTTCAACACTCAACTTTCTGTTAAACGGCCTCGGTTGCTTTGAAGCTTGGGTAACACTTTGGATTTATCTTCCCAGCAATCTGTTTTCATCCACGTTCAGCGTTCTTTTAAGTGATTTCTAATTTTGCCTTTGCTTACTATCTGTTATCGTCTTGTGTTTTATTTTTGTAATCGACTGGTGGACAATGTTACTTATATCTTGATCTGACAAGTTGTTAGACAACGTGAAAATGTCAAAATGTCTAGCTCCTCGGCTCCCTAATGTTCTACTCTGGAACTCAAAATGCTATTACAATAAATAAAAACTAAAGGATTTTTTAAAAGAAGAGTAGTAAGATCATCTTGCACTTTTTGCTTTTTGTCTTCACTATGAACTTATTTTTCAAGAAGCCGTTTTCAGATTTGCTAACGATACAAAAGCGAACGACAGTTGACGAAAACGAACAGTGGGTTTTGTCTCCTGGGCGCACCTCTTTTCCCGAATATGTGTTGAAATAGCCGTTCAATATTTCAGTGGCACTGCACTGCATCGAGCCGTTCAAATGGGCAACGCCGTCATGGCGAAAAGCCTACTTGAAAGCAGGTCTGTGTGGGTCGACGAAGAAGACGGCAGGGGTGAGTTATTTCGGGAGTAAAAATTTTCATCCTTTCTAGAATATTTCAAAACGATACGTTTTTTAACGCCTCGTAGAGGCCGAATTAGCTTCTACAGATTGCTTCTAAAAATGGAGTGAAGTAGAATTGGAAAAGATTCGAACTCTTACGACCTGAGGCTTTTGTAGTAATGTTATCTTCAGAAAGGATGAAGGTAAAGAAGAGCAAAAATCTATCCCTTTTGGGATGCGCCACGCATCCTACCTCAACGGGATGAAATGGATTTCGGTCAATGCTTGACCCTTCCCAGAAAGGGTAGTTGTCAATTCACCGACTCGGAAGAATGGAAGGCTTGGTTGTTGGCCTGGGCGGGAAATGCGAACCAGAAACCTCGAATTGATGTGCTCGCGTGAACCGACGCCTTCTCTGACTCAGCTACCAAGTAGCTAGATTTCGTCTTCAAAAGCGCTTAATCACCTTTTGAATAAAGCGTCCTTGATTTGTTCCACTCCACGTTGTCATGAAACGGTCAACTGAAAAACCTATGCCTCCTAAATGCAGCTGCTTTTAAGCGCATACCTCGTTCGCAGAGGTAATGGATCTAGTTCCGTTCGCCTAGTGGAAGCAGTTTCTGTCAAAGTTTTTACCAAACTTTCAGCAGGCAGTAGTTACGTTTCAGAAGTTTTCCTATTGGTTTCTAGCCTGACCCAAGCTGGGAATTTTAGCTTGATTTCCACGATTAGAGTAGACGCCTTCCTCATTAGTGGATCCTGTCCGAATGTGTGCAGAAATGCCTCCCTTTTTCTGGACTATTTTCTAGCAAATGATATCTACAAATCTCAAACCAAATAGTCCGTCGCCTAGATTTGACGGTGCTTCTCATGGCCCATTTGAAATACTTCACCCTAGAGTTGATGTTGTCCTCGTTAGGGGAATAAACTGACCCTGCGTTTAAGTAGTTGTCCGTATAGAAACCTCCAAACTCCGTCGAGAACTTAACGAAACAATCATTTCTGACGTAACAATCATGCCTAACTAACAAGTCATTAAATATTTCCCTCTGATTGGGATAGGGTGGGCATGATGTTTTATTACGATCAAAACTCTGGTGTCAGACGGGACTCGAACTCGCAGAACCTGCTAACTCATCAGATTAGTGGGTCGAGGTGTGAATGTCACACTCGATCAAGCTGCACTGGTGTCTAATTAAAATTCGCTCTCGAAGAGTACCTACATAGAAGTAATGCACGCAGCATTCTCCGTCTCGACGGTGATACGTGATACAACATTTCTTATAGAATTATCATTTGCACCAAAATTTAAAGGCATTCAGTTAGCACTAACGGTAAATGCGCTAGTCTCAGGTCTCGTATGCAAAATGCTCTCAGAAAAATCCCAGAAACGAATACGGAAGAATGTGAGATGGTAATGCATCCTCGGAGCTTTTTTTCTGGATGAGATCGACATTTGGTTGTGATTCCTCATTCAAGTATTCTTCAGCTATCACTTTGCGTCCAACTTTTCCCCTTCTTCCAGGGCGAACAGCTCTGCACTATTCGATGGAGCAGAACTCGCTTGAGGTCGTCGAGGTGTTGGTGACCGGCGGTGCCAATCTCGACTGCGTGGATTTTCATGGGACTTCCGCTTGTCATCTGGCTTGCAAGGAAGGAAAGATCGAAGCGGTAAGGCCACTTTGCTTAAGCGGATTTGAACATTTCTTTAATCCAATTCTTGGACGCCCTCCGAAGGTTCCATTCAATATCTTCGAGCTTTCGAATTGTGAGATCCGATTATGTACAGCGAATATTATTGTTCGACAGGAGATGCAATCCGGCTCAAATCTGACCTCTGCCGATATTATCTTCTCTAAGCCCTTTGTAATATACAATATCACCGTAATTGTTATGGCAAGATGACGCGAAAATGGCACGGTATCTTTTAAAGCGATTTGGATATCTTTTAAACTCTCGACTTTCAAAATAATCGTGAATGAATTTTTGCAACTTTCCTAGTTTTCCGCATTCTGCACTGAGCCACTGTCACTTGGCAACATTATTTGGCACTAGTTAAAAGTTCCGACACCACCGACACGACCTCGGTCGAAAAAAATATTTTGCTGAAACTTCGTCTAGCGTTATTTGGGGTGCTGATCACGAATCTGACATCCGTTTTTGAAATTGCGGCCGATTACGGTAGGTTACGGTAGCTATGGGTAACTAAGGCTGCCGAGGTCATATTCACCGATTTTGCCCAAACTTCGTCTGGGGGGGGGGGGGTGATTTAGGGTGCTGGTAACGAATCTGACATCGGTTTTTCGTTTTACGCTGGAGTTTGGGCGAAATCGGTGACCATTGTCTTAGTCACCCGTACCTTTCGTAACCTACCGCACACCAGCGTAAAACGAAAAACGGATGTCAGATTCGTGATCAGCATCCCAAATAACTCCCCTAGACGAAGTTTCATCGAAATCGGTAACCCTGCCTGGACCACCCTTGTTAACTGTATGGGTGGTCTTCTACCGAATCGTGGAAAAAGGATGTCCGATTCGTGATCAGCACCCCAAATACCCCCCCTAGACAAAGTTTCACCGAAGAAATTTTTTTCGGCCGAAGTCGTGTCGATGCAGTCGGAACTTTTAACTAGTTCCCTTATTCTTATTTCTTTTCTCCTCTCTGGTCTTCCTCTTCGTTGTTCCATTTCCGTTGTTTTGTATATCAATTGTATGGGTTTCGCGTAGACCCGTTATTGTTTCAATCCTTTTTCACATGGTTGTACATATGTCCTGGAATCTCGACTACCATATGCCTTTGTCGGTCGCAGTTGCATGTGTGTGGTAGCACATGTCCAAATAATGATAAAGAATATTGCGCATATTCTGGCGCTTTTGTTAGACCCACCATGTGGTAAACAACTGCATCGCCACAAAGCCTTGTCCTTCCCTGGTCGTATGCAAATAAGGATGGCATAATGAGCAATTAGGCTCACAACTGACAATGCAACACCTGCAACAGAGGATTTGCTCAGCGCTGAATGTTGCTAACGCGACCTGTTGCAAGGTAGAGGTGATTCCTGAGCAAACAGACTCAAGATGCTATCGAGGTTCCTGGAAGATATCGCGGGATGTATAAATTCTCGAAAAAGCCGAACTTGTGTAGAAAACCAGTACCGAAGAGCTTGCTGCGACTTTGTCGGAGGGGAGAGGAGGCTTCACTCTGCCTTCTGCTAGACGATAGCATAAAAAAGGATAAGATAAGGGATAAAGGACGGCGTTATTCAATCCCCTTTGGGATGGGACACGCATTCTGTTTCTTCAGGATGTCGTGGAGGCGAGTTGAATGCGTATTTGGCCATACAAGGACTTGCGGTGGCCAGCCGATGAACAAGTCAGCGCTTTATCCTTCCCAGACAAGTCTGGTAGCAAATCACAGATCCCTTGCAGGATGGATGGTTTGGTTGGCCTGGGCGGGAAGTCCGAATCAGGAACCTGGTATCGGGTGCAAGCGAGAGTCAGCGCCTCCTCCGACTGCGCTCCTCGCGCCAAACGATAGCATAAAAAAATAAAAGTAGACCATTTTGCGAAGGCGGCAGTGTAAACTATGTACCCCAGAGAAGTTCTTTTCCAACCACTCCGTTTGTGTTCATCTTGCTTTTATAGTGATTCCCGACATTAGGATAGGTTCACTTTCTATATGGAGTAGGTTTTCATGGATGCATGCCTACTATAGCAATTCTGGACGCATGGGCGCAATCTGCTGTTGCCTGCACCGCAAATCGATCCATAGTTCGTGTTCCGGCTCCACCAAACAAGCCTTACATCCCTCCTGGATCGATGAAATGGTAGCAAACTTGTCAGTGAAACATAAGCAACTGAATCGTTTATCACCAATTTTTTTCGATTCACAATGTCCAACAGCAGAAATGGAATGCATCCTGCACCTTATCCTCTTATTTATTTATTTATTTGCACAATATAGTGCGCACAAAAAAAAACAACAACATGGACACGGTAAATCGCAGAAAACACAATGTGAAAAACAAGAAGTTAAAAGCCATCTGCGACAAAAATTGAAATTAGTTAACTGACTAAATTATAATTCAACAAAGAAAGGCGGAACTGCAAATTAGAAGAAAGAAATCCGGTAAATTCTGTGCAAAGTCTTCTAAAAAACTGAATAGGATTGAACAGGGCAGGGGAGGGGCCGAGGAAGGATGAGAATTTGACGGAGAAGAGCAGTGGACCGCCAACACTGCAAGTCGTGGGACCGACTCCGGATACCAACTTAGTTGTCCGTCAACTCCCACAAATTTCATACCTTATGGCTGCTGGGAAAGCAACAGAAGGGTTTTGTGCACACTCAGTCTCATACACTCTCATACAAGATCGGTCTCTCAAGCAGTAAACTATTGGATGAAGAGCAATTAGGAAACTAACCAAAAAAGTGAACTAGGAAGAATAGAAACTAGGAAACAACCGAAAAACTGATAGGAGAGCAAAATAAGAAGCTAAGAATATTTGTAGAGATATGCATATGCATAATGAAGAACTAATACTAAAGAATGAAAAAGAACATATGAAGAGCAAATACGAAAAAAAAGTTCTAGAAAACCAAAAAACCAAAAAATAAATAAAAAAATAAATAAACCAAAAAAAAGAAAAAAATAGTCCCTACTCTAGCTAATGTCAGGGATGTGGAGTGTGGAAAGCAAGTCAATTTTTTTTTCAGTCTACTTCGAAAAACTTTGTGATTGGGCGCATCAAGTATGGTAGCAGGCAACATTTGCAACCAACGGGCTCCACGGTTCAAAAGTGAATGGAAAACCTTCTCCTTATTTTTCTTCTTTATCTTGGGATAGTGGAAGCAGTACTTATTATGACGACCTTGAGATGGCACGAAAACCCAGTACTTGCTAGCCTTCAGCCTTGACTCACCCTTGAGGATTTTAAAACAGAAAATTAGATCGTTGAAGACACGCCTATAAAGAAGACTTTTGAGGTTAAAGATTTTGAGCCTTTCCTTATATCCGGGAATCATTCTAGTATTTGTGGTATTTGAGAAACACCTGTAGAACAAGATTTTTGTGAATGTCTTTTGAACCTTTTCAATTTTTTCCTGACTCTTTTTTGTGCAGGGGCTCCAAACTTGGGAGCAATACTCCAAAATTGGAATGACGTGTGTCTTATATAAGGTGACCAGAATTGAGCTGTCGTTACATTTCAGATTCCTAAAAATGAAAAAGAGGGTAGAAAATGCTTTTCGCACCATAATATCAATATGATTCGAGAATTTCAACTCTCGGTCCAAGAAAACACCGAGGTCGGGTTCCGTTATAGATGGTAGCAATCTATTATTAGATTTGAATTCTGTAGCTTGTAAGCTTCCAAGGTGAAAGACCATGGTCTTGGAAAGGTTCACTGGTATTTCCCAAGTTTCAGACCACTCCAGCATCATATTTATTGATTGATATAAAGCTTGGCAAACTTGCGCTTTATTGTCACTGCTGTAGATACCATAAATTTTTATGTCATCAGCATACATTTGTACCTTCACTTGAGGGTGAGTGACTAAAATTGTTGGAAGGTCGCAGGTGTACGCAAGAAAAAGGACTGGCGACAATACTCCACCCTGAGGAACACAACTATTGCAATCATAGCATCTTGAAAAAGGATCTTCTTACCCTTACATGCATACGCCTTCCGCACAAGTATGAGCGCAGCCATTCTAAAAGAGGCGCCCAGTTGGTGAAGTTTACTGAGAAGTTTTTCATGGTTAACTTTGTCAAAGGCTTTTGACAAATCAAAATACACGACTATACACGAATCTTATCTTATCCATTATTGAATAATCGTAGTTCAAAATTTCTACATTTTGCTGAAAGGTCTAGAACCATTTTGTATTTAAATAGTAGTTTCCTCTTTCTTTTTGATCCGTCTCATATTTTATCTCACTTTGAATTTCTTAAGGTGTAAGAGGATAGGTTTATCAAGGGAACGTCACATATATTATAGTATAAAAGTCCGTCAATACCTTGGAAAATGTCGTTGCATCATGGATAATACATATTTGCTAGCCTGCGATGAGGTATAACTTATGAAGCTGTGTTTCTAGAAGAATGCGCAAATTATTAAGAAGGATTGATTTTAGTTTTCACTAAACACCATTTTCACATCGAATTGGACACTTTTGAAATCAAATTGGACACCCTTCTAACCTAGCTTTAAAATTTTTCAAATCAAGGCGAACTCTTCCAAATCAGAATGCCCTTCAGAATTGTTAAACTATGTGCAGACACAATAAAATGGTTAGAATAATTTTTTCGAGGGGAATTTAGTATGGTTTTGTTTGAAAGTTTTTAGTTTACCTGCCCCAATAAATGTAATAATTTCATGAAATTTTTATTATATAAAAAATCAACTGAAATTTGTTCTAAAGCACAGCAAAAAAGCAAACATATAGCGCATTAAAGATTAGATTGCGCCAAGCATTCAAAAAGTTCGCCGCACCTTATTTGATAGTGCAGATGCCACTTATATCAACCATCAAAGCAAGAATATGTGTGCTCTTAACAATTATTTTGTTGGATCGTTAACAAAAATTCCATGCAAATAGAAATTCTGCTATCAATCGAATAAAAATCGTGACGTCTTGAAAGAGAGTATGCCGCAGCCTTTTTGGCACTGAAGAATGGCTGTCCTCCTGATCTTTAAGGCAAGTTTTGATCCATAATTTTCTCGAAAAAAATCCTTAAAAATTTTAAAATTTTTGAAAGTTTTTGCAAACTTATTGGGTACGTGAATTGAAACTTCAAAGGAGGTTGTGATGAAAAAAATTTACGAACAAAAAATTATTCTGGCCTTTTTGGAGACTCTCTAATTTAATGTTGAAAAATCTAATTTCAATTTGGAAGAGTTCGCTTTGATTTGGAAAATTTAAGGGTTAGGTTTAGAAGAGTGTCCAATTTGACGTGAAAATGGTATGTACAGCGGTGTGCTTAACACAAAAATTATAAAAACCAGTTGTTAGTTTTTGCCTAGGTCAATTTAATGAAGTGTCAGCGAGGAAATTGCTATGGTGTTCTAACTTCAAAAACGAATTTCATAATCATGTTCAGCAACCTCAATTACCACCATGGCTGAAGTTTTGGACCGCCTGGACGACATCCATAAAAGATTGATAATTTGATCAATATCGATCGATGGTGATATACACTTCAGAAACGAACTTCATAACCATGCTTAGCGACTTCGATTACCCCCAGGGCTGAAGTTTGGTTTGGACAGGAAATTGAAGTCGATAGGAAATTGAAGACGAGTCCCTTTCCGGCATCATATCCTTATCCTTTTCCAACCACTTATCCACGTTTTGAAAGAAATATGGGCTGGTGCCATTGTCCTATCAGGAACCTGAAATAGCCAATGCTCCTTACAATCAATTCGTTTAGTAGATTTGGCATGTTAGCGTGTAGTGTAGAATTTGAGCGGATGCCGCCTCCATTCAGAAATAGCAATCGCATCATGTGGATCATCACGATTAGCTCCTATTTTGAGAACTGTCATTGAAGTGAACATGGCTACTACAATACAAAATACACTGTACCCGATTACTAGGCGGACGTTGAATGCGAAGACCAACGAGCGATTTTTTTGCGGCGAAAATTCTTGCTGTTCAGCAACGGTATACGTACGTATGTAGGTTACGGAAAAGAAATTACACCTTGAACTTCGGATGCTACGATTCCTGTAGGCCAACTTCACGATGTGGTGTTTGAGGTTGGGGCCCAAGCGGACGGAAGCTTTTTCACCTGCCAATGCGGTGCAAGTTTGCCACAGAATTTCACTGCTTGCAGTAAAGTTCTAATCACTAGGCTCCGTTGTATACGAAGAACTGGCTATGAACTTGAAGTATTCAGCTTTTGAAATAAACTTTTTGTTAAACAGTTGCAGTCCTAGCAAACAATACTCAAACCTTTGAAGCCTTTCTGATTCCAAAAATGTGGATACTGCGTTTAAGCCACTCCAACGTTTCCCCTACACACGTCCCACAACTGCATATCTTCTAAAAACGTACCCTTATTAGTAAAATTTCAAATCGCAAGCAAGAGAGAGAGGGCGCGTGGAGTGCTGTCGGAAGAGGCGCCGGCTGTGGCCTGCACCCGATACCAGGTTCCTGGTTCGGATTTCCCGCCCAGGCCAACCATACCTTCCATCCCTCCGGGGTCGTGAAATGGTACCAGACTTGTTTGGGAAGGATAAAGCACTGACTTATACATCGGCTGGCCACCGCAAGTCATTGTATAGCCAAATACGCATTCGACACGCCTCCGCGACATTCCGTAGAAGTAGAATACGTGGCGCATCCCAAACAGGATTAAAATACGCCGTCCTTTATCCTTTTATCCTAAGCAAGAGAGGCTACAATTATTCCTGTTCCAGTTTGAGCTGCTGATGATCCATCGAGCTGATGCGTTCTGTGTTGACAAGGCTGGAAAGACTCCATTCGATTTGGCGTGCGAGTTTGGGAAGGAAAAGGTGAGCATCTTCTGTCTCAATACCCATATGCTTTATGCTGAAGATGGACGCTAGGTTGCTGCGCCTAATTGACAGATTATTGTGCATTGCTTATAATCAAAAATTGGTCGCTTTACATAGATGGTCGACTACATGTTGCTGATGGTCGACAACACTACGATGCTTCAACATGCTGGTGAAGCTCACAAAGCGTCGGCCCTTCATTTGGCTGCTCGAAATGGACACACTCACGTGGGTCATTCAGAGACAATTGTCTCAGTCACCTAAAGTTTTTTACTGAACTGCTACCTTTCGGAGTAGATATTTTTACCATATGACATCAAAATCAACTAATTACCTCCGCTTTAGTGAGTTTGAACTCCTTACTGTCAGGAAGTGAGGAGCTTCAGTTTCCGTTTTCCGAGTTCCGGTTTCAGGCCGTTTTTACCCTATTGTTCCATATTTGGCGTTTTAGAGTCGGAAGGCAGAAACAGAGTTGGTCATCGTTCAGCACTAGTATTGTGTTGGACGCTATTCATTTTATGAATGAAAAAAGTGAATTACAATCCAGATACTCAGATACTACCCTATTTTGAGGCATTCTCAAACTCCAGGTTTTTTCACTTCGGTGCATATTAGATCATTCGGCGTTCAACTCCATTCTTAGAATCGACAGTTCTCAAAACCTACCGTACTTGTACAAGGAATGGTCATCAGCTACTTCTTCTGAGTCGCTGTACAGTACGATAACAAATTTAAAACCCTTTCTACCCCGTTTTGCTAGAGCGAGATGCGTCTTCGTCTCTAAGGTGCAGAATAATCGTCATTTCTATGCATTAATGCGCAATTCACGGTTATAATTATTCACGATATTTTAATCAGAAATTACGTTCCTCTATCGATCGATCAACGTGATCGTTTTCCTTCTCCACTTCATGCTCATTTTTCGGTTGGCTAGGTTATCTACGACGCGTTTCTTTGATAGCATCAGACTTCATCTCATTCTAAAATGTGCTCTTTAGATTGTTTGCCGTCTTCTGGAAAACGGTTGGGATGTGAACCGAACTACGGTACTTGGCAGTGCACTACATGAAGCATCAGGTTACGGTAGAGCTCAGGTGGTGCGATTCCTGCTACATGTGAGTTTTACGTTGCAAATTATTTTGATTTCTGCAGGCTCAGTAGAAGTTCTATCGTAGTTTTTTTGCCATTTTTTTAATATTCGGAAAATTATAGTTATTGAAACAAAATAATTAACGTTACTGTTAAAAGCGGAAATTGAAAAGTTTGAAATTGGTTTTCATTATCTCTCTCGCCCGCAAGATAGAATTTAACAGTTGTTTGTATAAGGGACCGCTTCCACTAAGTTATCAGCTACTTTGCCTATTATACTTTCTCGGTTCATGTTCATAACATCTTATTCATATATTATTTCTGACGTCGTCAGTTTTGGACATTACATGCGTTTGTAATCATAGTACAAGTTGGTTTAATTACTCAAGTTTGAGGTAAACGTCTGAGTGCAGCTGTGCGAATAAAAACGACAGAAACTGAGCCATCAACGCGAATAATGTAGAAAAAATATAAGAGAGGAAGTGTGTAGAGCCAAATAACGTGGAAATTCTCCAGGAACGCACACAAAAGCGAGCTATTATTACATGTTACTTGGACGGTCTTCACAACTTTGGATTAGATATTTTTAAAGTTTGGACACTCTTCGTTTTTACGCCATACTTTTAATTTTTCTGTAATCGAAATAGGATCTAAGTGCAAGCCAGTAGAACCACTTGAATGCAAACCACAGGCTTACCATGTAGTCGAGGGATGATGTGGCTTCTAGTCACTGCGTAGCGACTGCATAATTGTGGCGATATGCAGATTCATCCAATCACGCAGAGTTTTGATCTTCTTTCTTAGCCCGTCAAACTTCCCCTTCTTCCATTTTTTCCTTTTCGTACTACATATGGCTTATTTAACCGATATTTCTCTGACAGAAGTTGACCAGACCAAAACAAGTGCCACCAAGCGTCAAATTATACTGAATCTCTCCGATTATTTTTGCATTACTTATTGGAGCAGTTCGCTAGCCCTTCCTAATTTTCGCTTCGAGCACAAAAATTTTCTACCTGTCCCAAACTCTCCAAGCCTCTTAGAGCAGTTGTAATCTACTACTTCCTGTCCAACGTCTAGCTTACGACGACTTGTAACCCGTGGAAAAATTACTGCGCATTGTTCGTTTAAGCTCAGCCGGGCTCCGAGTGCAAATTAGAGAATAGAGCCATCGGAGGCGAACGGAAAAAGAGCCTTCTGTCGTGTGTTTGTGTTGTTTTTTCCCCATCCGGCCATGCAGTACGAGGCCCAACTAACTCGTTTTAGGCAGGAATCAATCCGTCACTGACGAACGCGGCTGGTCTCACAGCACTCGAATATGCGAAAAAGAACGCGCATCGAAATCCCATCACCATCAAGGAGATTCGGTTCCTTCTAAAAGGTTCGTCCTACCGCATTCGTTTGAACTAACTCAGTTAGTTCGTGTATGTCTTCTCGTGGTTTCGTGGTGTGCCGGGATCAGTTGCTTGTTTAGGAAATGTGCTACATTTTTGGTTTGAAATTTTCATGTACTGTATACGAAGCTTCATTGAATTTGGGTGATAGAAATCTGTTCATCCGATTCTGTTCCATGGTGCCGCGAAGGAAACGCCCTTCTAAATATGTACAATTTTGTGCTGGTTTTTCACTATTTGCTACTTACCATTAATCTTTATTTGAACCAATAACTCATCTGACGAGCATAATCGATGCAATTTATGCTAGTGCTTTTTGTTTTTCCTACAATCTTTCATTCGACGTAACTAGGCACAATGCAAAGGAGATGAGAGGCTTTCAACTACCAAATAACATGATACCCATTAATGCCGTAAATGCATGTTCGATTCCATTTCAATGGTTGGGGCTATTGCGCTGAAAGCATGGCGCACCCCCAAAGACAGACACCAAACATGGATAATTTTTTTCTGAATTGTAGTTTTTGGTGTATATTATTCCTTTCATCTAGCTGTTTAACTATTTTTTTATTTTTTTATTTATTATCCTTTAACTTTGATGTGCGTGATCATGAAAGAGGATGAATTGAAATATTCCCTTTTTTATAGACTACTAAATTATTTTTATTAGTCATTTCTAAATATACTTAAACTTTGGGCTTAGTTTTTTTATCGCTTAGACTCAAACTATAATAAATAGCATTGTTGCTTGTCAATAGGATTGAAACAAGTGATGACTAAGGGTCGAATTCTGATTCCTATGTCTACGCCTGAGAACAGCTTCACACCTTGTCAGGCCCAGAAATGGCTGCCAACTTAGATTGTGAACTTTTCATTACGAGATCTTTGTTTTATCGAAAACTGAAAACTCAACGTTCCCGTAAGGTTGGGGCACTATGTGGTGCTGTAAACTAAGTTTTGTTGAACAATTTGACTCTTATCGGAGCAGGTGCAGAATGCAAGGCGCGTTTTCAAAAAATCGATAACCATGAACTAATTACATATCTTGCATTGCGTTCAGTAAAGAAACTATAGGATAGTTTACGACACATGTCTGGGGAATATAAATGAATCCTTTCAGTTACTTGATTGTTGAGATTAACGGCCAGTGTTTTATCAAATCTTTGCCGGGTATCAGTTTATGAAACTCAACCCCTTTTTCTTTTTTTTACATTTACCCAATAACAATTGTCGTCTCGTTGATAATCGGCTTGCTCAGGCATTCGCCAGTAAAGCCTGCAGTTCTCCCTACCACGTGTCAAAGTGGCCCATTATTGTTCATTTCACAAGGTTGTGAGACCAACACGTCGGAGAGCCCCTTTTGTCCTCTTCTAGTCGAGTAGCTCGAGCGAGCCCCAGTAGCGTCTCCATTCGTTCCTGTTGCATGTCAAAGTGCTCCAACGGATTCTCCTCCTCAAGGGACACGAAGAGTGGCATATCGTTCGTTCAGGGCTTTCACGAAGAAGTCCGACCAACACGTTGGTGGGCGTCCTGGTGTTCTCTTGACATTCCGCGGAATTCACTCCGTAACGGCTCTCGTCCAGCGGATGTTTGCGAAGCGCATTACGTAGCCGGCCCACCTAATTTTCGACAACTTGGTCCATGCGACAGCGTCTCTGATCTTCGAAGCTCGGAACTCCGGAGGCCTTCTCTCACTTGCGTTAGTCGCGTCACTCCGAGCATCGTCCTCTCGATTCCACGCTGCGCAACGCTGATCGCATGTTCATCCTGTTCTTTTATGGCCAAGGTCTCTGAGGCGTATATTAGCGCAGGAAGAACAGTGGAGTCGAATAGGTCGGTACGCACCTGAACGATTCAACTCTTAAGCGGCACCAATTTCCAACGAAACTTGAGCTCGCAGTGATAAATCCTTTGATGGTAACCCAGGGTTTCAGTTTTAAATATCAAAAGTGAATCCCAGTCCTGGACACGTGGTAGCGCAGTCGGAAGAGATCCAGCTGCTGTGTGCACTCCGACTCAAGGTTTCTGGTTCAAGTTTACTTTCCAGACCGACGATACCTTCCATCCCTAGGCGATTGGGAACCAGACTTGACTGGGAAGGATAAGACACTGACTTGTCGATCGGTTGGCCACCGCAATTCATTGTATAGGCCAATCTCCTTCCACGACTTCCCGTAGAAGGGAAATGTGCGGTGTACCTCAAAAAGGGGTAGATTAGCCTATTCCTTTATCTTGTCCTCTAATCCTAGTTCTCAGGATTCTGGTTAGAATCCTTCAATGTCTACGACTTACTCTAAGTTTAAACATTTCAATGCTAGCGTTCGCATTCAGTGAGTTTAGATCAACCATCAGGCGCTCCACCGAATTCTGCCTCACCCCTATTATCATGACCACGATCCTTTGTCTATGCAACAGTTTTTCCAGCGCCACTTCTCAGCGCCTACCATTTAATTGTTCATCGATTGTCTGCCTCATTTGCTTACTTATCACCGCGGCGGATCGCTTGGTAATTCGCCTGATGGCCGTCACAGCGTCAGCCAACGAGTCCGACTCAGGTGGTCAGGTAGCCGGCCGGCTAGCTGGCCCTCTCGGTAATTACACTCTGCTGACCTGGCCGTGTGCAGGCGTTGCCCCGAGTAGCAGCAGCTCTCGACGCGCGCACACGCTGATCTTCATCCGCCCCTTGACTATTCACCTCTCCCACCTGCTACTAATCATATGCGTAGCTGGTAATGGTAGTGGTAATGTGCGCGAGAGTGCGCCAAGTACTCCACTTAACTTCTCGATCTAATTCTGCACGCATACATCTACCATTACTCGGTCTAGTTGCCAGCTTTGCCTTTAGAAGAGATGCGTATTGGTCTTCAAGACCTCTTTTTACAAGCGAGAGATGGGGCGAGATTCAATCGAAAAAGATTTCATCGGATGCTGAAACGAATTTCAGAGATGATATCGATGGAATTCGCTTCAGAATTGAATCTCATCGCCGGATGCAAAAACACCTCAACGATGATTCAACGCCCTTTGTGACAGTTGCTCCTGATGATGCTGTTGCAGCTTCTGCTAGTAGTCATCACGATTCTCTCCACTTTTTCCGATTCTCTGGCTCGTTGTAATTGCCCTGCTAGTTGTCTCGCAATCACATTAAGTAGGACTCGTTTCATTTCCTTCGTAGGGAATTATGGTACACGTTTCCTGCAACGGGGCGAGCGTTTCGCGCATTTATACAGTGCAATTTGAGGCGGGTATTTTTTTAATTGTAAAAGTTTTATGGATGTACCATATGTGTGTACCATGTGTACCATGTGTGTATGTACCATGTGTGCAGCATTTTACGCCAACAGACTTATTTGAATGCTTCTGTATCTTTCGCCAAATTTCTTTTTTTTATTGTAGAAAGTTGTCGATTTCCTAAGCACTAAAAGCAGAGTTCGATATGACAGAGTCTTTATAGGAAGCTTGTATAGAAGTAACCTTTAGTGTTCATCATATGTAGGGGCTTACCTATGTAGTTAGCTATTTAAGAGTGCTTCACTTCTCCTTTGCCACTTTTTTATTCCGATGTAAAACACGCCACGAAATACAAATAGTGTGCCGTTACGACACTAATTTACTGCAATAAAGGCTCATTAAAGAAATCTTTAGATCCTCCTGCCAATGTTTTGCTTCCACATTACTGTAGTCGCCAGTTCTTACTTATTTATCGACGTTACATACTAATTATTTCAATCTAGTATATCAAATCATTTAATGTGGCTGAATATTATGAACGTCTTCAGGTTTTTGTTCGCTGAACTCTTAAACTCGATTTCTACTTGAACTTGTATCATTTAACGTAGGTTTCTTTAAATAATTATTTTTATACGTACTAAAGTTGACGCTATAGAAGCACCTTCATATGGTATCCTATATCTCTGAAAATCACTATTTTACACTTCAAGAACCGGTACTTGTCGCTAATTTTGTCTACATGGAAGGGGATACAGTAGACCAATTAGGCTACATTCAGTGAGCGTGCCACTCAAGGAAGCATCTGCGGTCGGTGCTCTGATTGGCTAGCGCATCGCCTGTAGACCACGTTAACGACCATCATCAAAAAACGTCGAACATTTTTATTTATTTTTCTTATTCAACACAGCAGAAAATATCACTGCAATCCACGCTGACCTCTGTTCTTCATGACAAACTGTAGTTGCGTAGTAAAATTAGATTTATTGGAGGCACAACATGTTCAATGAGCCGATGTGGCATCAGAGTAAGGCCGTCTTATAGCAGAGTTGCCGTCAAGTGTGTGTGGAAAAGATGCACATTAACATGTCTACATACACCAACGCACACGTGTACCTTTGTGATATCCCCTAGAACTAGAATACGTGGTGTATCCCAAACAAGAACTAATTGACAGCGACCTTCGTCCTCTATCGGTTATACAGTAGCAATGTACCCATCCACAAATACGTTTTTGGGAAGGGTTCGTTTTCCTACAGTTCCTCTGACATCCCCCCCCCCCCCCCCCCATTCTCCCTATCTCTTGGCTTTCTATGCGAAATCGTGGAGTCGCAGGCATTTTCACCCTCCTTAGGGTGAACTAGGGGTAAGAACTCCATTCTGCCCTACGTTTTCCACCCACCAAGAAGCGAATGTTAGGTGCCGAACCTTTCTGGAGAGGATAGCGCATTGATTTGTTCATCAGCTGATCCACCTAAGCCACTGAACCAGCATGCATTCAAGCTGCCTCTACGACACTATGTAGAAGCAGAGTGCGTGGCGCAAGCGAAGAACAAATTGGCTGAGGTCCAACATTGTAGCGCGAAAAACCAAACTCTAATGAGTTACACTTTGATGAGAAGGTTCTCATTCCTTTGAACTTGAAAACGTGTGTCCTTTACCCTTCGCGCTGTGAGCGATGGCTCCGAGGTCGGCATGCGCGAAACGTTGATGAATGATGAGCGCGAGACATTCCGACCTGCCTCCCAGCTTCCTTAGAATGATCCTCATCTTCGCCATTCCTGTCTGGATCCGTGAAATTCGAGCCGCCCGCATACACCTTCTACTTCCCCTAGCGGTCAGATTTCACTTTGACCACGTCGCGCCACCAATTGGGTGAGCGGGTTCCGTGGCAGCGTTTGGAGAGAATGACCCTCGATCGTCGCTGAGCAAAGGGGCTGATGAGTCGACGACGGTGTGAAGTAGTGAGTGGCGACCGTCGTCCGAACACTTTCGGAATGCGATCGCGCGGTATTTGCCAGCGCGGCGGCGGTGGCGGCGGCGACGAAGGCTGCGCGGTCACTGCCTATCCATCATGGTCACGGTCACTCATGCATGGCAACTGGGCAGTGTTTTTGTCGTCGGGACAGGACAGAACAGGACACACGACATCGTTCGCCCACCATGGTGGCGTCCTCCAGTAGCCGCCGCTGACCAACCGGTCGCCGACGGCTGGAGTCCTACTCCTTCACGCCTGGAGCTGCATCCTGACACCTCGTTGAGTCACCCGATGTTACTCTCCATTCTTTCGAGAATTGGGAACTCAACGTCCTAGTACGTTTGCAGGGAATAAGCCGCACTCTCCGCCGTAGTTCGGAATAAGTAAAGGTAAATGGTGGGCCTCAAAGCCTTCTGTCGGCACTTGGTGCCGTTTACCTCGGTAAACATTTGAACGGTATGTGGCTTTCTAGCGTATTGCCAGCTAGCGTAACAAGATTGGAGCTATTCAGAAACCTTGTGAACCTGCTGTAACTAGCATAAATCTCAAAATTGCATGCCAAGCTGTTCTACCGCACTCATGTACTGCACCACATGGACCACTTTTAGCCCAAAATGATACTCGGATCCATCCTGGTCTGAGGGGGGATGAGGGTGGACTGAAAAGCAAGCGTACGCAAATAGTGTGGCTTCTCCCACCAAGAAAACTGCAAAAAAAGGTCCTTTCGCGGGCTAGTCAAGGGTGTTGTCGTTGAAATATAATTTACCTTCGAATTCACCGCCGTTGTCAGAAAACTGGAGTGCCGCCCTTTAGGATAGATCCGGATAACCTTTTTTCGCTACTGAGCACAAAAACGTAAGCTGAAAATATTCAACGGTAGGGTAGAAGCCGCCACGTACTCGCAGTATTTACATTTGAAACTTTCCGCGCTCCATCTCCAGCTTTCAAGGCACGAGCGGCCGCGTTGCGTCTCTCGATGACCGTCTGCCAAAATGCCTCGCGTCATCTAATCGCTGCAGCAGTTTATTTCTGCTCAACGCCATTTGCACACATCTTCGAGACGTCGTTTTTTCATGACTGTTCGCAACCGATGGCCCGTTCTGTTTTATCCCTTAACATTCCATGCATATCTCTTCATTCTTTTTTTAAATTATTTCTTACAGATTTCGTTCTCCCTAAATGATGGAGTGTATTTATCGGTTCTAATAGTGTCCTAGGAATGTGCCCCGCTCACACTACTTTTCCGAATCACCGTGAAGGCATTTTGAGTGCTTATTGAACCTACTGCATATATATTTTAATGGACAGCGTTTTGCCTCTAAAGGACATCGCGCCGTGGAAGAATTGGTTAATAAAGCTGGGTCTATCGAACCTCTGAGTGGGGCGTTCGTTCTATGCGACCTAATTGGTCTAGTGTCCTCTTTCCCGTGTAGACCACAATAACGACTAGTACCGAGGAATCTGCTTTGAAATTTTACATCGGATGAGGGGATCATCTTCGTCAGAGACTAACTAGTCAAGGGGCAGCAGAAGGACCTCCCAGGCAAACACAGGGATTGAGCACGTGGGGCAGGACCTTTTTCGGCCAAAATAAGGTGACCGAGGCGGAGAGCACGTCGTACCCGCGTGTTGTTACGTACTGCCGAGCTCATTCTCATTTATCTAGTCCCTTAATGTTTTTTTTTCTTCAGTTTTCTCCACAATTATCGCAATTCTCGTCATTTTAATGGGTCGTATATAGCATATACAGACTGGTTAGGTATTTTCATTTAATCCGAAAGAGGCGCTGCGTGTCCCACCTTTTTGCTATGATTCACAATTTTCGTGGCATGGGGAATTGGTATTTGCCCTGGTGAACGTTTAGTATACTGGGTGTACACAGAGTTGCTTACCTGGTTGAGTACATGACGCGGGCACCAGGGAGAAATTAGCTCGTCACAGAGGGATGTTGTATTCTGTGAGGCTCCTGGACCCAATTCCAACGCGACGTCGCGCGCTAGCCGCGTGCGACGTCGCGGCGCTGAAACGCGGACGTGCGCTCGGTGACGCATGGTTAGCCGCGGAGCACGAAATGTTCTCATTGTTTAAGCTTCCACATTTCTAGCACGGAACTTAAGATCCCACAGAATGTGGTAGGCAACAGTCTGCAGTAGGACTATTGATCCGAAAATGGGAGATAGTGACCTTTTTCCGTAGTATAACCGTAATCACGGGTAAAAACTGACCACAGATGTTGTAGATGGCAAATACTGACGCTAGACACCATCCACATGACCCGGATTCCTGTATAAACTGTCGCTGATTGTCCTATTGAAACCACATTCATATACCATTTCCAAGAAACGTTAAAATAAGGCAAAGGCGTGCCGCATGTCCCTGTAGGAAGCGTTTCTAGCCGTCGGAAGCATCGGACCGCGACAAGTCGTCCATTTTCGTCGCGCACCGTGCGCGACGCCAGGGGGTTCGCGCGGCGTTGGAGTTATGTCTGCCCCTGCTTCTGTGATTGGCAGGGTCAAACGTTGTGCTCGTGCCCTGCACCCATCCAAGTCATATACCCGATATTTCCCGTAATCTACTCTTTCTACGCTGTTCTCTTTTAAGAGCGGTTGTTTTTTGCTATAGACTTGCGTACTGCTCAAGCTGAGAGCATCTTTAGCAGCCACGTGTGGCCTTCGAATAGTCAATTCTAACCGTTTGCTCACTTCAATGAGTCACACTCTCACTTACGTGGGACCTTCCGGCTTTGTTCCCACCTTCAAAAAGTCCTATAAAATTCCTCTTTTTATCAGTTTCTTTCTGTTTTCCTAGCAAGAGCGCTTCGAAGCACTTTGCGAATATGTATTCCACAGAAGCCGCGTCACTAATACGAGGCAGGTATTCCTGTATAAAAGAAAGCCATATCGTTACTTGTTATAGGAATCGTTATGCCATTGTCGAGCATACGTTTATCGTCGCAGGCCGGCGTCGTCGTTCCTTCGCTCTTTCCTTCTTTTCGTTGTGGGCGTGTTTTGTTTTCATTTTTGTGCCATTACAATGATATTTAATGCGCGATTTCGGCGGAATTGAAACGAGTTGTACACGTATCCGAGCGCGAGCTCGCTCCGACTACGACACAGATCGTTTTCGGGTCCAACAGGCATTTATGGCCCGTAGAAGAACCCAACCCCCCCCCCCCCCTCTCCCACATTCCACCTGGGGCTGTCAGCTCTGGCTCTTTGTTACAGCGACACGCCTACATTGCATAGCTTTTACTCCTATTATTCCATGCTTTTCCTTTTTGTTTTAAAAACCGACTTTTCTATAAAATATGGGTGTTGCGGTCAATAATTGATTGACGGAATGAATCACTTGCTGTTAAAACGGTTTGTTTGCTCTTGATCTAACCATGAGAGCAGTAGTATTCGATGCAGTGTTTGCAATTTGTAGTCGATTATTGATTGATTGATAGACTATGAGGCGGTTTTTTGGGATCAGTGCGAAACTTCTCGTGATCAATTATTGATTAATGAAGTGCTAACCGGCAGTTTTTCATTAGCACGATATATCGCTTTCTAGAAAAGAGCTGCGTAAATATTTTAGTCTCACTGTATTTTCCGGTGCAACTTTAGATAGAGGACTCCAACCTACAGTCCTTCCAAATCTGGCGGCTTTACCCGACCCAGAGCACACTTACATTTACTGCTGTCCTTATAGTGCGTTCTTATCCGAGCTTATCGTTCTTTTTTACCACGTTTTTGGTTAAAACTTCGGACCTTGTGTAGCAAAATCAGGGTGAATCCCCGTTTCCGTGTTTGTACTTAACTTTATATTACATATTTGAGCCTTTTGCTCTATATGTTCGTTTTGCTATTTCCGAAATACCCTGCAGTGCTTTTTATAACGAGTGCTTCCGAAATCGGATCGAAATTACATTTCACTTTCACCTATTTTCGAACTTTGGAGGTTCATCACACTCTTGCTAGATTTTACACGTTTCATCACTTTTTAGCGTAATATTTCCCTTATTTTTCAAATATTCTACGTGGAACCTAGTCCACATTATTGTTAAGGTTGAGTGAACCTTAAGTTTGTGTCCATGGTAGTCAGCATAAAAGCTGAACGGAACTTCCGAATTTTCTTGAGCTTTTAGTACAACTCAAAGCTGCATTTAAGCATCTATTCAAGGATCAAACATATGGGATAGACATAGTACTGTAAGGCGTCTTGTTGTATGCTTTGGAAATGCCTGCAGAATACCTCCGAAAAGTAAGGCAAAATCAAAACAGCGACTGAATTTTCTATATTCATCTAAATGAGATCTACCGTAGATTCACACTGATGTTGGAGTTCCAGCTTTTTTTTTAAGAATTTTATTGTTTTTGAACCGCTTCTTGAATGGCAATATGTATTTCTCCTGTTATGCTTTCTGATGGAAATACTGTGAGACGGCGACGTTTTTTTCGTGATCTAGATGCTTAAGCATAGTTATCCAAATTTCCTGGAAAACATTGTAAGTCAAATGTACCTAAGTAAGTGGAGTGCATGGTGCATTCCTGGGGTTAAATACACCGTTGCCTTTGTTCACTATCTCCTCCATCTGCATTTTTTTCACGCCCGTGTCAGTGAATGCTTTCACTCATCTTTTTTTAGAATTGGAGGAATAATGATGCTTAGCCCACTGTGGTTTGACCTTATTAAGTCATTCCATCTTTACAAAACTGAAGAAGACGACAGCACGGCGTAGCCAGAGGTGCGCAGAACACGCTGAACATTAGGTATATCTGAACTTCTGTTATATAGAGCGGCCACAACAGGTCACTTTGAACTGTTTTAATGGAATGTCAGAAAAAAAAGCAGAAAGGACTGTAACAAGCTGCTAGGGGTGCGCCATGGACAGATAATGTTGGCTTCTTTTTCCACTCCACCGTCTTGCATTAAGACCTTTTTTTGAAGCACTCTCAAAGACAACCGCTTTGATTCTGGCTTCCCCCTACGTTCCGTTTCTTTTTTCTTCTTAATCTTTTTTTCTGCGTAGTCGTCCTGGTGGTGATAGCAAGCGAGAGTCGGACAACCGGGTTCGAGTTGGAGTGTTTGATGCCGACGTCTTCGTATTTGATGGGTTTTAATGCGGCAAATTGCGCGACTGAGCTGAGTGACTGACTGACCG
The DNA here is from genome assembly GCA_947396885.1 of Heligmosomoides polygyrus polygyrus. Taxonomy (NCBI): domain Eukaryota; kingdom Metazoa; phylum Nematoda; class Chromadorea; order Rhabditida; family Heligmosomidae; genus Heligmosomoides; species Heligmosomoides polygyrus. The sequence goes on from OX377206.1 coordinate 19,315,199, forward strand.
ACTGTTGACTGAGGAGGCTCATGCTCACTGATTGACTGTGTGAATGACCGGATCTGCGATGCGAGTGTGTGAGCGCGAGTGTGTTTGACCAGAACGCCGATGGCAGCACATCATCACTCATCTCCATCTCACACTTGGCCGCCGCCGCCACCGCGCATCTCCTTCTCAGCCTCATCCTCGTTCTCCATCTCTCAGACATCCGCTTCAGGTCGCTCTCAACTGTGTTGGAGCGACCACAGTTCTACCGTAATCCTTACTCTTCAGCTTTCACTTCCTAGAAACAGTTTCGTGCTATATTATTACTTACTTCAATAATAATATTCTTACGATTAATTTCGCGTCGATTAGAAATAAAAATGTGCAGCCTATTGTTTATTTTTTATTTTTTAAGCCCGGCAAAACTAAATTCGCAGTCAAGTTTTCTATCTATAAGAAAAATTCCCATCGAAGCTGTATGCTATTCACAAACGTTTCGAAAAAGAATTGAAATTCAGAAAAGATTTTTTAATGCTAACAGACTTCAGAACGCTTCTATGTCCAACGCTTAAATGGCTTCTGTGGTTTCACAGAAAACAATAAATATTGAATGCATCTTCTCATCAGTTCTAAGTGTCAACCAGGCAGCACAAAGTCGATAAGATCGATCGATGTCAGAAACAGCAAATCGATAGTGTCTACTTGTTGGGATCCTGCCCACCGGCGATCACACTCGCATATTGTGCACTTCGAACGGTTCACCCAACCGAGAAACAGTAATGTCTCCTTTTGCATACAATATACTCAGCAACCTTATACCTCGTGTAACATAACTAGGACCAGTTCCTGTTGCTTTGAAGAATTCCTCAGCCTCGAAAAGTAGCTTAATCATCGTGTAAGGCGAACATCGCTGCCCGGAAAGCAGAAGATGCGGGTTCGAGTCCCGCCTGGCGCAAGAGTTTTGATCGCAACAAAACATCCTGTAACAACATAGAGGCTTAATCGTTCTTCAGAAACTAAATGTCCTTCTAACCTCATAGCCAAAATTCTGATAGTACGCATTCTCGTTATTTTTCTTCTTTTTCCGTTCCTTCATCATCGTCATCCTCATTTTCCCCAGCTTCCTTATATTTTTCACCACTACCCGGTTCCCACCGTTTCGCCTTATTTGTCTTTTTCCGCTTCTTATTCACTTTTTACTTCTTCGTCTCTTTCCTTACTGTTTTTTCTTTTCTTTTTTATTGTAACCTTTCTTCATTCCTTTTATTCTGATTTGATTTATATTTCTTCATCTTAACTAAGTAGATTATACAGTTCATTATTAATACCTCAAGTTTTCCTTTTTGTACCTAAATTTTGTTGATTTTTTCTTTGATCGTAGATTTCGTTTTATTTATTCTTGCCAATGCTTTTGCTATTTCATGGTATACACAATGAAGGAAAAATTCGAATAATTAGCTGAGAAATTCTGAAAAACTGAACGAGAGAAGAAAGAGAAGCAGGACTGACAACCCGACAACTTAGAGAAATGAGAACAAGTCAATCCAAAAGAACGAAAGAGAACGCATAGTTCTACATAGTTAGTAAATTTATATTATAATAGTAAATGAAGCATTAGTAGTTTTGAACCAGTTTCCACCCTTATTTTTTAAGCTTAGCATAATTTCATTCTTCAATGGAACCTAGAAATAATTACGAATTTGGGGTGTATGGCGAAGTAGCAATGAACAGTATCAGGGGGGCCAAAAGTAATGAGACAAAATGAAAAAAAATCTTTATCTCTTTACAACTCAATTACAACTCAACGATGCTGAGGAATGTATTTGCCATTAAGTGCAAGGACCTTGCTGTCATCGCTCAGCCAACTTCCTGATCCCATCCTTCCCGAACTGCTTGGGCCTGGTGTTGATCAACTGCTCGATATGGTTGTCAAGGAGTGCTTGGGTTTTTGTGTCCCTTCCGACTAGGAAGTCCTGTAGGCTCAAGTAGTTGTGGTAGTCGCATGGAGAGATGTCTGGCGAATACGGTAGGTGAGGCATGTGAACGTAGCCCAGCTGTGCAAGCTTATCCGTCGTTACTTGTTCCCGATGGGGTGCGGCGTTGTCGAAGAGGGGCACCTTCTTGAAGCGCTGAGACCGAATAAGTGCGAGTCGCCGGCACATCTCTTCTATTTCGTTCACCATGGCCTTGGAGTTCATCGTAGTGCTCTTGGGAAACAGCTTCCGGTAAACCGATCTATTGGCGCAGACCCAAAAGCTCCAAATGTGCTTCTCGCCGTGAACATCTCGCCGAACGAAGGTTGGTAACAGGTTACCAAGCCTCACCCAGACTCGCTGCTTGGCAGGGTTAAGGAAGAAGACGTACTTCTCATCTTGCGTGACTATTGAGCCCAGGCTGCTCGGGGCTGAGAATTGGGCGAGATTTGCGCGACACAGGTCGACTCGTCAGACTGGGTTTCGGCATGAGACAGACTGGGGTTTTGGCTTGCTTCTGGAAAGGACGGAAGTGCTAACTTCTCAGATGGGCTTCAGTAAGTAGCATACAAACATATAAATACGACAAGCACGAAACCAGACTCCAGCCACGAGATATATGGACACGGCATGGGGTGTCTCATTACTTTTGCCCCCCCCCCCTAATACTATACTTGTGTACGTTGAACGGATTGGATTCGACCATCAAATTTATTTATTTATATATTTATTTTCTATTGGATCAAACTAAAAAACGATCTGTTATGCTAGCTCTTCACTTACTAAATTGCTGGCTGTTTTCGAGCAAATGGGACACCTGGTAGCATGTTGACTTCGTCCCAAAAATTTGTTTTGTATGCTAGATAAGTTTTCAAGATCCCTGAAACATCTGGATCTTGAAAACATATCTAGCATCTGTCGTGCTCCTGCTACCCTGGCAGGAGCACGACATTTTTCACCATTTAACTTTTAATGTGTAATAACCAGTTCCGATGCTCCTTCTCCAAATGGGAACAAGCAATGGAGAAAGTGGTCCATAGCACGGTGGAGCTTTTCAGTTTACATACCGATCAGGTACCTGGCTCGAGCAGATGGCCTGCGAAGCGGGGGGGGGGGGGGGGATTTTCCCACCCGGGGCCGGTCCTCTTCCAGTGCAGTGCGCCTCTGTGAAAGTTTGAGCTTCCGAACATTCCCCGATCATTGGAATTTCGGCAAAAACCCGTCCTCAACCTCGTTTGGGCTTGATGAGATCTTTGAGTGTGTGTGGTGCTGGTGAGTCTGAGAGCGATGTGTTCACTGGGCGGGCGCGTACCACCACCCACTCTTCGCCGCTCTCCCGCAGTCATCCGATGACGATGCTATCGTCGGTGTTTGGAGAGCCGTCGAAAAACTGTTCAATAAACGCTCAATATCGTACGCGAACATCTCTGTGTGTCCGAACAATACCGGAGAACAGCAGGGGATACGTGACCTATGGCCCAGATGCGAGGCCCCAATGGGAACTAGAGGTGCTCCCCGTAATTACATCATCATCGCCATCGTCATCAGGAGGCGTTACGTGTGCTAGGTGTTATTGCAAGCAGCGGCGTGCCCCACTGATTTCGAGCTGCTCCCCGGCGCTTTTTGCGCACTGGCACTTGTTTCGATGTTTTTTTGTGGCCGGCCGAAGGGGTTATCCATCAAGCGAGAGTAGCCGTTGAGTTCCGAACACGAGGTCAGCTGAAGTCTCGGAGAAGTTCTGTGCAAACATTTTGACGAGGCCTCTCATCGCATTATTAGCTCCTCACAGTTTGTTGTAATGCTGGTTGGTTTGCCTTTACCTTTTTCTTCATGTCTTTGAAGTAGACCTTCTTCAGATACAAAAAAGCACAAATTTCCTGTCTTTATCAATTTTACCTATCATTACCAGTAATTTTACCAGCTTTGATTGTCCCCACATGAAAAAAATCCATTCGCTTTCTGAACTCATTACAGCACTTTCTATGTATATTGTTTCTTAGTGGTATGTCCATTCGTTCGTTAGACCTTTGGTGTTGTCTATTGTTACTAGGCCATTGTTTTGAATAGTTTTCACTTTTTTAATAGTTTACTATTTCATTTTATTTTTGCTTTTTTATCCTTACATCACGTGCTCTTGTGGCGGCGTAAGGTGACGCGACTTAACACACTGACGAGCGCGCGATGGAGCGGAATAAATCAATAACTAACAATTAATGACTAACATTATCTTAACATTCCACGATTGTAGTCGTTTATTTTGTTTGGTCGCTTTGTTTGTTCTAACTACTTTAATTCTTTCCCTTTCCATTACGTTCTTTCTCTTATTGTTGAGCCATGGATCACTTAAATTTAGCGTGCCCTCCGTGAGCGCATAAATAAATAAATAACCCAAAATTGCTCTGGTGGACCATTCTTTTCACAGCAATAATTAAAGATGAAGTATACATAAGGCAAAAAAAGGATTTGAATCTAACTAGAGTAGCAAGTTATAGGACTGTGTCACGACACCGTGTCACACGGTCCCAGGCGGCCAAAGGGCGTGACGTCACTTCGTGCCACACGATCGCCAAACTGAACATAACTAATACGGGATAAGCAACCATGCGGTCCCACGGCGACTACCCTGGAGGTCACTCGGACTCACAACGTTACCGGCTGCAAACAGGGATCCCATCACGAATAACCAGATGTTTGCTTTGCATCTGTAACCCGCAGTTTCGGAGTTCTCGAGAGTTTCTTTTTCGATTCCAAGTTCAAGCGAGTGCTTATCTTTCCAGTTTGTGGTGTAGTTCGTCAAAATGCCGAATTCCCCTCTCAAAATCACCTATTGAAGTGAACTGGTCGAAATCGATTTCGCTGTGATCTGTGGTAGATCGAGATCAAGAGGCAGCGTTGCGTGCAAGGTGGCCGATCGGTCGATTGAACTCGGCGATGCCTCGTCATGGGTGGTCCTCCGGCCGATGTGGACCCTAAGCCGTGGCGTAGTGCTACAACCGTCGTTCCGTCCGTCCGTGCGTCCGTTCAGCGAAACGCGCGTTCGACGCCGTTCGAGCGCGTTCGTTCCATCCACGTCTCCGGCTCGTACGAAATTATACGTTCGGAACGAGGCCACACAATCGTCGAATGTCACATCAAGTTCTGTACAATCTGCTCTCGCCGAGATGATGTTTCTCGGTGGCGACGGCGTCCAGCCCACAGCAGCCGCCGCCGCCGTTTGGCGCACGTCGGGTGACCTTACCTTACGCTGTGAGACGGCATTCGCCGCTCGTCCGTTGTTGTTCCGCCTATGTGCACATCCGCTGATTGTATCCGTTACTACGTACTCTCCGTCTCCGAACTCTCCCCTCCGCTATTGGGCTGTACTGTTAATTGCACTGTCATTACTTCACACTTGCCTTTCCACTAATAGTCGGTTTAATCGATTTCGGGTTTTGATCTATTCTACAATATTTACCTATAGTGCCAAAATACTTATGGTATTTTTTTTTAGTAATTAAGCCTTCCTTGTAATTGTAGTACCTTGCTGAGCAGTCTGTGTGGATGGTGAAGCAGAATTTGGTGCTTTCCCTACAGGGAGGAGAGTGATATGGTGTGTCACGTTGAATAAATACGGCTCGCTCCTGGCTAGGAAGTGCTTTTTATTAAATTCTGGGCACCTTGATAAACCTTTGGAGTGTGTGCGTTCTCTCTCGACGTCCATTTTGTGAATTGCTAAAATATTAGTAGTAGCAAAAAGTGCAGTAAATAGAGAGGGGTGCAGTCCCAATGGGGGGGGGGAGGAGCGAGTCCACCTTATACACACATTTAAATAATAGTTGACATGGAAACACATGCGTCATAATTCACAACGTAAGGCAGCCACTAGACTCTTCAGGAAGCTCAGGGGGTTGGTGGTGGACACGCCAAGAGAACGAGGGGTAAAACATAAGTCCCGTTCCCCCTCCCCCCCCCCCCCCCCCAATTGCGATTGCATCTAAAGATGTACTTAGCAGGAATATGGCGAAAATAGATGCTTCCCTGCTGTAGTTACCGGTATGTTCTACCAGAAGATTGACAGTGCTGAAACATACCGATTTCTGGTAATGAACCTCTTCGACTGCATCGATTTTTAAATTTGATTTTGACCCGTCTATCGATGATTATCCGTGTTATAGATTTCCTGTTTGACCTCCGATTGAGTGCACCGACTGCAAAACGTCTTTAACCAGTTCCTTTATTATTATATCGTTGTAAGAATTATCCTATCCTTACAGCTTCCTGGTTGGGGAGGAGAGGGATGTTAGAAGGGTGATACAAGCAGCAACAGTATGGCCTTTCCCGGGTTGTGAACTGCAAAGAAAGGTCCCCACGCCGGTTAGTTCAGTGTCTCCTCTTCCTAAAATAGTGCACTTTCAACTGTATTGTCGTTGTCGAAAAGGTTTAGTGTAATGCCCCCTATCCCTCCACTGGGATAGATCCCTGTTCATGCCTGATGCGCGATTTTGCACACGTTCTGAAGCACCTCTCTGCTTGGAATGCGAATTTTCTCACTTTGACTTTTATCTAGTACTTTTACGAGTGTTTTTTTCTGCAAAGTTGGTGACTGTTCTAAACCATTTTGGTTTTCTCGTGTTCATCCCAGTGTAGTGACTTTACTTTTGATCTCGACTTCTCTGAGTTGTTTTTACTACAATGCATCTTTCTTCAGTTAAGCATTTTTAGAAGCTTGGCGCGGTCTTTCTCGTAATTTTGATGTTGTGTCGCTTATTTTATTATTCGATATGAAGAATCTATTAGATTTTTTGGGTAATGGCTCAAGGCTTCTTACAAACTGCTACCTAGCGGGATTTACTATTTGATAAACTTGCAACCGGAAAGAAACCCGTCTGGACTGTCCACCGTAGTTTTGGAGTGAAACTCAGGGAAATCGTCACGGGACCACGCAGTTGCCTATCCTTCTGCTAATCGGTTGCTGCAGCTAGTGATATTTGCGTGCTTCTCCGGCGCAAATAGGGTCGGGGAGGGGGGGGGGGGGGGGCTTCTCATGGGCAGAAAATTCCAGAGCCACCTCCCCGACCCTAATTACGTCGTTAATGTCCATCATCCCTGGCTCCAGCGTAAAGAGACTGTAGTAAGATCGCTCCATGGCTAATAAAAACCTGGTTTGAACCGCGCGGCTGTGGGCGTTGCGCACCGGACAACTCGGACGGGTTTTTTTTTTCGGTTGTAAGTGTATCGACGAGTGCGGAATTTCTGCTTATGTGTGTGATCTTAGTGAGTGAGTGCAGTGATCTCCTCTGACGCTGAGGAGATCACATACCTCCACAAGAGAACGATTTCTAAAAGGGGCACGTTAGATGAAACATCCCGTAGTTCTCTATGCATACAGAGGCAGAATTCTCGTCGAGTACCAACGAACTGCTTCTGAATTTAGTCTTGTGTTTATGAATTAAAAGATGTCTACTAAAACTTTTGTAATCATCTTAAAACCTTTCTCTTATTTAAGGCTTTTCATATAACTTAAGCAAGTACGTTATTATATTTCAGGCTTTTTAAAAGAATTTTTCAACACGTACTTTTGTAAACTGTCACTGAGTTTCAGCGGTGGTTTTGAGCTCTTACAAAATCCAGCGCTTATAGAAGATGCAAAACTAATCCATGTAGCACTTAGATGGCATGGCGGTGTTTCATCAGACGAAGTGTATAACGTGTAGATACAGATGTAGACGCTAGAGCATCTGAAAACGACTAGAGCTAGTACGCTAAGAGAAGTAATACGAACAGTGATTAACATTAGAGCTCGTGGGGGGTCAGCATGGTCAGTGGATGATCGCCTTGATAGGAAGGCACACGTATGCCCAATTACCTCATAAACGGCCTAGCTCAGTTCACACTGGAGGAGAACACGCAAGTGTTGCATAAACTTTTTAATTTCGTAGAGCACAATACGTTTTATAGGACTGTACTACATTGTTGCCCCCCCCCCCCCCTAGCCTACTTGCGCTAACATCAGCTATAATCTTCGGAGACATGGAATCCGAAGCGGAACTAGGCGAAGTAGAGGATCGTGGACTACAGTATGAGTAAAGTACGTAATTATTTACGTACACTACACTATGTTCGTCGATCCAATCGCTCTTGTCGCTCGAAGTATGAACAGACCTTAAGAAAAAGTTTTTCTATGTACGTGCACGTTTTTGCGCAGTACGCAATCACGTTAAATAAGCGTCGCTGTTGGCCCCCTCTTTTCAAATGCCAAAACTAAATGAACAACTGTTTGCGTTTGAGCTTGACACGAAAGCCAAAGGTAGGGACGAGCTGCCCGTCGGGAAGGACCCAGTCTTTTGTATAGGGCAGGGCAATCGTCACGGGACCACTCCGTAGTTTTGCCTGGTTCATTCAGTGAACGAAAAGTTGCTGCTGGCCTCTCCGCGGCTCGTCATTTCCCCTCAAATTTCATGTTTGGTGTTCTTTTTAGGGGTTTTATTTTGAGGAAATGAATGAATAATTACTGAATTAATTTCGACTTGAGAAATAAGCAGGGAGGGACAAACCGAATACACGAGAATTCCTTCTGCGTTTCTGTCCTTGCTCTGCTACTGGCACCCTAGACTTCCGACGCTTCAGCGCTACTTCCTCGTGTTTCCAGTGCATTGTGTGCATAGCGTGAGTTTCATCGGCGACTTCTCGTACTCATTGTGCATCTTTATACCTAATCCCACTGTGCTGGCAGATTAGCGCCGACTCCTCGAAAGCGCGCCAGCCCGCCCGGCCCGGCCAGGACTCGCGGCGCTTCCTTCATATCATTTTTCTTCGTTGCTGAAGAAACAGCCTACCAGCCGCCGACTGGCTGCAAGAACACCACCGTCGCTGACCGCAAATTGTCGGTGCAGTGTCCATTCCATTCTGACCCACCACGTTACTCACGTTTTTCGTCGGACAACCACTTTTTGATGAATTGCAACCGGCTTTAATTGCTAATGAGATCATATGGTCTTTTCCTGTAATGACTGCTTTTCCGTTGAGAAGCAGTATTTTACGACTGTCGTCTGATGAATGTCGCAACTACATGTGGCAAAGCAGCAGAATGGGCGGTGCTAAAGAGTGCCTGATTGCATGAGGTTCGGCCCCGCGCTCAGGCTAGGTGTGCCTTCTGTTGCTTTCGGGTAGGAAATTATAGTGGATATATGTAGGTGGGGTCCTGCACTAATCTATCGTTGACAGACCATCAGGGCCCGAATTCATCAACGATTTACCGCCCGGTAAATCGGTGGAACTTACCGCGAAACTGCCACGTACCGCGATTCGTCAACGCGCGGCGTGCTAGGTTTCCGGTGAAAACCGTTGTAATGGTTACTTGGCTAGAGCGTCGGGTAAACGACGCCCTAGCCGGGTAGCGACGAGTATGGAAACGCTCTACTGCTAATGTCCGACCCAGTCGCAACAAGTTGGGCGCGCTGCCAAGTGCATGTAGTCGGAAGCGTGCACGCATCCTTCACCGCGTCCTTCGCGAATCGCAAGGGCCGGTAGGTTTCTTGCTAGGGGCCGTTAGGTGAATCTGTGGTAACGACTTACCGACTCTTTCGTTGATGAATACGAGCCCAGAAGTCGACGTGTAGGCGAGTGATGGCTATAGGAATGTCTACATGATCCATCCAGATTTAGAATGCATGATGCATTCTAATTTGGCTGTGTAATACCAAACTGTGCCCTTTTTTGTTGATGGTCTTGCTCACTTTTTATATTGCTGATCTCACCAGCATGGGTAAGAGGGCCATTCCTTCCGATGGTGAAGGAATTGGGTGAAGGGGTGATATAGTGGGTTCAACTGCCGTTAGGGATGCTTGCTAGTTACTAACGGTCATCTGTTTCCTTTCCCTTCCCCAACCTAAGAGAGAGACCAGTTCGTTTCAGACAAGAAGTGTTTACGAGTATTCGTGGTATCAACGTTTTAAAGGCCTCGCTCTATGAATAATACTTGTTCTGAGCCATTTCTGGTAACTAGAAAATGGTCAACTTAAACGACGACGTTTTCACTCCATTGGAATTTCGGTTCATTATTCTTAAAGTAAAGGGCACGTGACGGCGTAATGGAGGAGATGCCGGCATTCGTGTGCAGCTCGATATGGGCTTATGGGATCGGGTCTGGCCCATATTAACCAATCTCTCTATCCATCCGGGTCAATGAATTGTTACTAGACTTCTGTGAGAAAGCTAAAACGCTGGGCTGTCCATCGATTGGACCTAGAGAGTGGTAGTCGACTGTTGTATCTTCCCCACTTCTGTCAGATTTATCCTACCCGTAGGAAAGGTAGGTGATCTTCACTGATTATACTGGATACGCAAGCGCGTAGCATTTTCATTTTATAAATTTGTGTGAAAATTCTCCGCTTGTTGTAAGAGAGGATGAAGGTGGACTACTCGCTATAGAATTGCACCTCTACCTGGTCCAAACCATTGTCTAAGGTCTAATTTCTATTCTTGTTTCTAGTTTTCAAGTTTAGTATTTTTTCGAGTACCTTTTAAATTCTCTTATACGCTAGTTACTCTCTCAACTTTTTACATGCCATTCACTCACTCAAAACGGATCAAAATTGATAAATTTTTGCGCGTTTTTTAAAGTCGATCGATTTATACGCGCGTAATTGGTTTTAGGGAGCTGCTGCCCAGTATTTCCGACTTTCTACGGCAGACTTCAGCTTGCAATCGACAGTTGCCGACTAAAGGGGCAGCCAGATCGTTCCAACGGGGCTATGGATGAGGTGATTTAGTCCCGAATGAGCCGCGCTGAGCCGCTTCGGCTGTGTGTCGGCGGCGATTAACACGGGACCATGAAGACAGATGGTCGGTCGGTCGGGTGGCTGCGCCGAGTGCGCAGCGGCCTACCGCACTTGCGTCGTTCTCATCATCACATTGTCCGGCGTCGGATCTCATGCGGCGCTTCATGGCACGCATGTGACGCGTTTTTGACACGAAACGCCGCGCGGCGTCGTCGTCGTCCGACGACCACCCATCTCACCAACTGTCCTTGTGCCACGATGAACGAGTCCTGAGATTCACAAGCGGCCAGTGTGTGAGGACCCGCTTTCACTCGGCTTTTTTCACGCATCTGGGGAGTGGGTGACGGCTAATGAACCCGTTTAGTACTATTGCGCCGCCTACTGGGCAGTTCTTATGAATGCGACTGTTTGAATTTGAATTTGGCGTCCATTGTCACTGCTCAGAGTGCTTGCAGAAGCGATGGGGGTGTGCTCTGCATTCCCAAGGAAGAAAGGCTTCCGCTCTTCTTTTCCTTCTCTTTTCTTAGTCTTCCATTTAGTCTCACATCTACTGGCCGACGGGCCACTCGCTCTGCCAGTCGGGTACTATGTTCAGCTATGCGTTTTTACCTATTGCCTTACTTTTCATTAAAAAAAAGTCGCTGGAAAGCATTTTCTAGAACAGGGTCGTTACGCAATTATTTTACGCACCCTGTTTTTGAGTAAGGGCAAATCACCGGAAGGCGTTGTTTTCTGGGCTGTCATAGGTACTGCTTCATCAGCTCGTTTTTGGAGTCCCTGAAGAAGAACAATGTTTTCTTCTTTCATATCTTGGCAAGAGGCTTTTGCGTTTTAAGTGCAAATTTTTGTCTTTAGGAGAATTGTTTGGAAAAGTTGTTAAATTTATTATTATTGCTGTGAATGTGTGACGAAAGGATGTTGAACCATTGACACTAGTAGCTTGGTCAACAACGCCTGTGTTCGCGCGTTTAAATTGATCGATTTGGATTGCGCGCGCGTAAAAGAAGACTTCATGTTCTCAATTCCTTCAGAGTTTCTAAATTCCTAGTGGCATATTTATATGGAAAGATATGGACCCGTATTTCTCAATCTTGAGCCGGTGCCCATTGCGCGTTAGATGCATGTTCAAACTTCCGTCACGATAACATGTTGAAGTACAACGCGCGGCGTATCCCATAGGGAATGACCAGCCTTAGCCTCTAAGCTGTTCCTTTCATTTATAATTATTTACCTACTAAAAATCCCCTGAAATTGGTTCGACTCTGAGGTTGAAGTTGAAGCGGTTGAATAAATTTCAAATGAATTTAAGCATCGTTCATTGTAATTAACTGGTCTAAAGGTAATGTTTTGACGCATTGGTAAGGCACATTCACAGGAGACGGGATTTATATTTCAAAATAGAGGATCTCATTTGTTTAGTCATTTTTTAAGCATTGCTGTTTTTAAGTTTTGGGCTAAATTCTGGAAGGCTCTTCAAAACTTTTCGAATTCTTACAAACTGCGGTATCGTCTGTGAAGTTGTCTGCATCATATTGTTGCTCAAGGATGAAGTTTTTAGTAGCGTTAATTTTTTCCATAAAAATTTCTGCCATTTTTTCTTTATTTTATTGCTCACCTTTATAGGCCTATTAAAAGCAGAAATATAGGTATGGTTAGTGGGACAGTTGTGATCGTGAAACGAGTTGAGCTTGAAGAATTTGCTGTCACTGAAACATATCCATTTCCCACATAGAATAGAGGAGCGTGGTAAAAGAAAAAGAGGAACAGATGTTTCCATTGTATGGATAATAGGCTCAGTTCTTTTGCAGGTCACTATTTCAGATGCTTTTATACGCGTTTTATTAAATTATTTAATGAGCTTATGTAGAGCAGCTATAGCTTGGCCAGTTGTAATGTGACATTTCAATGTGACTCAACCAATCGGTGACTCAAATATTTCAAAGGTTTACGGTGAACGTTGAAAGCCAGGAAGTTTCGTAATTCTTGTAACGTGGGTTTCCTCGCCATGTTCCGTTGTTTTGTCGATATCCACAATTCACTCTTCAAACACTGGAGTGTTGACCAGGATCTTGGCTAAACTTCGTTTCGGCGTCCTCCCGCATCGAATCGTGTATCATTTCACAGAACGAAAATTTGCTGAGGTTTTGGGGCAGATGGGCTTTGATTCACATTATTTGTTATATTTTTATATTTATTAATATTGTCTTTGTGCAATTACCTCGTGACGTGATGGTTGATCAGATAAGGTCCTACATTTTTGCATGTCTTATTTTTTTAAACTAAGGTTTTTTTAATAATAAAAAATAATGCAAGCCTTAATAATCTGCATATAGGCCATTATGTTCCAAATTCCAGTTCCGCATCATTTCCTGGCTGAAAATTTCCTGCGTGAATCCCTATCCTTGCCGTTTCAATCTGCCCTTTGTCGTCTTTGATCTCTGAAATAAGTGAATAAAAGCACATGAAATACAGAACAAGACATCGTTACCCGCAGATTTTTTCTGGCTGTCATGAGCCGCCTAACTCCAGTCATGCTCTTTTTTCTCTCGTTCTGTCCACCTAGAGGCAGGCTTTTGTCGTGGTTAAGAAACCAGCGTGCGCTCCAAAGCCGACTGGAATTTTGTTTGTATTTGATGGGATCTTAAACAAAACGTTTTTGATCAGTATAAAACACTGATTCTGAGCGAGCATCAACTCCGTGCGGTTTTGGGAGCAGCTGCGTTTTTATTCATGGTATTTTTATTTATTAATATTTTTTATGTCTTTGCCTCGTGGCGTAATAGTTGACCAGATAAGGCTCTCCACATTTTACGGTTTTGCATGTTTTATTTTTTAAAACTGGACTTATTTTACTAATAAAAATAATGTGTGTAGAGGAGGAATTTGGCATATTCCGTATGCAAATTATTAATGATCAATAATTTGCATATGGAATGATTTGATGGTGGGATGCATTGACCATTTTTTGATATTTTGAATTTTTATTGAATCATTTCGTGGCTGCTATTTGGATGTAGTTGGAACGCAGCAATGGCTTCTGGAGACCAAACGATAAAACAACCGTGATGTAGGCTTTTTAGATCTATATCTAGTCGCTCACCAATCTTTAAAAAAAATACGACAGATCCGGTAGGGCTGGGACCTCTGCATATGTAATGCTTCATGCTGATGCATTCGACGATGCTTTCTAGCTGTTCTTCCCGAATTAAATGAAATAATCTTTCAAAATTGATCGGTAATATTTCCGAATAGCCTCGTGGTTTGAAGTGTCCAAAGAACTGAACTGGATTTTTTTCTGTTATGCATCTTTAAAACATCGTTTTGAGGATTGTTTTATGATCATGAAATGGGAGTATGGGTAGCACCAGTTCCTTTCAGAGAGAAAAGATAGAAATTGCTGCTGTGCCTCTTTTATCTACTATTCTACTGTAATTATTCAACGCTGTTGTATAAAGGATAAAGGATAAAGGACGGCGTTATTTCTGCGGGATGTCGTGGAGGCATGCTGAATGCGTATTTGGCCGTGCAATGACTTGCGGTGGCCAGCCGATGTGCAAGTCAGTGCTTTTCCCTTCCCAGACAAGTCTGGTACCAATTCACCGACCCGGAGGGATGGAAGGCTTGGTTGGCCTGGGCGGAAAATCCGAACCCGGAACCTGGTATTGGGTGCAGACGACAGTCGGCGCCTCCTCCGACTGCGCACCACGCTGTTGTATAGGCTTTAAAATTGAAAAACATTTTAATCTTTTTCATTGTTGACAGCGATTGGTTACTCACAAATAAAAAATAAAAAGGCGAGTGACTTGCCATTTTATTTTTTGTGGGCAGTTACACCGTAGCTATACTGATTGCCTAACTGACCTCTGCACCGGTCTACTACAATCCAATCAAATTATTTTCTTCAAATATGGTTAGTTTAAATTGACCTATTACTGTTCCCATTTTACGACCATTCATTGGTTCAGGTTACTTGTTTTTGGGCTTCTGGATAGCTGCTAAGCACTTAAAAAAAATAGAGATTGCGGCACATAGTGATATTGTATTTTGCTTTGTTGATCTGCGTGTTTTAGCAAAATTTGTGCAGGCTTGCTTTGAAGATTATCCTGTTTTATGGGCGCACTTAAGGTGAGGTTATAAATGAACTAATGCTGGCTTCGCCTGCGTTACAGGTGTGTGAATAATCTAATGAACTCTATGGAGATCGTTATATTAATTGACTATTAATTTTCAGTATATTTTCTCTACATGCCTATAATTAAATAGAGGCCTTGTGCCGGCTCCTCTTGTTCTGCGTATCTGGTGAGCAAGGGAGTGAGTATAGCAGTTCTGAGGATAACTCAGGAGACCCGCACCAAGTTTCCGCGAGAACTCGGACACTTCGGCCCGCAGCAGCAGCCGGCGCCGCGACCGTTTCCGGCCACTTGTTATTTCCGTTGGTCAAGGTCCTTGGAGGTCGAGCGCGGTGAGTGTGGGTGATAGGTGTGGCCTGTGACTTGGTCTAAGTACATAGGATCCACGTCGGGTCCCTCCTGAAGAGGTTTGGCGTCACTAGTTCGTAATAGACTAGTCAAGAGAGCTTTTTAGACAGGGTTCTACCGTAAAGCTTTTTTAATCGAGTTTCGAAATTTTGCTGGATTGGATTGTCGGGTGTTGCCTTTTTCCTGAGTTTTTTTAATTATACATTTCGACTTTCGAGGATCATTAAAACGGGTCATTTCAACGTATTTGCGAAGAAAGGAAAAAATTGCTTTACGATTAGCCGCTGTGGCCATTTTCGTTGAGAGCTTTAATGTTTTTTTGTGGTCGCGTTTTATAGACCTGAATTCATTTTTTATTTCTTTTTTGTGGCTGCATTTGATCCATCTAAGTTCTTTTTTCTTACAGCGAGAAGGTCATGAAACGTTTTGATGCGTATCTAGTAACGTTGGAGCCGTTCTAGTAGCGTTCTAGAAAGTATTTAGCACCCAGAGATTTAATTTTTGAAAAATATAACTTGGTCATTCTCTTCGATGCTATATAACGGAAAATATAAATAGGATACTCTCTGGAGTGCTTCAATAGTGCCGTCTTCCTATTACATTTTTTTAAAGTTTTATACAATATAAATCATACCTGCTAGTCAGGTGCTTGATTCACAAACTTAATGGAAGGTTTAGCTTTGCTGAAGTTTTGGCCCTAGCATTTGGATATAAGAAGTACTTATGAAAGCCATCTCTTCAGGTAGCCTACTGTCCAGACCCTTTATTCATGTCTACTCTGCTTTTGCTGTTTATTTTACGATTTAATTGATGGAATTATTATCACAGGGCGTTGAAACTTATTTTTCAAGATGCGGTTTCATTTAGGAGTGATTGTAAGCATAAATTTCAAAAATTCCGTGCTGGCGTCTTTTCCGTGTGCCTAAATTTTGCACTTCCTTCGTCTCGAATTTTTCACTGATCGAAATGCTTGCTCGCTGGTGCAATTATGTAGTGTAATGATGATGATTCAATGATGATTGAAAAGAGCGCAAAATTTTTGTGTCATTTCGACTACATTCCGTACGTTTCGAAAGTTCGATAATATATTATCGACAGATGAATTCATGCATTATTTGCAATTCAATTTCGATGCTTTCTTCACCATGTCGTAGCCATACTGGGCGCTTTTTTCCCGCCTATGCAATTGTGAATTGGGTGGGCACATCGCTTCGCCTCAAAGGTAAAAATTAAGGTAAAGTCTTCTTACCTTTATGAATTCCGTTTTTCGCTCTAGATTCTCAATGTCCTCGACAACTTTTATTCCATTATTTTGTTTCGGCTTCTTTTATTCTTTTTTTCAGAAAGAAACATCCCTACTAATAAGTCATGAAAACTGCGCGATTTTTCTGTTTTTTTTTGTAAAGTTTTTTCCTTACTGACTAACCCGGTCCGGGCTGAAACATTCTCATAAGAAATTCACAGTAAAAATACTGAGAGGTCGCACTGGGAGTGGCGAGCGGTGTTCACGAATTCATTGTTCAGTATTCTGATGGTCGCTGGCGTTGTTTGCATATGGTCGCCGAGTGCATTTCAAGTTGCCTTTTGTAGCGACTGCAATGCTTGACCCATGTCTGGTCTCTAGGACCATCCGCTGAATGCGTCCAGCACTTACGCCCACGGTCCGACGGTGCATTTAGTGCTCCATTCAGCGTGTGCTTGATGTGCACCTCCCTGGAAGGAGGCCCGACGCACTTGGGGCCATTCCTGGGGACTTTTTCGAAGGGCACGACATGTTTCTGGAAGAGCACTGAGCCGTGAACACCGTCTCTGCAGTCCTCCAGTGCTCGCTGCCTCTGCTAAAGCCCCGTGGGCTTTGTCTCGTGGCGAGGAGGCTATTATTGAGGCCACGTTTGAGGAGCGTTTATAATGTTGCGGCCTCCGCCTCGCCAACCATCTGTTCCGCGACCATTGATATGATTTACGCCGTCTGGATGAGCGCCTTTTGTTCACGAGAAACATGGGGTGCACGATTTTTAAGGACTTGGTTCGCTTCGTTTCAATGTGTTCTGAATTTTGGGCAGATTCTAGGAAGTAGCTGTTGAAGTAGGTTTGTGGCTTCCTGCAGAGGTAGTGGCAATGTTCTGTAACGTTGTGGAGGGCTGGATGGCTAACGTCTTCTTTCAAAAAGGTGAGCCGGAATATTTATTTATTTATTACTATATTATATATTATTTATATTATGTAGCCATTTATTTCTCTTCTGTGGACAGCCACGCGATTACAATAAGGAAACAAAAGTATGTAGACCAAATGCAACTCAACAGAGGATATCGGTAGATTAAGTAAATGATTCTAGTTTACAAAGCACAAAATCTCAAAGACAAGAGAAACCACAAAGTTTCCTGGAGATAAGCGTCTGTTAGTTTACTGAATTGTCTTAGAATGCTTGATATGTTATTTTTCTTTGGAAACTTCAAAAATTCAGCCCTTGCTCTATTAAAGAAAAATGAGGACCTTACATTGCTTTTTGCTCTGGGAATTTGGGTTTTCAATTGGCCACCCCTTTTGTTAGAAGAAGAGTCCGAATAGAAGTTCTATTTATTAACCTAACAGACGTTCAGCGGCCTAGGGGCCGCCAAACGTCTGGTTGGGGGCTTCTACCCCAAACCCCGAGAATAGAACAACCCGAATCTTCCTCCTTTCTTCTTTAGGCCTTTTTTGTTACAGTAAAAACTGGTTTTCCTATATAGATTAGTGCAGCGGGATATGGTAGGGTAGAATCTTCATTGCTCCTATGAAACCCATCCATCCTCTATCGCTTGTACGCGATTTATTCTCCGAAATGCCCGTTCTCTACGTGGGGAGAAACAGATCATGGGAGTCCCAATCCGATATGTTTAATCTGCAGAAATATAAGGATAAAAAAGGATAAAGGACGGCGTTACTCAATCCCTTTTGGGATGCGCCAGCGCATTCTACTTCTACAGGATGTCGTGGAGGCGACATGAATGCGTATTTGGCCATACAATGACTTGCGGTGGCCAGCCGATGAACAAGTCAGCGCTTTATCCTTCCCAGACACGTCTGGTACCAATTCACCGACCCCGGAGGGATGGAAGGCTTGGTTGGCCTGGGCGGGAAATCCGAACCAGGAACCTGGTATCGGGTGCACGCGACAGTCGCGCCTCCTCCGACTGCGCTACACGCGCCCTGCAGAAATATAGTTAAAAATAATCGGTATTGGTCCACAGGTCGACACGGCTTACTGTCCGACGGCAATAATACTCCTCCAAATCCCATAGTCACGCTCCCTACTTCTTCTCCCTCCCTCTCCTAATACTTCTTTACCTATGTGCTGGCAAAGAAACGGAGTAAGAGTCAACCACGCACATGTGACACTGAGTACCGGCTCACGTGCCACCACGTTGCCGCGACGTCTATGACACTTCTGCACCCCGCCACAAGAGCCACGGCTTCTGTGATCCGTCTTCAGAAATCCGATGCACATTGGACGATATTGAGCAAAAAGATTGGTCCCCCTCTAGTGGTCCCCCTTTGCTGATCCTCTCTTCACTGGTCCCCCTTCTACTGTTCCATCTTACTCGGAATCCCTTCGCAAGTTGGATGACGCCTTCCACACGTCTTCTGAATCCCTACGCACGTTAGACGATGTCTTCAGCACGTGTTCTGAATCCCTGCGCACGTTGAACGACGTCTGCGGCACGTCTTCTGAGTACTGACGCACGTCGAACGAGGTCTAGGGCACGTCTTCTGAATCCCTACGCTTCGCAATTGGTCCACATCAATACCCTGACGCGTTGCCCTCGAAATATCATAAACTTGGACGATCCGCCGTCGAGGTGATAAAATTGCCAGCAATCGCCCATCGTTAAGCACAAAGAAAGCCCGGCTGGCATACGCCGTACTGTCTTAGTCATCCATTGGCTTCATTCCCCTCTCTCCGTGACGGACACGTGACATTAGCCGATTATATAGCAGGATAAATCATAAGTGAACCAATTCAGTCTCCAGAAGGGTATGCTAATATTGCTTTACAACACTTCTGTTTAGTAAGTTTGTGATCTTCTGTTAGCACCTGCACACCTATAGGCTTTGAAAACTCCTGCATGGAAAGAATTCCGTTTTTCTTTTAAATTCTCTTTTCGTATCGCTTTAAATCAAATAGATACTGTTAATGGGATGTTGTCACAGCTTCGGATCGTGGAAAATGACAACAATTCTATCCTCTATTTTGGGATTTCCTTTACCGCCTAAGCATGACATGATACGGCTCCTTTGGGTTCGACCTATCCCGACTCCTTTCTTTTCCTGAACAACGAAGATTGAGTGAATGATTGCGGTGGCACGAGTACCCATCTGTTACTCTAAAACTGTGTCTCCAGAACGTAAAGGGCAAGGATAGTGATTGCGTTAGTTGCTCCATTTGCAGGATGCACTGCGCCTTCTATTTACTTTTACGGCATGTCGTGGAGGGAATTTGAATGCCGTATTTTTTTCTTTAAGATAACGACTTGAGGTATTTAGTCAATGGACAATTCAGTGCTTTATTCTTCATGAATAAGTTGGGTCCCAATTCACAGACCACAGATGAGCGGATGGCTTCGCTGGTCTGGTCGGCATCCGAACCAAGAACCCTGATTCGGAGTTCTCACGACAGAGGGCGCATACGACCGCGCTACCACGTGTACTTCACACCTAGACGTGTTAGCAAGGGAATGAATCTAAGTCGCAGAAGTTTCATCCAACTTCTGAAGTCTGACAACAATTTGTAGGGTGCTTATTACCATGAAGATATTTGAAACTGTCACTTTATTAACCCGAGGTCGGATTCATTAACAATTAAAACCACCGGTATAGGTGGTAGAGATACCCACGATGAAGCGTACAACTCTATCCCTTATCTTATTTCTACACTTTAAACCCCCTATACTTGCGGGTTCAGTTGTTGATGAATCCGGCCCCAGATGTAGTGTAGCTAGTGCTATGCTGGAGTGTCCTACCACTGATCATCAGCGCTATTCCACTGGGAACTAGGAACTAAGGGAGCGGATTAGTTTAGTGCTGCTGGAAAGTGATCCGCAACACGCCGAGGAATTTGACTCCGGTGAAGATTGGCCGGGATGATCCTGGATTATCGCGGCCTGGGCTAGGCCGTCGCCGGAGTGGACGAGTACTAGTACGACTTCAGAGCCGGTTAAGCGTTCAGTGGTTTTTGCTTTCGAAGTCGGTTATTTATGTTGAGTAGATTAAAAACGTGGTTTCGGGATACGTCAAGAAGACGTTCGATTTTGATTTGAATTTGAGGCCCGTAGTTGGAAGCGTATTAGGTTTAGTTGGAGGAGTTTTGAAGCCGGACTGTTATTATTTAAGCATGCTCCTTTTATTTATTTATTTATTTATTTATTTATTTATTATTCTTAGCGCGGAAGATCCCTAAGCAAACAGTATAAAAGATAAAGTTCCCATTTCGTTGTAGTTCGCTATTGTCAGCTGTTCCAGTATAAATGAGGAATAGGTGAAGCCTTGATTCATTCCTCACCTTGGCTATACTTACTCTCTCTTTCTTTCTCATTGTTCCTAACAGTCAGGCGGCTCCTTTTTGAATCTTCTTGTCCAGTGCAGGCCAAGCAAGCCTTCATTCTTTTTGAAGTCGGTGAACTGGTACCTCTGGCGCCGTACTTGCCTTGGAACAATGAAACATTCACTTGCAATGGACTCACCACCACAGGACATTGTTTAGGCCAAGTAGGCACTTGAATTGCCCGCACGATTTCTTGTAGAACTGGACTGTGTGGCGCATTGCAAACATGGATTAGATTAACATAGCCGCCTGATATCTCATGCTGCTGAAGTGTCCCTTCATTGACAGTCGCTTCTGAGTTCACACTTCGGTTGCCAAATAACCATCAATTTCGGCTGATCCATTGTCAGACCCGTAATACTAGCTTTAGCAGGAGGAACCCCTAATTTGCTTGCTTCAGGAGAGCTTAAGTTCCCCCTTCAGGTATTGCTTGAAATTGAATGACGTGGCGTACTCCAAACGCTTTGAGCAGTACTTTCTTTATCGTCGTAACTCTTCGTGAAGAGTCATTTCCAGAATGTTTGCCTAAGCTGCAGAATCTTCGATACAAGGATGAAGGGTAGAGGATGGCGTTAATTAATCCCTGTTTGGGATGCGCCCACACTACTTTTACAGTTGCTCATGGAGGCAACTTGAACGCATTATATATCTGGTCTACATAGTGATTTGTAGTGGCCACCCCGTGGTAAGATCGGTGTTTTATCCTTCCTATGCAAACCTGGTATCAATTCACCAATCCTAGTGGGATCGAAGGCTTCGTTGACTTGACGGTGGAACTCGAACCAGAAACCTGTATCTTTCGCTTTGATTTAGAGGAGTAACAGACCTAAGGCCTGAAAGGCTCTGACGATGAGTCCATGGTTCAAGATATGCTGGTAGTGTAGCCCTCTTCAATAGGTCCGTGCATACTAAACTATGGCCCGCTGATCCGGAGTATGGCCTTCGTCATCAGATTTCCTCCGGTCCACTTCGAGTCCGTTTCGAAAATTAGCCGGCTCCATGACGCGCCGTGTCGGATGTGGCTATCGAGGAGATTCTGGCGTCGACTTCCGCATTCAATCGAAACTATCGTCGACGTTGTCGTCGTCTTCGTCGTCATATCGAGCAAAAGTTGTCGTCTGATTAGACGGAAACGCTCGGATGAGTGTTCCCGTCAGTTCTCTGTGCTCGTCATTCAGAAAGATCCCGGACCCGATGACACCGCTGTCATGCATGACGAATTCTATGGGAGCGACCATGGTTACGCTGGAGACTTTTTTGCCGAAGCGTTTTGGGATTGAAGATTGATCCATTTCAGTTAGATTTGAAAGATTTTTTGGGATATTTTTGGGATAGAGTTGAGCCGTACTATGAGTAGTTTCCGGCAATTAGCCTAGCGTTCATTTCCGTTCTTGAGGCATACAATGTTGCACTTCATTCTAGGTGCAAAATTCCATCGCTCTTCAATCGGCTGAATGTTCTTGAGTAAAGTTTCGAACACGACAATTCATACGTGTCATATGCAGAAATGCACTCTGCTGTGGTAAGGTCGCGTCTTTTTGCGATCGTAGCTAATTTGTCCTTGAAACTGCATATTTTGCATCTCTTTGAGCGGTAGATTACTGTACTGGAGTTGAAAGTGTTAGAGGCGTCTCCTATGGTGTGACTTTCGATTGAGATGGTGTCTGATATACGTTGCATCCGACGCCGATTCGAATAATTCAGATCCGTCTTTTTTCGAGCCCGAATAGATGGATTACGCGAATAATTGCATCTTTGAAAAGCCCGAATCATGGGACGATTCAGATGAGGGTGGTTTCCACTGGAACGGATTTTCAGATGATTCAGATCAGGGATTTCTCTTTGATTTTGATATCGGATATCTGATTCAGGTACGATACCAGATTTCTGATCTAAATCAGTTATCTGAATCATCCGAAAATAGAGTATGATGAAAATTACCCCTAATTGAATCATCTTACTATTCGGGGTTTTAAGAATGTCATTATCCGCGTAGGGTTTGAAATTGGGTTATCCATTTCGGTGTCGGAACCTACATCTAGTGTCTCATATAGGCATATTTTTTCTGATATTTGTTTGGACTGAAAGGCTTTATTGTTGTTTTGACTTTGTTAGCTCATTTTATCCTGTTTCTATTTTATTGATTTTTTTACCACCATTTTTTTACACAGAATAGATGTGTGTATCGTGATGAGCTTCAACTGAATACTGGAAACGTTTGGGACCGATCATGTGCATTACCTTATCAACAATGGATGATGACTTCGATTCCACTGTTAACTGAAACATTTCTTCTGGGGAAGCTGCTACCGGATTAGTAAAACTTTCAGAGAAAAGCCGAACTCTTGGACTTTGTATATCGTTTGTAGTAGAAAAGGCGTCTGCGCAACTTCATGAAAATATACCTTTCACATTTTGAAATTTGTGCGGGCTCTAGTTTTTCTCACCATTCTTATTTTATATAATTTTTGTTTACTGCTTTCGTATATATATATATTTGCATTTATGTGTAATATTAACTTTTATTAATCATTTTGCCTAATATCATATCGCAAGAAAGCAAAAATTATATAGAGGCTTTGGCCTAATTGCGACTACAAATGGAGGCATTGAAAAGCTATGAATACTTTGAAGCAGTAATTCGCGAATTCTGAGGTTAGGCTCGTTAATTTTATATTTTGCTTATAAAATACAGTAGAGCGATGTCTATTTAATGATAAAATAGCTAAAAGAGTAAATCTGAGCACAGATTTTACTAAAATCCCAAGTTCTGCCTTCGAGTAATGCGTGGCGCATTGCACGGATCTTTTCCTTCAGATTTCTGGTTCTACGAATGTCTTGTCAGTATGCTTCAGTGGTAGAATCAGAATTTTAAAACGTTCCACTAATAAGCGTCTAGCCTTTATAGTTTGCTTTTTTAAAATTTTACTACTACTATGTTTCTTATGTTGTTGGTACCATGCCACGGCTACCCATTGTCGGGTTTTCCCACCGAATTCCTCCCAATCTGTCCGGTTTCGCCTATCACCTACAGTAACCCATGAATGGAATGCCTATTTTCGCAGGAATTTTTTCACTTTTCTCTCTGAAAAGGTCGGTTCTTGTTCAGTGGAAATGGGAGGTGTAGCTCTTTTCCGGTTCCACCACGTTGATAGGGCATCTATCTCTTGGAGAAGACGAGGACAGCGTCGTCGCCTTCTCCCATTTCTTTCATTTGTTTTTCGCCTTCCTGTTCTACTTTTGGCGTTGCGAGAGCGTCGCCAAGAGTGTTTCCGAGACACCGATCGTGCTGTCATTCTGAACGGTCCAAGAGTTTGGATTCTACACGATTTACTCCTCAAAGTCTAGTGGTTTCCGGTGTTACGGCTAATGAGGCCATAAAAATGATTTGCACACACAGCGTAGACAGATGGACTGGTGCAGTTTCGAACCGGGTGGACATATGTTCGCTATTATTTATTTTTCGGCG
Source organism: Heligmosomoides polygyrus polygyrus (assembly GCA_947396885.1). NCBI lineage: Eukaryota > Metazoa > Nematoda > Chromadorea > Rhabditida > Heligmosomidae > Heligmosomoides > Heligmosomoides polygyrus. Next base: position 19,339,438 of record OX377206.1, read on the forward strand.
ACGTACGTTCGTTTACGCGCACTTGACGTGGAAGCGTCATCTATTGCCAGAGTGCTACTCTCTGGGGGAACCTTCTGGTGGATCAGCGTCTATTTGAAATGTTGGCATTTTGAAGTTTTAACAATTCGATTTGGCGTCACTAAATTCTTTTCGGGCAGAAAGTGTTCTGGAAAATAGGCCACCATTCATAGAAGGAAGCTGCGCTATGTCGTTTTTTGGTCAGCTGGTTTTCCCTTTCCTTTTATGTGCTGACTACAAGTCCTACTAATTCATTTGCTCGTGATGATGTTTCTTTATTGAGTACTAATTATACAGTTTATTGATTTCCTACCTGGATTATATTATAACTGTAAATTTTATTATTGATTGATGCAATGCAATGGTATTACATAGTTAGAAGACGTGGTGCTGAATACAGATTTTGACAGAAACTGTTTCGGGAACAGGAGCTGAACTTTTCTAGAAAGTACTGTAAGGTGAGGTGTCTCCTTCGATTTACCATCTCTCCTCGAGAGAGTATCAGAATCTCTGCCACTTCTAGACTACTGTACTGTAAGCCTATCATTTAATATATAATAGGTATTGGTTGATGCGTTAGGACTATTTTTCGGTCAACTGGATCACTTTTCATTATCTCTGGGGACCTATGTGTAGTACAATGTGCGGAGTGAGTCGCCTGTTTTAGCCGTGACATCTTGTTGGCTGATCATTGCTCTGCTTCTTCTAGGGTTCTTTCTATGCTTTGGTGCCGGATTCAAGTTTTCATCTAAAATTTCCCTATTTCTTTAACTCCTATTCGGTTCATGTTAGGAATGTTGTGTTTTTCTCCATCACTGACCCACATGTATTCGGAATTTTGTAGCAGTGCATTTAGCGTTTTGTTTTCAGAGTGCAGGCACTTCGTCTACGGCCAAGCGGTAGCGGATCATCGCGGGGTACGAGCTGATGAACTCTCGTTCGACGAAGGCGATTTGGTTTGGGTGAGTGTTGCTTCTGCTGAGGTACCAAAGAGGTTACCGCGTTTAAGTAGGGCGATCGAGCCATGGAAAGAGATGAGACGGTTTTGAAACCACCATCGGTCAACAGCCGATGAACTAGCGGTGATGATGATTTAAAACAACGGCTTAGGTCCATGCCATGTGATCGTCTGCGTCGCCCTAGGCAGTTTTGCCCAATTCAGATGCCTCATCTGCAGTTTTCTACGCTTTACCTTAGTCAGACTGCCACTTGGAGATTTTCGTCTTCCCTTTCTGTAGACGCTAGCTAATTCTAACGCTATTGGTCCATTTGTTCCATTCTAGTGGAACTACTGTACTTGAATGACGCACGTAGCGTAGTGGAGGAAGTGCCAGGTGTCGTGTGCGCCCGATACCAGGTTCTTGGTTCTCATTTCCCGCTCAGTACAACGAAACCTTCCATCTTTCAACGGTTGGTAATTGGTAGCAGGCTTGGCTGGGAAGGGTAATGCACTGACTTGTTCATCGCCTGGCCACTGCAACTCACTGTATGGCCTAATACGCAAAAATCAAATCGCCTCCACAACATCCCGTAAAAGTAGAATGTGTGGCGCATCCTAAAAGGGATTGATTAACGCCGTCCTTTATCCTCTCTCCTTTACACTGTGCTTGAGGATTTATCGTAGCATGTCGTTGTGCACATTAGCTATAAATGAAGCATTTTTATACTCTCGTTATCTTCTAACTTCTATCACACCTTTGCTTCCGTTGTGACTCCATGGAGAGCAAGCTGTTGAATTCCAGAATGTGACCAAACTGAGCTCAAGTACGCTAGTTGGACCATATTCTGGAATTTCTTCTCTTGCCCAGTAGTGTACTCATCTCCACTGACGTGGAGCAAAGCGCAGAACTGGATAAGGGAAGGAAAATAGCATGTCTCATGTGTAATGTTTATCACCTTATGTTCTACATACATGGAGAGCAAGCTGATGAACTTCAGAATGTGGTTCTACACACAGTTCTCTCTCGTTATAACGCTTTTGAAGGGACTGAAGAAAAACCGCTTTATAACGGGAGTGGCGTCCTAACCGAAGCTGACCTTTTTCACACTCTCTCGTGCATAGATTTATCTAAAATCGCACTCAATGACTAAATATTTATCTAAAAATAAAAGATGGCTGTAGTATTGAAATTTGTAACGATGAAGAGAGTGTGAAGACGAAGAACATTCTTAGAATATTAATGAGATTCCGTCCTCAGACTCTCTTTGTTATATGTATAAGTATAACAGATATGAGTGAGGAATAATGAGTACCAAAGGAAGCCTGGAAGTGATCAACAACAAAACTGGGAAACCTGATGTTACAATATCTTTTTTTGCCATCAAACCTCTCGCGCCAGGCGGGACATGGACCAGCACCCTCTACGTTCCAGGCAGGACGTTAGCCCATTACGCTGTCAGCGCTGTGAAGTCGCGCGCTACATCCGCCATATCCTCGTTGCAATGGTCTCTTAGCACTCTTCCACGATATCGGGATGTTGCTTGGGATCAAGCAGCGCTGTTGCTGTAATCCTATCCGGAAAGCAGAGGGTGCAGGTACAAGTCCTCCATGACACGAGAGTTCTGGTCGCAACCATCATGTGACTGCACGCAGGCTCTACAGCAGTTGCTCTAGGCTTAAAACAAATGTGTACGAAATTGTTTTGGACAATCTGAGCTTCAATCCACACCTCCTGTCGTTTCTGATAGAGGAGACCCTACGGCAGTTTCCAATCACCACCGGGAGCCTTGTAGGTGCTCGACACATTGCTGACTATGAACTCTGTGGGCTGCGCACGCATGAAAAACGTCTGAATGCATCTAATTCATTGTCCCACAGGTCGGCTCCGAACGAGGCAATAGAAGGGTAGGTCCGGATAGGTCGTCTAGGGTGGTTTGCATCTTGCTCGCCTTCATTTTCCGTGTGGTACCGGAACTGAGCCCGGGTCGCGTTATAACGGGAGTCATTTTGAACGCAGAGTTCCTCCGAAAACCACGCTATAAGCGTTGTATCCGATGCGTCTTATTCGCGTTATAGGCGTTATAACGGGAAGGGACTGTATGTATTGCAAGGTGATGGGCGCGTGTAGCTCAGTTGGAGGAGGTGCCGACTGTCGCGTGCCTCCTGGTTCGGATTTCTCGCCCAAGTAAACAAAGTTTTCCATCCCTCTGGAGTTAGCGATTTAGCACCAGACTTATCTAGAAAGGATAGAGCGCTGACTTGCTCATCGGCTGGCCACCGCAAGTCATTGCATGTCCAAATACGCATTCAATTCACCTCCATGACATCCCGTAGTAGAAGAATGCATGGCGCATCCCAAAAGGGATTGAGTAACACCGTCCTTTATCCTTTATTGCAAGGTGACTCCCTAAAATATCATATCTCTCGTATATCCGTCTTTTTTCAACAGCAGAAGAAAAGAACGAAATAGCGTTTTGCTCTGTCCTTCCCAGCGTACACTGTGCCCCAATATTGAATCAATTTAGCCATCTAGGGCTACATGCGCGTACACGGCTACATGGCTGCATCGTTCTACATAAGCGCCGACGTCACAAAGTACAGCCAGTGTAGGCCAGAAGGAACGATAACCGTCCGTTCGGCTGGCATGAATGAGTGATTCGTGTCTGATGATGCGAATGATTGGTGGAGGCAAAAAGCGACTGCGCGATCGCCCGTTCGTGTACAGGCCTCGCCGACGTCGCCGTCGCCGTCGACGTCCACTGGTCACCGTCGTCGCGTTCTGTGATTACTGTCAACACGATGTGCAACTTGACGTCAAATTTTACCATCTGGCTAGTCGGTACCTGCCCACTATGCATCACGCTTCACTCGACATGATGTCGGCTCGAATTGTTGTGACCACCCCACTCCGCCGACGATTTCTCATCCGACCCATCCACTGCCTCGTAGAATCCGTCAATTTCGTTTGGGCCAGCTATATTTGCCACAGACGACGAGCTTACTGTGATTGAGGTATTTATCGGGGCTTGTTTTCGTGGTGGGCGTTAAATAATTAATTTACCAATGGGAATGAGCCGACACGACACAACGACGCATCGCAGCCGCTCGCGCTTAGGTCATAGTCGCTTCTTCCTGGCTCGGCTCCTTCTGATCTCGACCGCGAACTAATTGTTGTTGCTTAATAGACGAGACTAATGAGGGAGAGCGTGCAACATGCGCGATTACGAGACGACGAGACGTTCTGATTTGGGAAGCGGCTCGAAGAAACAGGTTGAAGCGGCCTGGGAGCATCTGCCTCATTCTCACCCTGTCGTTTAGATATTCATTTTGCTTTTTGCTGCTCAAATTATCCTTTCTAAAGCATCTTGCCCAAATATGTTAAAATCTGCTCGTCATATCAATTTTTCGAAGTCAGGGAAGCGAGGTATCCTCAAAAATTGTCGCTATACCTGCTCTAGTCTTCCGGCCTGGTTTGTGTGTAATGCGGATGCCCTACACCGCTTATGCCTATCGTTTTTTGTCGAAGCCAATGTTCATAACTGCTATCGGTTAATTTCTTAGCAAAAACTTCTGTGATGTAAAGACGGGAAATGCCATCTGAATGTACGCCATTTTGATAGGTTCGATTCCGCTGTTGAATCAGCAAGGCTTCTGTATTTTTGAGATTTGTAATTTCTGCACCAAAATTATCTGGATGACGTAAAGCGGGGACTTAAGGGAATCCCATGAGCCACATCTTCATTTAGAAGTCGAATGTGTGGCTCGTCTCGAAAGTCAATCTTCATCTTATATCCCTGACCTTAAAGGCAATAGGGAGCTGAAGTTTCTCTTCTTTGGAGTTGTAAATCAAAATGATAGTCCTTCTTTGTAGTCCTATATAACAGTGGTTGTTTTGATGAGAGATATGGGTAACTAATGGGTACCTCAGGAAAAGCATGAGGCGCCGCACATCCCAAAGAATTTACCGGCTGTATGATGCAGCAATCGTCCTTATCATTGATGAAAATGTGAGCAACGTTCAAGGAATCAGTTTTTGAGTCATGATGTTTCATGGTTTTCCTTGGCTTGTCTTTCTGGTAATGATTAATATCTAATAACAAGTCGAGTTTTCCCGAGTTTTTTTTAACCGGAAGATCTTTTATCGAATGGATTTTAGCATTTTAAGGAAAGTAGAAGCTTCCCATGTAAATTTTCAGTTAGAATGTTCAGAAGGTACTTCTCAGTCTGGCAGCAGAAGTATGTGGCAGCGATGCCGTTCTATCTTGATCAGAAGCTCATTCTAACCCGATCATAGCATCTGACCATCCTGCTGAGTCAGGGGTTCCATAGTTCGGAGCAGAGGAAAGGTCAGCGCTGATGACGGTCCTCGATAGAAGGGCTCTCGGGCGGTTTTTGTTTGGAAGTGCTGTAAAGCACCGTAATGTTGTGACAGTGGCTCTTGGGATAGCGCTGGCTCAGTTTCCGCACGGTGGCTTCCGGCGGTCGGTCTTCTCCGTGCTCCTGTACCAGTGCGTAGCAACTCGTGCTAGATGCCGACGTAGGCTGAGCTAACACCTGGGGCCTCGCCTTTCGATTGTGTCAGCTGATTCGTTAGGAAGCCTAACCATGTGCCATATAAGTCGAGTAATTACTTGGCTCTGAATAATTCAATGGGCAATTCGGCTCCTTCATTCTCAAGGCTGTTTTTCAATTTTCTGCAGTGTGGAGGCAGTTAAGTTGCTTATAACATTAGTACATCTCTATAGCATTTGACGACAAATCTTGTGGCAGTTACTCTTCCCGAGAATGTGATCGTTAGCACAGACCAAATGCTCCTTTATGACAGTGGCAAACCTCAGTTTTTATAAATTACTGTGATGCTCCCCTCTCCTCTTGCAACCTTGTCCCATCTTCCTTGCCCTTTGTCTTGAATAGATTCCCCAAATATCTTCGAACAGTTCTTCAAGTTTTCAATGCTTTTCAGTACGCAATGAAATAGAAACCGCTTCGACTAATTTTTTCTGCATTTTGACTATCTTGTGTCGAAGCGCATTTACTTGGTAACTTCATTATCCGAGGTTCCCGAGAAGGTCTCTAATATTAGCTTGCAACCGCCGGTGCATTGTAGCAGGTGATTTTAATTTTCTGAAAAAAGAAAAGTTTGTTGACGAGCAACATCTAGTATTAGCAAATTTAATCACTTTCCTAGTCCTCTGGCTACAGCGTATAGGGCTTACTGTAGATGTACAAATCCTGTTCCTGTCCACGCATGAGTTCTTTGGAGCTTCCAGCAAATGTTCGTGGCCTCTTCTAGCGCATTGTAAAGAGGCACCGACTCTAGTCCCCACTCCGCTTCGATTCAAGATTCGGACGTCGGTCAAGCAATCCAAGTTTTCCTTCCCTCCTGGCCTGATGAATTGCTGCCGGACTTCGGCAGAAAGGGGAAATGGCTGAGTTTTTCGTTGAATAGCCATTGCAGGCTGTTTTCAGGCCAATCGAGACCCCTTATTTGGAGGAGAACGCGCGGCTCAGCCCTTAAACGGATTGATCAGCACTTATATTTGTCTCTGATCTTAGTTTTATCTATCACTTTCATTGCTTTTGATTAAGGAGAGTTGATATTTCGATTGACGTGGGTTAATGGAAGATTTTTTAGACGAAAATTTTAAAGACTATTGGTCGACAACTATGGTCGGTATTGGAAGCTTTCATTACGCTGCGCTGGCCGGAGAGTGTGTAATGAATTTCGCCTGAGTAAGAGGTAGCAGAATTCCTTCTTTATGACCGAAAATGAATCTGACTAAAAGGACGGGGCTCTTTAACAAAGGCTGCTATTTGGCCTATGGCTGCTCCTTTGTTTTTGCAGTGGCTGCGTCTTCTTAAAGAGATGGCTTGTGCAATGCATCGCCAACAGATTGGTTTAACTGCTATGGGCTTCTTATGGTGAAAGCAGAGCTCTAGGAGGCCAGGCCTTCTTCAATGGAGATATGGGGTTTGAACCTTATAGGGAAATCTTGTATGTGGCAACAACCGACTTTGTAGCGCCACATCACAAATGGAGTAAATCACGGTCGTTTCAGTCTTCTACAGTATCGTGTGGCCTCAGCAGACAAGCCCACGTTTAATGACACTCTGACATCTCTTTCAATCCTAATGCTTCTCCCTTGAAGCTCTAAATATTGGAACAGCCTAAGCCAGTTATTCTCCTGACGTCGAAGCGATGGTACGCTGTGGTGACGATGATCAGAAGAGAAAGGGTTTGCTGGAATCACCACCTTCCCAGCCTATCACCGCCATTGTGCTGATGGTCTCCAAACACATATGCATCGCGTTGGTTTGTTTGATGATGTGCTATGAGAAGGCGATGTGAGTCAGACTCGTCATCATCATCACCAGTGCTGCTTCGGCCGAATGTAGAATATCGGTGTGTCGACGACGTTGTCCTATCACCGGCTGAAGATGTCCTTTCGAAGCATTCGAGTGACGAAAGTTGAGCGCTATCGGTGGCGGCAGCAGCGAATGCTACATGTCCGCTCCATGCGTCATGTATCCATGCAAGTGTCGATTTCCACCACACCAGAGCGGAGCAGCGGCGTCGTCTTTCATGTCGGAACGCTGGATGGAATGTGTACTAGTTCATCACTAAGTGCTGAGGAGATGCTGGCGAAGAGGCTTAGGGCCGAGTTGTTCGCTGCTGATCCTTCGGCCGGCCGTCTGGTGTACTTGACTGCCAGCTGCCCGTGGAAGGAACGAAGTCTCTCCAGCTCCTCTTGAGTCGGCCGGCCGCTCCAGTTCCGCCTTCACCTGACCTTTCTTCTTACCTTGTTGTTCTGGTTGCACTTCAGAATCGATCCCATCGCCCGGATCTGCTCGACTGGAGAGCGTTTCCCTTCCGGATGCGTGTGTGTGTGTGTTTCGTGCGGGTTGTGCTTCCACATACCGCCGTCGTCGCCGCTGCCGGCTGGCCGCCGCCCTTGGCCGACGACGTCGTCGAGCAATCTGAGCGCGTGCAGTGCATTATTCATTTGTCGCCGGCGATCCATCCCCTCTTATTTTGATTGACTTTTTGTTCACGAACTCGCCGTCATGGCATCTCGATGATTTCTTTATCGGAAGTCTCACATTCCTCCGTGCGCTATTGCAAGCATCTGGCGGGTTCTTTTGTTCGCTGTCAGGTACTCAGCTGCTTGCTAGTGTGAGAGCAGAGCTGGAGAGCTTCCAGCAGACTTTGGGATCACATATTCGTTCTTCCTGAACCTCCTCGGCGTGTTTTTGGTAGAGTCTGGGTTAGCGTGAGCTATATGTCATCCACGTGGTTAATTTGACTCAGTATGACCGCGACTGGTCACTTACTCTGCCCTATAATTATGCCCTCGAAATTCTTTCGAATATTTTAATGGTTTCGAACGCTCACAAATTTCGAATACTTGAATTCGAATACATTCGAAAAATGCGATTTTCTGAGTATTAGAATTCGAATATTGAAATCCGAACGAAAATCGATTACCTATTTCTGTTGGTCATTCGAACACAACTCTACTCTGCTCCCAAATAGCTGGCTTTGGTAGCTGAAGCTAGTAAAAATGTATCCCATTGATTCCTAAATAAATTGCCCTAAATGCGACTAACTTTGCATCCATTCATATGGAGGCAGATTAATGTAATTCTGTGGGTCACATTTTGCCTTCAGAATTCTCCATGTACTTTTTAGAGGAAGGTTCTTAACTCTAAGGTATACAGTTCTGTTTTCCGCACAGTTCTGACTTCGATACTTTCTAGGCCTTAATCAATAGCGCGAAATTAAGTGTAGCATCTTCTATCTTCACCGCCAAGTCATTCATCAAGAAGGAAGAGAAGGTATGAATATGTTAGAGTCATGCCTTTTTGGTCGTTCTTCCTCCTTGTTGTACATTGTCTGAACTTCCAAGCACGACAAGGTCCCACGTCTGTTTCTACAGACCGGAGCTTGTTCCTACTTGTGCTCTTCTGATCGTGTGATCCGTCCCACTATTAGGAGAGAAATCTGTGTGATTGTTTACGAACACTTCAATCTTGCGATTTACCTGATGTAGGTATACATCTTGATAAGAACACCTTCAAGCCGAATACATATAGCCGAATAGCTGAAATGAAGGATTTTCATTAAGGAATGGGATGCTTCATTTATATTTATCTGTTGGTTTAACTTATGAATATGATTGGAGCAAAGGTAAATGGGCACAATTTGGTAGCGGATTTCCGAAAGTTGCTTTGTATACTACATTTTGTTTGTATGAGCTTGTTCGATTGTCTTCTAGCACTTCTGCATATTAGTTAGATTTTCTATTCTTTGTAACCTTTAAATGAAGTACACAATGTGCTGTCCAATGGTTTTAGACAGTTGTGATAAAGGATAAATAAAGGATAAAGGACGGTATTATCCAGTCCCTTTAGGGATACGCCACGCATTCTATTTCTGCGGGATGTCGTGGAGGCGAGTTGAATGCGTATTTGGCCATTCAATAACTTGCGGTGGCCAGCCGATGAACAAGTCAGCGCTTTATCCTTCCCAGACAAGTCTGTTACCAAGTTCTCGACTCCAGAGGGATGGAAGACTTCTTGACTTGTTCGGGAAATCCGAACCAAGAACCTGGTATTGGGTGCACGCGACCGCCGGCATTGCGCTACACGCGCCACTTGGCAGTTATTCTTATAAAAATGATGAACAGCTTGCGGGTTAGTTTCTGATGAAATAAGATCCACTGTTGTCTTATCAACGGAACTTGCTCGTGACGTTCAAAATGTTTGGTTTTTGTTAAACATAAAGGGCAAGAATAAAGAGACCGACATAACGATTTTAGTGCTGGTATTAGTCAGCACTCGAAAAAATATTGGGAATTTGTTGGAAATGGCTTTTTGTAGCAAAGAAATTTGGAGGGTACGTTTTATATCTAATTTTGTCTCCTGACATCGCCCCTATGTTCTTCGTTCTTCAGTATCCTCAAGATTCTGAATTAGGTTTCTTGAAGGAAAAGAACGCCGGTTTGCCTATCGCTTGTCTATCTCAAGTCCAAAAACTTACTCTAATTGCATACGAAAAATGTCGCCGTCGAAAGAGAATGCGTGGCTTATCCTAAACCAGGTTTGGTCAACGTCGACCTTTGTCTCCTGCTAATTTTTTGCGTATTTCCTAGTATTTTATCACTATGTAATAGCAGCAGTCTCCAGTGACATTAAAGTCTACCTCGGTTCCCCAACTTCTGCGGCAGAGAGGCTGTGCGCGAAAAAGGAAGGCTCTTGGTTGGGTTCGGTGCTCTCCTCCGCTCACGCCAAGGAGGGCACAGACTGGGAAAGGGGGGGGGGGATCTTCAGGATTTGGCCAAATTTGGCAGAGGTGTGGCAGGTGGATCATATCCTAGGGTTCTTTGTATGGGCACGGGCCCTCTACATCATAAATACCCTATTTTTATGAGGATGGCCAGATACATTTGAGTACTGACACAAATTCAGTTAACATTACAGCTTATATTAGGTTTTAAGCGGGTTAATATGTTGGGCAACGGGTCTTTAATTGTCAAGAACGTTCGTCTAATGCGGCAGAGATTATATGGCATGCATGTGAATTCGGAGGTAGCACCTGACCTGGATGTTTGATATGACAACTACGTCCATGAATGCTGCATTGCTTGGCAGTACACAACTTGCGTGTTGGTCTTTCGGGCGTTGTTGCTGCTGGCCAATTTATGTTTGGAGAACGAGGCTAATATGGCGTTTATGTGCAAGCTTATGTGCGATTTCGGGGCTGGCAAAGGATTACATGTATCATAGTCGTGGGCGTATGGGGTGCACTTCAAAATGAGAGCAACGCCACAGATGGTGGTATGCGTATATCTTCCGCTGCTTGAAAGTTCGGTCCGGCCTCCTACTTCCAGCCGTCTCAAGTGCCTGCCCCAAATAAGCACGAGCTCGGCTCAGCCATGGAGACTGGAGCGAGCGGGCGATCCAGTGGGCCATAAAGTGTAGCGTAGTGGCATTAGTTTCCGGACGTCGACACTCCGCAACTACTGCTTGCACGACGAGCCGCTGCCAGTCGGACGGCGGCTACTTCATCCGGTCGACCTGGCGGTGTTGTACACCATCGCAGTAGAACGTCTTGTTCCATAGGAAACGTCGCCAGCGTGGGTGTTCGTCCGTTCGACCATCAACATTTGGATTCAATCTCCGTCGTCCAGTCAGCCTCAGCCTCAGCAGAGCACGAGGTGCCATTTTCGAATGCGATCCTGAATAGCATTAGAGTGCAGGGCAATACAGCCTCCGCCACGTCAATGGTCCTCATTCAACGAAATGCGTCCTTTCCTTTTCGTTTCTGAGACATAATTATTTGACCATGAGGCTTTTTTTCTACGAGAAAGGAGGTGGACCCGTTGTTGCCGGTTCTGATCGATTATTGATTTTTTATCAGCTATTTTTTTTGAAAGTTCCGACTTTCTCTGTCTACCTCTTTTTTTCCTTCCGCTCTCAAACATTCCTGTAATGGCAACTATGAATCTAAATGCGCTTGGTGAAGGATGAGTAGTCTTGCACTGCTTGCATATTGCATATTCATATTCATTCGCCACATAAGTGTACTTGTGAAGATCAGAATATACACTGCTCGTTCTTTACTTGTAAATCTTATACGAGGTTTACTATTAGTAACTGTAAATACTACCAAGGATCTTGGAGTGTTCTGCGAATGGAAGTGTCTTCAGCTGCTGTCAGCAAAAGCTAAAGTGTCGTAATATCGTAAACCGAAGAGCAAATTATTGGGTTTGAATTCCGGCTGTGAACGAGAAATTTCTCGTATCAAAAGGTAATGCTACTTACTATGCTTTATCTTCCTGTCTTCAATTTCTATGTGGAGACAGTCGTACAAAGGAGTAAAAGGATGCAGGTCAGGGTTACTCAGCTTCTGTGATGCACCTCGTACTCTACCTCTATCTGATATCGTGGAGGGAATCCGAGTACTTAGTCACGCTACACAAACAAATGAGGGCCAATGAGTAGGGAAGTCAATGTTCTATCCTTCGCAGGCACTTGGAACCACTATTCGTGAACCCCGAAGGTGGCCTGGGCGAGACCCGAACCATGAATCGATTTGTGGAGCACGCGGCACATGGCACTTCCTCCGACTGCGCAACATGTAATATGTTCAGTCAACGCAAAAGCACCCGTAGAAAAAATCGGGAAAACTGTAACAAAGTAGTATATAGCATAGTGTGCTGCTAACAACTGGGTACAGAAGTTTTGGCCAAGAGTAATGAGTTGTTGGATCTATAACCAGCAATACTTTCAACAAATAAACAAAAATCGTAGCAAAAGATTAAAAGCGGAAGTACTGTGGCATCCTAACGAGGTTCGATTATGGACCAGACAGCAATAGAATAAAAGGCCGATGGAGCACAGCCATGGCCTGAATGACTCTGAAACTTCTACGGTCTACTGTGGGTGAATGCGTTTGTAGACTTGAGATAACGACATGGAGCAATGGTAATTTGTGTACTTGCGAAGGGCGTCACATTGCAAACGCTACGTGCGAAGCCAAATGAGAACGCTCTTGTTTAAAATTCTGTTGAATTACGGAAGGAAAGTTGGTCACCAGTGGGCAAAAACCTTGTCACTCGTAGGCGAATTCTATACGATGAACGGTTGCCGTTTCTCTTCAACGGAATTTCACCCGCAGTTGACCGCTAGTTTCAAAATTGTCTTCGCCGCAGCTGTAACTCCAATGTCCTGCGTGAGCGCTGCTTCTCATGTGCACAACACCTCTGAGCCGCCCAGACTGGCTAGTTAGTAATCGAGATTTGAATGTGTGATTCCGTGCGGTCTGGTGAGCAGCTTGGAGTTCTTTCCCGACGCTCTAAGCGGCTGAGAGTAAACAGTTTTTCCTGTCATTTGGCCGCTGCTTCGGCGGCAAATGGTTTCGCGTGAGTTTTCATAGGAATGTCCTCGTCGCCTCGCTTGGCTGCGCCTCGATTTCTCACTTCCTCCGTCTGTCTCCGAAATGAGCGGCTTTTTTCCGCCGGCCGCGCGGTTCTCAGCCTTTTCCCTTTTCGTGCTCTCCGGTAATCCCGCCTCGTCCTCCACTATTCTTATCGTTATTGCATCGAGGCGAACGGAAGGAGGATAAACATGCGGATCGCATTTAAATGCGCACCTCCTCCTCTGCCGCCGCCTACTCCTCGGCCTTCTGCTCCATAGGACGACGACGACACCGCTTACGCATACTAATTTCTGCTAATTAAAAATCGAAGTCAGTCATTTCTTCCGCGACGCGTAGCATAACCTCTTTCATATGGAGCAGCAGCAGACGACTGCCTGCGATCGAGTGAGCCGCTCTTCGTCACCCTTGTTCTCTCATTTTGAACTCTTCTCGAAAACGGAAGGGCGCCAGATTCTGGAACAGAGCATGACATATAATGTGTCCCCTTCAAATTTAGCATAATCCGGTTGCGGAAAGAAATTCTGTAATGAAGTGATGCTCGGGAAAACACAAAAAAGACCAATATTTGCCTCATACCTATATTTAGATAGCCACCAAAAAGGTAAATTCAACGGCATTTAGGATGGGCACCATCGCGAAAGGCTTCTTTTTAAAGTCGGCAAACATTGGAAATTGATTTTGAAAGGTGAAGAAAATATGAGGGAAATTTTCAATATTGTTTTTGCGTCTGATGAGCGCAGCTAAAAGAAAGTACGCCGTATGCGCGCTTAATTCCATTGCTTTGGGGTTGACTCAGCGTTCAAGCTTATCAAGTCCTACTCTCGAGACTTGAATATCGTCCTTTTTTGCAAGCCATTATTTAAGTCAGCTGTGTATTCAAAACGACGCCAGCAACGCCACGCAGAACAGTGGAGTCCACGGCGCATCCCAATGATAGACTGTTTCCCGTTTTCTATATGCTTAATCGACCTGGTATGGAACCACGGAGGCAAACAACTTTTGACCATTGAATAACAACAAAAACATAAAGCAATTCAGCTAATAATTCTTAACTTTTTGGTTACTCCACTGTTTAAGATAGAAAAGATAGAGAGTCGATGTTTTTATACAAAATGCGGTTAAAAATCCGATTCAATCAATCCATTTGCGGGATACGCCACAAACATACTTAATGTGGCAATTGAAATCTAGACTGTACGATGGATGACCTGTCTCATGTACATTGCATTCTTCGTCAGTCCGAAAAATTCACTTCCACATCGGCACACTTGCGCACAATGTCCGCACTAGCACAAATGATCTGCATTTTCTCCAATTCTCAAAAAACTACGAAATCTTATTTGGCCCTGATCAGGCTTAGAAGTAGGGTATCGAAGCGGAGTTGGAGTGACCAGTCTGTGCGTGCCGTCGGAGTACAGTGAAGGTTCAGAAGGCCGGAGCGACATCGAAAGAAAGCGGCATCTGATGACATTAGAATACACCCAAGTTCCCTGTACATATTTCCGTTTCATCTCCTGCAAAAATAGACATGGTTGCGCGAAATTTGGATACTGAAATTGATGGCAGAAGACCCCGTCAGTGCGTCAGTGCTTGTCAGTAGTCTTTGTTTTTTATGTGCTTTGTCCCTTCCGCATTTGCCCGTTTTTTAATGCTGCACAACGGGCTTGCAGCTGATGTTTCCCATATGCTGGCCAACCAAGGCGGAATAATGTTGGAAGCCAAGTGCTCTAAATCAGGGTAGGAGTTTGGAAGTCGGCTGCATCTGACGCAACGTAGTGGTATGCGCCATGCACTTCACTGTATTGTAAAGCAGAAGAAGCAGGGTCAGCCAATTTTACCTGACGGCAGTCTAGGATGACAAGTTGGTGGTTGGTCATTAACGTACTAATTGGATACCATTTTTTATAGAATATAGAATCACGGTTTAGTACACCAAATAAGAGAACGTCAAAGTAAGGTAGAAATGGCGAGTTCGTGCGTGGAATAGAACAAGTGGTGCTGAAATGCTCCTGAATGACGCCTCTGACGTGATTTTATACCCATCCCTACTGTATTCTATAACCTATTTTGGTTGAATTGGTAGTTCGATGAGAAGTTTGGTGGCGTCTCCCATACAACAATCTACGAAGTTTTCTTTTGTTTCCATTTTACGCCATGTCTCTTTCTTCCTCGGCCTTAGCCGTCTTCCTGAACCTCCATTAAGAGCCTCCAGGAGAGATGTGGTATATATTGGCCAGCCAGGGCGGAATAATGTTGAGAAGAAAAGCGCTCAAATCCGAGTAAGAAGAAGGCGGTCGCTTGGTCGTCTGCTGCATCCCACTGGTGTCTTAGGCCTGTTTTTCGGTGGCCGGATTCTTTTCGCCAACTTGTACTCTCTTTCGATCGCCCTCTGTCTTCTTCATGTTCGCGGCTTCAATTTTTCATAGGTTTTTTTGAGTATCCATCGAAATTTTGCGTCTGACGGAGGCGAAGAAGTGAGTTATGAGTGGAAGGCAGCGAAGAGCGTTCGGAAAGCGACGGCTACTGGAAGTGGTTTATGGGCGACGAGTTGCAACATCGTCCACCGGATGATCTATGCCTGTTGCCGATGCCAAAGCAACAGCCGAAACAGATCGTCGACAGAGGGCCGTTGCGGCCGACGACGACGACTCCATTCGGAGTCGTTAAGACGAAGAACGCGCGCACTCCATCACGTTCGTGTTCCATAATGCGCTTGTTGACAAGTTTTCAATAAAACCCGTGATATGCAGTCGAGAAGCCACTGGAGGCCAGTTGCCGGCGCGGCTTTGAGCTGGCTGCTCCTCCTCCTCTCCGGTCCCTTCCGACTTCTCCGCAGAGGTTTTGTTTTCGGAAGCGGACCGCAACCGACCACCGCCGGGCACAATGGAGGATGAGCGGATTCACTGGCCTTCGCCCATCTCCATTTACCTCATTTCGGTTCTCGTAGCCGGTGGCGCCAGTAATTAGTAGCACCACCACCAGCAGCAGCAGCAGCTCAGAAGGTCATTTCACCTCCGCGTTCTCTCGTGCTTTCTCCATTTTAAACTAAGCCTTCTAATATGTTCCTCGTGTGCTGTCACTTTTCTCTGCGAACTTCCTCCATCTGCTATGCAACGCAGCGTGGCCTTAAATGATGAGTATCAAAAACGTCAGAGACATTGCATAGGCGTAGGTTGTGGAGCAGGTGGTCATGAAGACCTCGAAGAGCTTTCGGCTTTCCACGTCTCTGGATGTCGTTGCATTTGGCACATGCAGTCGTTTGCTCCTTCATTCTCGTTTCCTTGATCGCTCTTTAACGTATGAATTGACTTTTAACAACGTTGGACTAATGGAAACTACTGTTCGTTCACTGTCCATGTTGCGCAGTCGGCACAAGCTGTCGCTTTAGCGGGAGGGAATCGATTTCTGGTGGTTCGATTCCGCATCCAAGCCAGTGAAGCCTCTGGCGTCGAAGTGTTAATGTAGTACCAAACGATAAAGTACTTATAGAGTACATGACGCTTTCTGCGAGTATTCATTCCATTAACTTTAATATTTTATGGTGCAATTTTCTGCTTTTTTAGATGAAGTGACAGGATAAAAAATAGCAACAATATTTTAAACTTTACGCAGTTTTTTTGAGATGCAGATAGATATTTCGTAGAAGGGAAGTAAAACAAAAGAGCTGCTATTTTTAGAACTTCTTGTGGTGCGCCACGCATACTAATTTTGCACGAGATCGCGAACTGATGCTCAAAACGTATCTTCAGTGGCTTTGAAAATAGGAGGAGATGGAAAGCGGTTTACTTAGCAGTCTCTCTCTCTTTAATAGCACAGGAATTTTGTACCAATTGAGCTTTTCTTGAGGAACTTGTCTTTGGCTTTGTTCAAGCGCAAAATCGATATCAATCGATTTATACGAATTGGATTGAATCAAAGTTTTCCTTGGATTCTCCTCACATAACAGCGAGACGTGTTTAGCATAATGCAAAATCTGCTTATATAATCATTTTCTGTTGAACTTACGTGTAGATAAGCAAGGATGTGAACTTTCTAGTTCTTTTTACACTGTTTGCGATATTTGAGGAATTCCTTTCTTTTTTGAGGGAAGGTGTTACTCATGACCTAACGCTTTCAAAAAGCCTGTGGTCAATCGAGCCTGTGGTCTATCGAGTTTTTACATTTGAATTCTGACTTTCGTTTTACCTGCATTTTAACGGTCGAATTCTTCAAGTTAACGAAAAGAATTGTGAAATCTCACAATACTTCTTCGGTTTCATTAGAACTTTTGTGAAATCTTGGCAAAGAAGATTCTATGAAGGAAGCATTGTTCCTGGGAAATCTTGTTCTAATACGATTTTTTCTTAAAAATATGACAGTATAGGAGTGCTTGGTAGAGCATTCGGTGGAAGCGCCCATTTTCGGTTCTTCATTCGGGTGCAGCCCAGACGGACCAAGCCTTCCATCCCTCCTCGTCGGTTAAATGGTACCAGGAACAATGCCTGGGAAGAAGGGAGACCTCTGATTTCTTCATCGGTTGGTCAACGTAAGTCATTGTATGGCCAAATACGCATTCGAATATCTCCTCCGCGACATTATAAGTGGAATGCATCATCCCAAGATCATCTAAAAGGCCGTCATTTATCCTTTATGCTTTAGCTTGAACTCTGCATATTTTTCGGAGTGATAAAGAATTGCATTTCTGCACTACCTGCGTCTTTTGATTCTCATCGCAAGGGCTCTCCTATTTTCGTGTACGCGTTGGCGCCTATGCATCTGAAGTGATTTGTTCAGAGAACGCGATATGTTAGAAAGACTTCGGCGTAAGTTGCACAATCGCGACGATAAGCTACGTCGTCAGACAATTTGTGAAGACGTGAATGTAGAGCGTCGTGGTGCGCATACAACGGCGACGACGGCGTCGGCGGCAGCTACACCGCAACATCACCCAAGCCGGCAGCAGCTAGAAGCTGTTAGAGTCGAACATTACTGCTAATCTTACGTCCGGTAAAGTACTGAGAGTACACTACTAATGTGTGTGTGCTTGCAGATCATCGACCGGCGACAATCACCAGAAGGCCGGTGGAAAGGCGTGGTGTTCGGGCAGAAGGGCAACTCGCGCAGTGGACATTTTCAGTCGTCTGCTGTGAAGATCATTGAGAAACCAGAAACAGGTAGGTACATCGAGCACTTCTGTTCCGTCTTTTATTAGGACTTTTTAGCTTTATTTTCTAAGAAATTTTGTGGTCTGATTTCCTCCAGTAAACGAGTGCGAGTGCAAAAGGTAAGTATGATTGCGGCTCTCGAAGGACTTGGTCAGTACCCTTACCAATGAATATGCGGATGGTTCTTTCTTTTTCGACTGTGACTAACATGATGGGGCCGGATTCATCAAGCAGTTGGTATGGGTAGAGATATCGTGAGGAATCATTCCCACTACTCGCTACCCACTGCAAATACCTGTGAAAGGAATCAAGGGTAAGATAGAACTAAGCCTCTCGCGAGAAAAGCTGATCTCAATATAGCACCATTTTGTCAACGGGGCGTGGAATCTTCCCGGGTATGCGGATATAGCCACGACGATCGTCGAGTATTCTCTACCCACTGAGATACCCACGATGTGGCGGGTAAGTTTTATCATGAATGTCTCATCGTGGGTACGTCTACCTTCTATATCCGGCATACCCACGGGTATAAGTGTTGATGAATTTGGCCCCAGATGATTAAATATCTTAAGGATGTATATCGAAATTACCCGTCAGCGAAGTCAGAAATGCGCTTTTATACATGCTTTTTTGTACTAGTGATTATGGCTGGTATGGGAAGCCAGGAGCGCTTCCTACCATTCGAGTCACAGCGAATTTTTGTGCCACCTAGAGAGAGTGCGTACGGCCCCTGCCCTGATTGGTTGTGATTATCGTCGACAAAGTATTTTTCAATGTAGGCCATATTAACGACTTGTGCCACTCAGTTTTGGTCTTGTGAAGATATATCAGGTAATTATGTCTCGAGTTTATTCTTAGTTGTGTTGCATGAGTACATCATTTCCTCGTAATGAAGAGGGACCAATCCTTCGTGGATGTCGCTGTTCCGGCTGGATTGAAATACGGGAAATGTGTGTTCATTATGAGCTTCTGTGGCGCAGTCGGAGAAACCGGCGGCTATCACATGCACTCTGAATCGACTCATCGTCTGGGTTCTGTTTAGGGCGACAAAGCTTAAAATTCTTTTGGGATCAGTGAATTTTTACCAGACTGGCTCAGTAAGAATAAGACACTTGGTCATCGGCGGGCCACCGCATTTCATTGTATAAACCACATAATCACTCAATTTGACTTCATGACATCCCGTGGAAGTAAGCCATTTTCACGTCAAATTGGACACTTATTAAATCAAATTCGGCACTTTCTACGTCAAATTGGACTCTCTTCTAGACAATTTTGATGCTCCTAAAGTCAAATTGTACGTTTTCCAAATCGAAGTCAGTTTCTTACAGATTAACCTACAGGCTCTGCAAAATGGTTAAAATAACTTTTTATTCAAGGAAAATTTGGTATCACTTCCTTTGGAATTTTTTTAGTTCTACTGCCCGAATAAGTGTAATAATTTTATAAAATTTTTACTTTTTTGAAAAAATGATTTAAAATTTGTTTTAAAACGCAACAAAACAGCAATCATTTAATGCTTTAAAATACGAGATCGAGCTAGGCACTCGAAAAGCTTGTCACGATTTTTATTTGATTGATAGTGTAAATGCAGTTTACATGAAGCATAAAAGTAAGGTTATATGTGTTGTTTACAATTGTTTTTGTTGTATCGCTGACAAGTGCGAAGCTCCGTCCAAACAGAAATTTCGCTATCAATCGAAAAAAATGTTCTTGATCACGGCATGGCGTATTCCTTTTTAGCACTAAAATCAGCCGTCTTTTTGTTTTTTAAACAAGTTTTAAACCACTATTTTCTCCAGAAAAAAAGAGTTTTATAAAATTTCAAACAATCTGTTCTTTTACTGGGTAAATAAATTAAAACTCAAAAAGAAAGTCATAGTAAAATGTTCCTTTAAGAGAAATTATTCTAACCTTTTTGGAGTCTCTAGTTGGATGTGGGAGGAGCTCGTTTTGATTTGGAAGATATTCAGTACGATTTCAGAAGGTCCGACATCTCGGACGAGGACATGGTGCAGTCTCTTCTTTCGGCACTAAAAAATGTCCACCTTCTTCTTATTCAAAACAAGCTTTAAACTATTACATTATATTTCCTGAAAAAAAGAACTTTTGAAAATTTTAAACAAGGTGTTCGCTTATAGGGCAGGTGAATTAAAACTTTAAAAAAGTCATACTAAAGTTTTACTTGATAAAAAAAATATTCCCTGTTGCCTAGCTTAATGCAGAAGGGGCTGGTTTCGTTTTGAAATGTCCTAATTGATTTCAAAAGCGTGAAAAGTGTCAAATTTCACGCGAAAATGGTGTGGTGAAAAGACAACATAATGAGATTGCGCCATGCCCTTTGTCTTTATGCCAAATCGAGTTAGATGTTAATATCTGCATCTAAACATCTTGAGCAATCAGCACTCCTCGTACTGCTCTACTGTACGTTATTGTTCTATTCCATTTGAATAACATTGACGGTTTTTAGTTTTCTTCAACTCATACAATCTACTACAACTCTAGATTGTAATATTCTAATAGGGTACTATCCAGTTTGATCTGAAAAGCGTCCAATTTGACGTGAAAATGGTGCACATTGGCATATTCGACGGACTCGAAGTCTGGAACTGGATAAAGGCTTTCGGGAAATAAGAAGTTGTGGATATGTTTGGGCGGATGATATTTTTTATTCAAGTAGTGACTATTTTTTGGCGTTTTTTTTTACCTTGAGGGTGAAATGTCAAAAAATCGAAATTCCCCTTCTTGTCGTCCTAGAGGAGCGTGACGGGATTGGTGGGAGTCACGTCGTCGACATGGATGCCAGCCTGCCAGCCGGGGTCTGCTGAACGTCTGCTGGCATATTGCGCACCGTTGACGCGACAATGCCCTCAGCCCCATATATCACCGACGCGCTTCGCCTGACACTTCAGCAGTGTCATCAGGCGCTGCCTGACCGTCCTGTACCGTCCGTCTTCCTGCATCCAGTTCTACGCTCCCGCCACCCACACGCCGCTCGAAACAGCCTTGAGTCGGCGCCGCCATCCGTGGCTTCTGTTCATGTTCCCGCTTCCGAAGAACAGATGTGGTGCCGCTGAAGGTCTGATGGAATTCAAATCTGCTGTCGTGTTTACGGTCGTAAAGTCCTGTGGCTGTGGTTATGATTGATGAGGTGTACAGCGTACGCGTGTTTGCTTAGTGTCTTAGTAAATAGCAGCAGAACGGCGCTGACAAGATGTGAATAGTAATACTCGAGTAAGCTCCGGGTAAATATTGCTAAGCCTGGCTGGGTGCTTCAGATGGAGTGAGAGCGGTGAACGCAGTTCATTAGCATTCTTCCCAGTTGAAGTTCCACCAAGCCCCTGCGATATACAGCCAGAGTCGCTGCTAGTCACATTCTGGTCAACCAGGTTCGATTTCGCACCGGGCCTTCTACCGTTTTACATCTTAGTTCTCGGAAGAGTGATGTAGACATGCCTCGACCGCAAGCTTCTTCACCAGTCCCGTGTTTTTCGAGACAGCCTCATCCACCATGATGAAATGAAACCCTAGAATCCTTAATTCATGGGCTTTTCTTCTGACCTCCTTTTTCGATTATCGCAAATCAAGTGGCCTATAATATTTGTGGTATTTGTGGCAATGTTTCAGTTCATCATCTCGATTTATCCGAGAAGGCGCTTTGAGAAGAGTGGTAGCCAACTTTCGAATTCGACCGAGGAATTTTCAGAGATCATCCAAAAATAGTTGCGATTGTACTGGTAAATTGTGTTTGAGAACTCGACAAGAATATTGGAATTTAACCCCCTCCCCCCGCTACCATTTGAAGTGATTCAAGGTCTAGCCTGCTTGGAATTCTCCTCGAAGAGAAGGCTAGCCAGTTCCATGCACAAGGAATTGCTAGTGCTTGAGCTTAGTTGATTCGAGTATACGATAGCTTGCGCTGTTACGATCTCTGAAGTGAGATTACTAAAGTTTTCCAACTCATGGAAAATCGAACCGATCAAGTATTCCAACCCCAGTGCTGCAACTTGTTCAAGGAACAATTCAGAAAAGTTGCGGAATGTCTTGCATTCGAGTGGTTGCATCCGAATGTTTGAAGTTTCGAACAAGCCACGTTTCTTCTGTCTTTCAATTAAACTACGAGTTTTATATCTGGCTCAGAAATTGCTGTTAGGGTGTTCGATTCGAATACTCTAATGACATTAAACCGTGGCCAAAGAAACGTCTTGAAAGAAGTCTGATCCAAGTCACTCTCTTTAATCCTCAAGTGGATGCTGCTGAGGTTATGGTATAGCGATGTTTTGTTGCGATCAAAAGTCTAGCGCAGGGCGGGACTCAGACCCGTGCTTCCTGCTTACCGGGCAATATGTTCTACACCATGTGCCAGTGCTGCTTGATAAAACGCAGCAGACACACCTTCAGTCTGATTCAGTCCTTTGTTGAGTTCTATAGTTTTCGCTTCTGTGTGGCACAACATTGGGTTGTTCGAACTCAGCGAATATTCGAAAATTCGATTACAGACGCTTGTGTAGGACGATGGAGCATAGCTGACTCTGAAACTACTAGCTGCCTAGTGCAGGTAGATGCGTAAGGCGAAACGTCATTTGTGTAATTGCGTCGAAGCGTCATACTGTATGCGCTACGCGCGAGACAAGTCGAGTACATTTGTTTAAAATCCTCTAGAACTACCGATGGAAAGTCGTTCACCGAAGGGGGAACCCTTGTCAACTATCGGTGAACTTCATGTGACGACGACTGCCCTCCATTTCAACGGAAGTTCACCTGCAGACGATCGCTGGGAGTTTCTGAATTATCCTCTCTACAGCTGTGCTCCATCGTCCTACATAGCAAGTGCCCGACTGCTTTCACTGTCTGGAGCGGCCGCAGTGGTTTTGGAAAATCGAAGTGCTCGAACATCTGATTTGCTTGCTGGAATCTGTAAAGAAAATCCCTGTCTGGTATCCGAGTTCTAGATCGTATGCGAATATTTTAGGTTTTGTGACTAAGAGTCAGTACTTCATTCTGACTGAGAGAACTGTTGTTCCCGACGTTGCGATAGATGTGGCTACCTTAGTGTCTATATTTTGCTTGCTCCAATATGAGCATTTTTATAGCTGTTCTCTTGAAATGCATGAATTTATTTTAGCATTTTAAAAGATCTAACGTACAGCTAAAAAAATGGCCACGAAATGAAGCTTAGCGGGTGAGGTCGCTGGAGGAAGGATTGCTATTGTCCTGCATTTCTTGGATGGAGCTGTTAGGTTGTCTAGGTTCGTCTAGTGCTCGAATATTCGATCAAGTTCGTTGTCTAATTCGATTTGATAGCATTCGACTATCTCAAAGAGCTGATGCGACGACCCTATCAAAAACCCGGCTTTTGTCACAACTGTCAAGGCCTTTCTGTCCGAAGATAGGCGGCGTTAAGCGGCTGATCTGGTGGCGATTAGTTTTTGCTCGTTTGATAAGAAAAAGTCGGTTCGAAGGTTGAAAAGCGCCGCCTGGAATTCTGTATAGCAATGGCTCCGGCCACACTGCAGAAACTAACTAACTGAGACTCATTCAGTTGTGTTGTGCTGTCTTGTGCTGTTTCTCAGCTACGTGGACGGAACTCGTCCATGTGTGGCATAATTTGTGTTCACCTCGTCCGCTGAGCTGTCTGTCGTTCGACCTGCTAGAAGATGCAGAAGCGACGTGGGATTCCGGTGAACTCGACGCGTTCCGTGGTAGAACGAGGGAGGGGGAACTGGCCGGCTGGCGACTGGGTGAGGGAGGCTGGTCAGACCAGGGCCCCCGAAAAACCGACCGAGGTCATCAGCCCGTGTCGGCGACAACGACGGCCCGCCACCGCCAGTCACCTCAGTAATGAGGCATTCTTCGTCGGCCTGTAATTTTTTCACCGTTACCGACACTGTTGATCGGTCTTTACTGTTTGGGGTTGGCTATGGTAGTTAGTGGTCAGCACCTTTGTTGTTATTCTTTCGGGCGAGAAGTCGGTGTTGCCTTCCTAAGGTGACGGTGATGGTGTCTAACCAACAGCTTCCCCGATGGAGGCGTAGTTCCGCAAATTTGGAAAAAGGGCGGTTTCTCTTACCAATTTGCTAACCATTCCCATTTTTGCCTGGAATTTTTGGCCCATTGCCTGGCTATTCTAAACTAAACTCTGATGAGTTGTTTCCCCATCATTCCTCCCTTTCCTATGCCTAGAGTTCACTGGTGAACAGCTAGTTGCACTCGTCAAGGTTACCTAACCCTTTTACTTAAAAATTGACTTGAAGGCTGTACTGAGCGGATGGGTTAGCTCCAAACAATTTTCAAATTCGCCAATGCTATGCGACTTCCCTGTTAAAGTCGTTTTCTGATCTGTGATGGGTAATGGGACGAACTAGAGAATAAGTAGATGGTTAATATCGTCGTTAAACAGTCCCTTTGTTGGATGTCTCATGCATTCTATTTCCAAAAGGTATCGGGCATTGAGTGCGTATTTAGCGTATACAGTAAATTGTGCGGTGACCAGCAATTGGACAGGTCGGCGCATAATGCTTCCGAGATCCGATTGAGGATAATTCTCTGACCTTAGAGGGATGAGGGGCTTGTTTGCACTGAGCGGGATCCGAGCCCTGAATCCACTCAAGCTGCACGAGCGAACCTCCGCGGCTCTTCCTACTGCGCTACGCACGCTCGTACATTTCACGACGAAATATAAGCAAGAAAGCAAAATCTCCAACGTATTCCTTGCTCCCATATCTTCTCCATCCTCTGGTCGTTTCTAGTGTTTATTCAGCTCGTTACTACAATTTGCTGTTTTGCATTCAGTTACGGTTTCCGATTTCTGGTTTTCGTAGATCAGTTCTCAACAATCAATACGATATGTTGCGAAACCATTTTGAACCTAAAACCCTCAGAGGAGATTCAGCTTGCGTTGCTGCTTTTTCTAGACTATTTTCATTTAATTTTGTATTTTTAATACGAGCTTGTGAATACCTGTGTAGGATTTTAAAGTAGTTTTCTAAAAGTAAAAAATCTTTTTCAGTTAGGTCAATGTGGTTACTTTCAATTTTATTGGGGCCAACTTGCGCTAACACAACCATCTTTTTCGTTGCAATTTGGTGTTCCATAACCTCGCAGTAACCGTAGGTTGTACTTTTTTTCACGTTTCATATACAGCTGAGTAAACCTGGATGGTTTTATTGGGTTAGTTCTCCATTTCAAGCCAGTAGTAATCTGGCTTACGACTGGTCAGGCCGCTTGTTGGGGCTTCGCCCCGCTAATTTACAACGACCGTTATCTTCACCTGTTGTAAAGTCTGTCCACCAGCCATGAAATCGCCCATGAAAATCCACGTCGTTCCATCCTCAGACGGTCAACTCGGAACAAAAATTGATAAAACCGACCAATATTGTTTACTAGGAATTTTTGACAATTCTTCGTAAATTTTGCATTGATTTCCAGCTCCCGATTTTTATATGGAAAATGCGGTAGGTACAGTGATTTCACTAATTTTTTTTGAGGATTTGCTGGAGGTGACACTGAACTGGAATTCGAATTTCGAATGTTTCGTTGGTGGTTCTGTTTTCCAGTATTTTATTGCAACGTGTGACCTCTTGAGATTCCATGTGCGAGGGGCATTTTTGACCAGCGGGGCTTGCAGAATTTTCCTCCACAAAAGCTTTTAAACTGCGGAAAGTTTCTATTAAGGATAGCTTCATCTGGACAGCTGAAGCGTGGGAGTACCTGTAGACGTCTTCAGAATCGCCCCTTCATGCTATCTGAATGGTCAAACCCCCATCTGCTCTCTGCTTCCGTGCTTTCGCTGCTAGCTGAATCGGCTCTGGCGTCCTTCAGAGCTGCGAGTCCTAGTCAGCAGCTGTATCACCTATGCACGTCATCCGTGCTCGGCGCTTCGGTCGACGACGACGACAACGACGTCCAGCCGCTGCTATCTGTCACTGTCGTCGTCGGACGCATGATGTGCTGCATCCGGCTGCTCCTCACCACACTTTGACGCATTCATCGACATGAAATATGACCACGAATTCGCGTCCGTCGCTTCGTCGTCCTCGTCGTCGTCGTCACATTAGCATACGGGACAGTGAGAGATGTCCACTCAGCGGGATTCATGATTTGCAACGACGACGGCTCGACCTCATCCCTTATGAGGCGGCGCGCTTTGATATCGTCGTGACGTTTCATTTACATACCATACACGCCAGAAGAGCACTTTGTTGTCGTGTCGTCGGTCCGACGACTACCAATTTCAAGCGGATTATCGTCGTCGTCTTCGTGGCCGTATGAAGGCTGATTTACAGCCGTTCGTGATCGGTGCGGCGATTTGTCCGCGTACTCATCGTCAGGTTCGTGCTCGTGCTCGTACTCTCGCTCGTGCTCTTCGTGCCGCTAAGGCGCTTCTTGTGCTGTAAACGAACGACGAACGTCGCTTTTCTTTATGAGTCCCGCATACGCCCTGTTGCGTCGTTTGCGCTGCGTTTTTCGACGGCCATGGGAATATACGTTCACCCTCCCCCACTCGCAGTGAGTCGGACTCACAGTGACGAGACGAGTCAGCCAGTCAGCCAGCCAGCCAGCTCGTCCGACGACTGAGGAGTCACCTCACCCACGCTATCGTCCGCGTTCTTCACCCCTTTCTCGCTCTCGGACTATTGTTCGGTACTTGGAGGATGTTTGTCCGTGCTTGACTGACAGTGGGATTCGGCCGGTCTGTTGGTTTGCGTTTGCGATCATGACAGTTAAGCACCTGACTTGGTACGCATGCCCAAACCGATTGAGGAACGCGGTTCGGAGGAGTAGCTGAAGCTGAGGGGGGAGGGTACGGGGTACCGTTGATTTTCAGCTAGAAAACGGTCAAGCTTGGCAATAGTCAGTCCCTTTTGGTGTGCGCCGTGCATTCTACCTCTACGTAATAATGTGGACGCAATACGAATAGTATTTGGCCTATGCCGTGACTTGCGGACGAAACCAATATTTTAAACTTCCCAAAGAAGTGTGGTACTAATTCTCCGTTCCCAGAGGGATAAAAGCCTCAATTAACCTAAGCGGCATCAGAACCAAAAAATCGATTTAGACTGCAGAATACAGCCGAGGTCTGCTGCCGGTGCGCTACCGAGCGAACTGGTGGCAAATATAGAATTTAATATTTGGTCCGTACCATCTCTCATAAGCCGTATACCTTGTGAGGTGTGATACTGAAGAATATATAGTATAAAATAGAATAAGAAAAAATAGAATATAGAATATCTTACGATTAATGGGCATCGGGGGAAACCGAACCTTTGTGGTACGAGCGAGACCAACATGTACTTCGGACTATTCCGCATACTTCGTTGCGTTTCTGTGTGATCTGTCGAGTTTGAATTCGCTTTCATTTCTGACAGCAAACGAAGTAAAAAAGAAGACTGATCTATCCCAGTTGAGAATATGGTTGATTAGAATAGTGAATGGAGTACATTTAGGTCGCCCCCCCCCCCTTCACGGACAAGAATGTGCAAAACAAAGTTTTCTCATGGCTTGGTTTAGTATGTCGTATTTGGAAAAAAGAACTACATTTATTATGCCAGGACAAGCCCCGATTGTTGCGGTCACCCCGAATCAAGGTCCTTGGTTCGGATCCCGTGGACCATCCAAGTATTCCAATCATCCAGGTTGGTGAGTTGGCATCAAAGTAGTTTGAGAGGATGAAATAATGACTTAACTAACCGCTGGTCAACGAAAGTCTTTGCATA
Organism: Heligmosomoides polygyrus polygyrus; assembly: GCA_947396885.1. Classification (NCBI taxonomy): domain Eukaryota; kingdom Metazoa; phylum Nematoda; class Chromadorea; order Rhabditida; family Heligmosomidae; genus Heligmosomoides; species Heligmosomoides polygyrus. The sequence continues at coordinate 19,367,197 of OX377206.1, forward strand.
AGCGAAATACGCATCCAAAATTGCTTCCACGATATCCCGTACGTGAGAAGAGCATGCACATCCCAAAAAGGGACTGGTGATGGACGCCGTTCTTTGTCCTTCCTTTACGTCCAATGTTGCAGTCGTTGCTGAATAAACGAGTAAACTGCTTCACTTCCGTGCCACTAGGCTGGACTCCAGAATAGCGAGAATTTTGGAAGCTTCACTAGGAGTCTTGCTGCCGTCTCAGTCACAGCTTCATCTAACAGAGTGAAGCATCAGGCTCAATTCATGTAAATTTCTGCTGGAAATGGTTAGCAGTTACTGAGAATGCTTGATGCTAAGCCGCATCAAGAGCTGCTGGTAATGTTGGCGCTTTTAGCCTAATCTTTGCATTAATTTGGGCAACAAAAGACCATTTTTGGAATATATCTTGTTCTAAGATAGCCTACCGAAATTGAAGGTTTAAGATTTTACTATCATGCCAGAGAAGACCTTTTAGAAATTTAGTGTAACTGGGTAGCTTCAGGTTTTGCTATAGCGGATCCTTGTTTCAGCGCAATGGTTCAAGTCGTATAGGTCACTGGTATACTCGAATTCGTTTCTCCTTATATTTGAATAGGAACGACGATTCGACTATTCTGTCAACTGGTTCTTCGCTTTCTTTGATTTCGAATGTCTGATCGAATTAAGCCGCTCTGGATGTCTTAATTCGGTTAAGGTTTCTGGGCAGCTGACGAGATCTCAAGAACCCATAACGCCTCTTCCTTTTTTCCAAAGATGGAGGCGTAGATCTACGAGCAGGCGATGTGCTCAACATTCCACGTTCAACGCTCACTAAGTCTCGACGTAATTCTCCTTGTCTTAATTCATTGTTGAAGATGTTCAGCTATGCAGGGATTGGTACGACCGCTTTATTGGGCTGGCGTTTTTGTTCGATTATCGTCTTCTTCGGAGGCCGGAAGCAAACGAAGCAACTGAAGACTACTTTCCGAAAGACCTTTCGCCCTACACTGAAATCTAAGACTCGTAGAACGAAGGGTGGGTGGGCTAAAAGTTAGCCAGAATGGGACGGGTTCCTCTTCCAAAACGTCGTCTGGCTGGTTGCTTACCAGTGTTGTGTTATCGAGTTCACGTCGTTGGTCTGGTTGTTCCGCCCGCCGATACGGCGACACGTCGGAATCACAATTTCACGCATCATTGCCCGTATGCCTCGTTTCTTCGAGCCACCTCAGCCCTCCTCCTACAGCAAGGCCGAAGGGAACTGTAGTTGCACAGCCGTGGTCCACATCGACAGCCGAGGTTACAGCGGGATTTGCGCCACATCCCGTCGGGGCGACGGCACGTGCGACTAGGCGGGTTCTCATTGTAATTCATCTCCAAAAAAAGCACATTAGCACACGTCTTAACAACCGTCCGGACGCGTTGGAATTCGCGTTAGAGCGCGTTTTGAGCCGACTGAGATATATCGCCGACAAGACTGTGACGGGTCGAGTGGCCTGAGGCGTACGACGGGTGGGTGGTGTTCGGTCTCGTTTCTCGTATCCGCTGTGATGGAAATGCTGTTAAAATTTGAAAATGCTATCACCAGGCTCTCTGAGTGCATGGTGTTCGCGCTACTTCTTCATTGTATGGCGTTTTGTCTCTTGTCTTATTATACGCCGTGCATCCGGAGCAGTTTGCATGAAAAATGTGACGCAAGAAAGTCACTTTTATGATATTTGGATCTATCCTAATCGGGAGGGGCAACCGTAATGTGTCATTTGCATTCGTCATCCCACACTACGCAAGCACATCCCCCGAATTTGAAGAAATGCCCTGGCATAATGGGACAGCAGCGGAGTCTGTCGAAGAAACTGAAGTATTTAGTAGTATATATGTAGTAAGTATTAGTTATTTAGTAGTGTATAGTAAGGAAGTAGATTGGGAAAAGGAATAAGATTGAAAAAACAGGTCACTATGTGCCCCCTCCAATTAGGATAGATCCTGTTATTGTTTTTCTACTAGGTTACTTCTACTTGTTTTTAAACTCTATGTAGGTTCTATCTTTGCCATTGTTCGACGTATCTTTTTTATTGCCAGTATCTTATAGCGCAGAGGTTTCTAGAAAAAGATATCAAATATTTATACTAGCTGTGAGTGACCATGTAGTCTCAAAGGCGCAGTCAATGTTGCTCTGCTCGTAGATTTCTTGAAATTAAACTATCTGAATAGACTGCTCGTTTCTATTGTCTTGTCAAATCTACACGTTTCGCTAAATTTCTCGTCCTTTTTGTGGCATAATATCGCACCTTCATTGTAAACATACTGCTAATTACAAGCCTTCAATGAGGGACAGTAGATTGTTTTCGTAGGGCTCAATAACTACTGAGTTTTACCAGATGTTTTTGTAAGCTTTTTTCTGAGGTGCAAGTTGCGCACAGTTGTACATTGAGACGCAGCTCTGATCTGGAGAACTTTTGGGCAGTTTTTGGAAAAATCTCCTAAAAAGTGGTACTGCAAAGTTACCTTAGGTGTGGGAAGTACGATGCTTTTGGTCGCCATTTTAGTGGGAGGAAGGGAATCATTATGTAGGAAAAAGTGCGCTTGCCAAATATGCATTCTTGGATTTCGTTAGATCTTAGACTGTAGATTGTTTCCTTTAAAATCGGACAAAATTGAGTACTTTTGGAGGACGTCGTAATGTGTAATTGTAGTTAGCTCAGCTGATTCTCGGATTGACCTGTAACGAAGGAAAGCTGTAAATAAAAAGTTTGAACGTTCACTTTTGGCCCATTCTTCAAGATTCTTAGTTTATGACCCCTGTCTACGAAAGAGAAAAATTAGAAACTTTATTATTGTTCTACTTGGAAGAGCAGAGCTCTGAATTCGCCAATCTAGTTTCATCTGTAATTCAGACTAGAAAGTATGAACGCAGAGAAGTCCCAAACCTTATAACACTTCATCATCCTGGGTTCTAATTTACCTTCGAAGGTTGCTTACAAGTGGTGTAGTCTAATGAAGTTCAAGTTGGTTGGTGAAATAAAGTCACGATTTTTTCCTTTTTACTTGTTTTCTGGAAAATAAATGTGGAAGCGGATCTTCACGTTTGTCTAATTTTCTCGGAGTATCTACGCTGCTTTTTCTATACGTTTGCATCTTGTTTCCAAACTGTGGACGGGAATTTTCCGCCGTTCCTAAGGAAATTAATTTTGGACGTTGGGCTTCCAACTGATATAATCATTCCTTGCTCTGCTTTAATGATTCATTTTTCCTCAGTGGTGTGCAGTCTTCCAAGCACAGTTTAGTGAAAAAAAATATTAAGCCTTATCTACACTCACGCCACCTACATATGGATAGTATGGCTAAATGCTGTAAATGAATGGCTGGCTAATGGATAAATATATTTTCGGGCATTTTTTCTACTTTGGGCGCGTGTAACGCAGTCGGAGGAGGCGCCTTCTGTCGCATGCATCCGATACCAGGTTCGTGGTTCGGATTTCCCGCCCAATCCAACCAAGTCTTCCATCCCTCCGGGATCGGTGAATCGGTACCAGACTTCTCTGGGAAGGATAGAGCGCTGACTTGTTCATCGGCTGGCCATCGCAAGTCATTGTATGGCCAAATACGCATTCATGCCGCCTCCACGACATCCCGTAGAAGTAGAATGTGTGACGCATCCCAAAAGGGATTGAGTAACGCCGTCCTTTATCCTTTATCCTTTATTATTTTTCTACTTTAACTATAAGCTGAGCATATGTTGAGAGCGAAATGGGCCCTCGTTCTTGCTGCCTCGTTGTCAGGCAAACTAACCATGAAAGACCACAGCATTTGCTCACTTGTTCCAATTTTTGGAGTTCTGATATTTACTCCATTTTTTCCTTGATGTCACAGCATCGCTTGATCCGTTGCTCTGTTGCGAAATGTCAGCTAACAATTCCATTCCAAGCTGTTGAATCAGCAGCTCTGCTCGTCGGAGTTTCCCCGTGCGGAGCAACTCCTGCTGCGGCTGCTGCTGCTCTTCCGATGGATGCGGTGGCGTCTGGCGGTGGCTGTGATGGTGCTTGCGTGTTTGCTTTTCACCATTGTCAGGGTCGACCCGGCTACCTTTACATGTGGCGAGCGCGCTGTCCTCTCGCCTTTCCCAGCCAGGTCGTCGCGCACTGGAGGAGGAGCAGGAACCGCAGCAGTCTGGTCGTCCGGTGCCAATGTCGTACGCACGCGCTCGTCTGAAGGCCAAGTAGCTCGTAACACGCCTGTCCACAATCTGTCGCCCATAATTCACGCATTCTACAATGAGCTGCTAATCTTCGGTTCGATCTTCACCGTAGCATTTGCCTGTGACAGTTAGTCATCCGGCCAGTCAGTCGGATGGCCTCCGTCTGCGTAATAGGTCGTGGAGGTGCCTGCGTCGGCGCCTGCGCAACCTCCAACCTCGTAGCCTTTGTCGTGTGTCTAATGTCCTAATTTCTGCGTGGACTTCTTTGTTCAGTTGTGGGGAAAATTGCGAGGTGGACGGGCTGCTGTGCACACTCTGCTTCGCTGCGCGAGCACCTCAGATGCGGTTTCCTGTGGTGTACACCTTTTTCGGACAGCTGTTCTGCGCATAGTATAATGAGGTGTCGAATTACCGGAGGAGAGGCCCAGGCCCACACATCTCATCCTGCTACGGCTGCGTTTGTACTGCGATCTAGCTGAGCCTGATAAGGTGACCATAGGGCACGACGGCTCCATGGGTGAGAAAGGGGTCCAGCCAGGTCACGGCTGCGGATGCGTGGGGGCAGGCTCCGGCATGGCGATGTTTTCTTATCCGAGAGGTTTACTGTTGTGGTGATTGATGTTTATGCGGGATGACGTTTCGAATAAATCGCCGTTCGACGATAAGGACGATCTGACCGTGTCGCGCATAGGTCCAGTAAACAGAGCTACCCCCACTATAAATAGTAGTTGCGGGCACAAAAAGTATTGTAGTGAGTTGACTGTTTATCGGGGAGCTTTAGGATGGAGGCTCATATGAAATTTTGCAATTCCTTGCCTGTAATACCTCCAAGCATACTAGTGGGTGGTTTGGAATGGAACTTCTCTGTGGATTCGATTGATCATGAGACCATTTGAGATGGGATAATTCGGCTCCTATGACGTATATCAGCGTAAAACGTTTGTTTAGGTGGCTACTGTGTAGAAAAATGAGATTATCTGATTTTAAGCAGCAAAATGTCCTACTAGTTTTCATGAGATGCTATACTTCTCTTCAGCATTGTCACAAGCAATGACAACTGCAAAATTCGGCCCGGTCCTAATTAGAAGGAGCAAATTGGTTTCGTTTTTGTACTGTAATGTAGTAATGAAACTAGTTCATAATTATGTCATCCCTTAAACGAAAAGACGACCTTCGTCACTCCAAGTGTTCAAACGAGCTTTTCCTATTAAAGGTCCGCCGTTAAGTTCCCTAAGGCGGTGTTCGTTTCGATTTTCACGGGACTGATACGATTTTTCTACGAGAAGGATCACATGGAGTGTACTTGATAGCTTGTTCTTATGCTAAGCGAGGTTCCGCTACTCCATCAGTAAAATTTCTAAGTTCTATGGCGTTTTATTTTCAAATTTAAATCAGTTTACTTCCTATTTCTCATTTAATCAAACTGTGAATCCTTATCCCTATTCCTATTCCCTATTCCTTTGGGAACTTTCGTTGTGGACAGCATTAGATATTAACGGTATGAAAGTGACTGCGTATCTGCAACATGTCTAATGTTGTGTGCTGGCGTTGTGCTGCCTCTTATGTATGCGCCACGCACTCGATTTCTGATTGAAATCGCAGATTCGAGGGCTCCTTATCGCAATATAAATGTCGATTAGTGGGGTCTTGAAGTAATTTCGACTTAATTTTGAACGAAACCAGCTATGAATCGTGTTAATTTCGGACTTTGTGCAGTCACTTGGGTGTAGATGACAGTAATGGCTCAGGCGGGACTCGAACCGGCATCATATCATGACGTTAAAATGACGTTTGCTTTATTCCAAGGAGCTTCATTTCATCCACTTTCAGTGTCTATCATGTCGTCGACTAAAACCCTGCCTGGCAAAAGGAACTTAACGGGATTTCTTCCATTCGGCTGCAAGAGGTGTGGCAAGAGAGGCGCTAGCCAATCAGAGCACTGAATGAACCATTTAGCCTCCTAGCATTAACATCAGCACTACTGTAGCTCGCTGTTGGAACATCTTCATGTGACAAACTCTCGAAAATTATCCGCAAAGTGTTCATTACGAGTAAATACCTTAAAAAGGAGAACTTCTGTTGCTGGGCTGAGTTGTGAGGGTCAGCTGATTTTTTTTCACCAGCACTAACGACGTTTTTCTTAAATCTTTGGCGACAATTGTTTCCAAATAAGCATCCTTCTTATAGGGTTGTAATAGAGGAATTGGAGCACTATAGGTGAAGCTCTTGTTGGCATTTCATGGTATATACGTCTCCAATTAGGTGTTAGGCAGAGAGTCATTATTTTCTGTACTATGTGCGAATTTCATTTCTTCAAAAATATTTTACAAAGAATTTTAAAACGAAGTCATGTTTTTTTCGGGCATGCTCACACCCTTTTAAGAGGCCGAAGCTTGACTTTTCAGTTTGAATCCCAATGGGGGAATCTTTCCTGTCGACGATTTAAGTTTACAATACGATGTTCCAGGATCTGGTCTGTGTAGCAATGATGAGCCTTCAATAAAAATTGTCCTGGTGTAGCGTTACACTTGGGAAATGGGATGATAATGAAGCTCAGGGAAACTGCAATTTCTAAGGAGTTCAATTTTCTCGAGGCTGCACTTTATATTGGTATCGTCGTTTTCTTAATGGTGAAACTCGACGTATGAACGCAATTTTCCTTCCTGTGGCTAAACGAAAAGTCAACCGGACTGGCCCATGGAGGAAGTCTTCATATGCCGCGGCTGGTTCCTTCCGAATTGTTTTCACCGATGGAGTTCATACCGCTGGACCAGTTTGATGAAGCCTGTGATCGTTCGTTGAAGTTTTTATAGCTGGTTTCTAGTTTCAAAGACTATAGTTCCGGCGACGAGTTTGTCCTCGTCGGCCGATGCTCTCGTTATCCGAGTTAGGCGCTGGTGAAGGAGAAGGAGAAGAGTTGTTTAGGGGAGGGGACGGATGCCCCGAAATTCGGCGGCGGCGCCTTCGTCGGAGGAGAAGAAGGGGGAAGGGCAGCTGATGATAGCGATGGCTAATCCGCGGCCTTGGTGTGGTTGGATTTCCGTGGCCGCCGCCGCCGCCGACACCACCAGGCCATGTCGTGCTGGCGCCAAGTAGTTCTTTGTATATGATTAGGAGACCAGATGCTCTCCGGCTCCTCGTCGTCGGGTTCGGAGGCCAGCGCCAATTGTGGCGGTCTTCGGGCCGAGTCACCCGCTGGCCGTCGAATTCCTCGAATACCATTCTCATTCGAAAATTGTTGACTGCAGTGACTGACTGGCGGCCATTTGGCCCCATTCGGTTTCCTTTGCTATGTAGTAGGACGACGAGCTCGGATCTGTCTAGGAGCCCTTCCTCAGTGGACTGCAAACATCTGCTGAAACATGACGCATCCATCCTATTTCTCCTGAAGAAGAAAAGAAGCTACATTTTAGTCGTTATACCGATCTTAGGCTTCTTACGCTCCCGAAGCTGACTTGAGGTGTTAATTCTCCGCTTGCTGACCGCCGTGCCTTGAAGCTATTAAATTCTTATCACGCAGGCTTTCTGCTTCCTACGCTGCTCACTTCCTTGGGACCAATGAGATTTAGTACACTAGACCATGCAGTGAAAATGATTTTCTGATTTGTTTTTTTCTTCTTCTATGAAATTTGATTTCAATTTAAGCGAACCGGAACCAGTTTCCCGTTTTCAAATTCTCGTTTGGCTTCAATATTGGTTTTGGGTTACCTGACGGCTGAACTTCTCGTACTTTTTCCCACTGAAGTCTGAATTCGGTTTGTGAAGTTCAGCATTTCTCTGCAATGCTTACTGTCGCCTTGAATTTCAGTGTCGATCTATCTTTTCGAGTTCCACTGCTTTTAAAGCGGCGACTATTCGTGGCACTAGATGTTTAAAAGGTTAAAAATGTTTTCAAGATCAGTAGCAAGTTATTTTAAATGGAAGAAATTATAAGGACTTCAAGTTTTTAGTTACCTTTTTTGCCATTTGTTTTCTAGCCTATAGGTTGATGGGTGAGAGTTATACAACTTTTGGTGAACATAAAAATGCTGCTGTCTTCTACTGGATAGATTGCTTGACTTGCATAAAATCTGGGTTAAAGATGAGTGCATGGGTGGGGCTTAACCATGACTAGTCCTCCAGATTCTTCTAGATGAAGATATTAGATACTATTAATGAGCGGTGACTTAATAATGCTTAGCACCCTGTCTATAATTTAATGTTTACCCCTTCCAAACCTTTCCGTCAGAGATCGATTCGAGAAAGCAAATCCCTTTCGACATTTATGTATAGGTAGAAGCCTGAATTTAAGTTGTGGCGGTAATGTATACACATTAGGGAAGAATTAAAGAGAGAAAAGCGTGAAAGTGAAACAACTACTTGCAAAGGGCAACATTTACATATTTGCTGCAAAAGCACCTCCATCAAACAGATGTAGCGACACCGCTAATCTGCTCCACCAGCTTGCATTTTTAGATCCTTTTCGAGAGATCGTTGCACGAAAATTACTGGGGAATATAAATGGAATGAAATTGGACGCGTGTAGCGCAGTCGGAGGAGGTGCCGGCTGTCGCGTGCACCCGATACCAGGTTCCTGGTTCGAATTTCTCGCCAGGCCAACCGAGCCCTCCATATCTACGGGTTCGGTGGATGGGTACCAGACTTGTTTGGGAAGGATAACGCGTTGACTTGTTAATGTCTGGCCAGCCTTATTCTTATCCTATAAATGGAATCTATTCTAGTCGTCATATAATCGTCATATCTGCCATCATATAAAAAGTGCTAGAACGATTGTCCAAAAGTTATTTCATTGCTGGCGATCACAGAACGTCATCTATGTTGCTACACTGTACTTTCGTCACCATTGTTTTTTTGCTATTTTTCATTGTTTGCTTGAAGATATTGTCAGTTGGTTGGTAGCACCTCTCCCCTGCTCTCCTTTACTAGGATAGGTCCTAAGAGTGGCGTCAACAAGGATAATTGCGAGTTTTTGAAGTATGGCTTCCAAGGGAGCCAGTTCGACTTTTTAAAACTTACGTGTATGTTTTCTGAAATAGTTAGGCCATTCTTGTTTTGCTTCTTTATTAAAGCTATAGTATCTGAGAAGCTACAGTAAGATCGTATATTATTTGGGAGAAATCGGAGATTAGTCTCCGTACCTAATGCTTTCCGGAATTAGTTGGGTTCATGGCTCACTCCGCCACCCTTACTTCATGCCACTTTTCGCATTCCTACCATGGTAGGATACCTTAAAGTGTTTTCTTGGCAACCTTCTGCCCCTATGCCTGCTCGAGATGCATGAGCAAGACGATGAGTTCGACTTTGGAGCTATCCAGCTAGGTGGATCTAGCAGGGACAGCTCCAGATCTTCGGCTGCGGTAAGGAGGAGCGTACGTCTTCAGCAGCGATGCATAGCGTCAGGTTGTTGTTGGGTGTTCGTCGGGTTGGTGTGGACGACGAGTGTCGTCGTCCTTGGATGACCGACGGCCCGTCGCATATTAATGACAACCATGCGCCTGAAAATATGTATGTGTATACAGCACGAAGAGTCAGTGGTCGTCGTGTCATCCGCACGCGTGCGCCCGTCAGCGCGCAGATGACACGATGTGCTGATGAATATGGGGGTAGCTGTAATGGCTTGGTGACAGTACTGTACTTGTAGCGTTCTCCTCTACTGCAGCGTTTTCGACTTACGGTCATGCTTCCTAAAACTGCTGTCGTCGTTTTGTTTCCATCTTCTCAATTTCTCCTTTTAATCTTCATATGTTCACGGAATTTTCTGAACTTTGCGTTGACTCCATTCGACAAACCTTCACCCCAACGTTTACCCTGAATGTCATTGTTGCTTAATTTCGTACAAGTAGACTTTTTGCCCGATATCGAGGGGGAAGAAGGCGCAAGCCAATCAGTAGTAAGCGAGTAGTATAGATGGAGCATATCCTGGAATTCCTTCCTTTGTCCATTACATTTTTTATTTATTTACGATTTATTTATTGTATGCCGCAGACGGTGATAGGGCTAGATAACATAGTTGATTTTTACTCTTGACTCTTAGTTTGTCTACGTCCAGTGTTAGCTTTTACGAGGTTGGTTGTATCCTTGTGTTGCACTGGCTTGCTGCTTCAGCGATTTCCAGTCCTTCAAAAGTTTTAGAAATTTAAGTGCATTTAAAAAAATTCTGCCAAATGGCACATTCCTCAAAATGTGGTTCAATTCTATTCGTTTCTATTCGTGTAAAGATCCGATTAGTTTGAAAATGTTGTATCGATCGCTAGTTACTCATCGTTGTAACCAGCTGTTTTAGAATTCTAAATTTCACAAATTTCATAATCTTTGGACATCTCGTGAGCGAGTGCCTTCATATAAGCCCAATTTAAAAACTCCTGTGCTAACTTAAATAAAATATTCGCCTTTGGTTTCGTTATCTGAAAATTTCACGATCTCGCTTGTTCCTTCTTTGTTCCTGTAGTGTGAACCGGTGATAGAAGCCTTTGTATCATTATCTTCGAGTTTTCTACGTAGTCAGGGTGAACTTGTTCTGAATGGGTCGGTTTTCAGCTTCCATAGAGTGAAACGTTTTTTTAGACCGGAATAGATGGAGTTAGAAGAATATGCTCCGAGATTTTTATTTATTTTCGTCGTCTAGTTAACAGTGAGTAGCCGAGCCCTCCGGTTGTGTGGATGTTAATGGCTTTCCATAGCTAGGAGCGGCTTTTGTCACATATTCAGAGGTCTTTAGGCACCAAACTAGTTGAATGTAAGACTGACTGACCTGGCTCTTAAGGGTGTAAGACTCACCCTTTAGAGTTTATCCCCTCTACAATCAATCAATCAATAAGCTAAACCTTTGATCAATAAATGGCGATCATTTTGCTCTGACATTGATAAAGGATAAAGGACGGCGCTATTGAATCTTTTTTGGGATGCGCCACGCATTCTACTTCTACGGGATGTCGTGGAGGCGACATGAATGCGTATTTGGCCATACAATGACTTGCAGTGACCAGCCGATGAACAAGTCAGCGCTTTATCCTTCACAGACAAGTCTGGTACCAAATCACCGACCCCGGAGGGATGGAAGGCTTGGTTGGCCTGGGCGGGAAATCCGAACCAGGAACCTGGTATCGGCTGCAGGCGACGCCGGCGCCTTCTCCGACTGCGCTCCACGCGCCCCTGACATTTGAATGAAGGATAACTAACGGCGTTAATAATTCTCCTCTGGGATGCGCCACGTGCCATATTTTTATCCCTCCCAGTCAAGTCTGGTATAGGGGCGGGACCCAAATCGAGAACCTGGAATTGAAGTGCAAGCGCAGCCGGCATCTCCTCCGACTGCGCTACCGCGAGCCTGCATATGCCGCGCCAAATTCATACCGCTCTTTCATTCCCGCGCGTATTATTTAGTTGTAGTTCTGTTGAAACACATGCTTGTTCAAAACAGGTCCTTCAGTTTTGTCTAATTTTCTAGCAGAGATAGTGCCTCTTTATTTAAATGTTTCTGTTTTACAGTTTTCGTCCCCACCGTTTTTTCTGCTGTTATTGATTTTTTCGTTTAAAGCAAGAGATAGAAAAGAAGGATTTTTCATGCAAAAAGAAGGGACCCCCTAATAGGTCTTTACTCCCAGCTTCTATTGCTCTCTTGTGTGTACCTTGTTTGCAAGATGTAGACTGCAGCTAACAAATGGCATATATTTTTCCCGTCGACTCCCATTCTTTTTCTCAGCTTCTGTGCACGACGTGAATTTGTTTCATGTCAACGGTGGGCGCAAGTGTCTGACCGGACGTGGACGTCGCCGAAAAATGTTGATGTATGTGCTTGTTCGGTTTTTTACAATGCCTGGCCGCGTAACGGCACGGTCATTCTCTGCGTACGTAGCCGGTCAGAACGAGCGTTGCGTTGGTGTACAGGTGGTCTCGAGGGAAAAATGCGTTCGCGATAGGTGGTTCCACGTAGTTTTAATGGTCTCAGTGCGCGGTTAAATTCGTGCCTTGATAGCAGCATAGAAGCGCTCCATTCTGGAGACGGGGTACTTAGAGTTTTTTCTCGGCGATTTTTTTAGCAAGGTGCTTGGAATGTTTCATTTTTGAAAACTTGAGTGCCGTATAATTGTTGCTTAAATATAGTTATTAAATTTAATTTATGTTATTCGTTGCTATCAAGTTTGAAAGGCCTTCTTAGGTTGATTTTGTACTCTCAAATTTGTAGTATTCCTTGTATATTGAAGCAGGTATTCAATTGGAGAACTCTGGGTTACTCTGCGCGTTCTATCTTCGTTCAAATTCGGGAAGCACTTTGAATGCGTTACCACACTTCCCTTTCATGATCTTTTTCATACATGTACGTCCTCCTTTTTGTAGTGTGTATGAAAAGCAGGTTTAAAAACTTAGACAGTAGTGCCTTTACTCCGAAAATATTTGTTTATTTAAAAAGAAAAAAAAGCGACCATGAGCCCAAAGAGCCGCACTGTTCTGCGGCGGAGTGGCGTTCTACCCCCGCCCTTTAAGCAGAGGCGTGGCAAATGTCTGCGTCTCCACTATCTCGTAGGGTTGCCACTTGACTCTCGAGCAAGTCTAGGGGGTTGGGGGTGGGCGGATCAGGGGGACGAGGGGGAAGAACGCTCGTCCCCCCTGTTCTGCGAATGGGGTTGCTAAAAGTCCCTCCATTCAGACTGCGTGTAAACTTGTTGAAGAAGGCTTTAAATCTTGTAGCTTTCCCGCATAAAAACCAAAAATCCAATTTTCATGTTGTTTGTTTATATTCCAGCACAATTAGAAATGGATTCACTAAGCCCACATGGAAATCGATTTTTGACTCGATTTTGCTCTGTCCGGACAATCCAATCAGGTCTCACTGTAGCCGAGCAAGGGCTTATTGCAGTGAAATGCATTCTTCTATGATATAGTGATATCGTGTACGAATGAAATGCGTGGCCCATCCCAAAAGAGTTGATTATCTCGAAAGTCCTGAGATGAAGTGTGAAATAATCGTTGGCATGGAATACTTTGTAACTTTTTAAATGAAACTATGAAGGTGATTATCGTTTGTTTTAATTATAATTTTACTGTTTTATAAGGTTAGGGATAAAGGATAAGGGACGACGTCACTTAATCCCTTTTTGGGATGCACCATTGTACTTCTACGGAATGCCGTGGAGACGATTAGAATGCGTATTTGGCACTACAATCACTTTCGGTGGCCAGCCGATAAGTAAGTCAGTGATTTATTCTTCTCATACAAGTCTGGTACAAAATTCACCGGCACCGAAGGGATGGAAGGCTTCGTGGACCTGGGCGGGAAATTCGAACCAAGAACCTGGTACAGGACAGTCGCCACCTCCTCCAACTGTGCCACACGCGCCCTCACTGTTTTATATCTGTCAAAACTAATAGAAGCTATGGACAGGAGATTGGTCCAAGTCTTTGAAGCTCTGTTTTGCGTCCTCCTTGAGCTCATTATTACCCGAGTTGATTGCTTAGCTTTTTCATTTTCTTCAAACATAAATTAACTGCTACTGGGGCTGTTAGCTGTTAGAACGATGCTTTGGCAAAAGTCTACCGCCAGGTTGGACTCGAAAGACCCCTTGCTTACCGGGCTGAATGCCACTCCATTGCACTACCTCAGCTTTATCGAAGACAATGTCAACACCCCGCAAACAGGAGTTGCGGCTTCGAATCCCGACTTTTTCTGAGCTTCTGCTGATTAATATTTTCTAAGAAAAAGCCGCCATATTTTTTTTCGAGTTTCTAAGTGTTAGCTTTTTTCTCTTTTTTTTTTGTTTCTCCAGATTTTTGATCTGTACTCCTGTAGCCACTTTTTTATGTTCATCAGGTGAACATGAAGTAATACCTTAGCTTTACTAGTACAAATCAACTTTCAACCCGAGTTAGGGAGGAATGGAGGCGCCATCCAATCAACAGTCAACGGGTACCTTAAATGAACCTTATTCCGACGTTCGCGTCTGACTTGAGGAGTGGAGCACAGCATTTTTTCACAAAGATAGGCGGCGACGGATGCAGGGAGCAATGTTGATTTGTACCCCTTTACCCGAACTAATGAGGTGTACGCTTCCTTGTTTTACCCCTGAAGCCTGTAAACATCACCGAGCACGGAGGTGTGCAGATCCAATTAGGAATAATTGTCACAGTAGTATTATTGGTAATTTGTTTCGTTGAACGGCTGCGCTGCGGTTAATTGCAAGTAAACATCAGCAGTGTGGTTGGTTGCCACTTCAACCAGTAGAATATCGGTCTCGAATGGAGTGCGGTGCATCTGCGAAGCGAACTGGCGGAGGGTAATTAGGCTGAGCCCACTCTTCGGCTATTGTCACCATGACCGTCGAGTCGGCTCGTCTGCACGAAGTATAGTAGTCCGGCGCGGTACGGCGTCGATTATTCCCGGGATTCCCACAATCAATACGGCTACGTCGATGTTGTGACGACGTCGAGCAGAATACGATCGTCGACCGACGTCCGTCCGTCCGTCGTATGCAGGATCTAGCGGTCAGCGGAACTTGTAGATGTCGTTCCGCTCTGGGCGGCCGACCGACCGGGCAGCAGCTATCGTGATATTTACGGCACGCCAAGGAGCGAGCGGCCACCGACCTTTATCGTCGCGTCGACGTTGCCCACAGTTTTATGTGTTTCATCGGCGCTGGCGATTGTCCAGCTCAGCCGTCGTCCACTTCAGAATACGCTCAACGGCCCTGCGATGCCTTCTGGAGAGAAGGGTGGTCCACATTTGTCCTGTACCGTTTCTGCGGTCCGCTGCATTGCTTCGCTCGAAGCAGTGCTTTCCCATGAGTTTGTATTGACAGCTGGTTGAGCTGATAAGAGCGGTGCTTATGTTGTGGCCTTTCTCCTTGGATTGTTTAGTGTTTGGGCTGAACGTCGTCGTATTAGCTTCTAACGTTACGGTTTTCCGTAACTTCGCCAAACACGTTAGATTACTTATTTGAGCTTCATTCCATTTGATTTATTGATTCCTCAGAATTTTGAATAACCTGAAGAGATGGAGAATTAGTGCAAAGGAAAAAAGGTTCTTTTAAGGTTTTCGACTTGGCGATAGTTGTGGAAATGCAGTTTTAATGGATTCGTGTGTAGCTTACTGTAAATATTCAACAGATTCAGATATCAGTGTCGGTTTTCCTGTATCTCGCAACTATTTTTTTTTCAATTTTCAAAAATATTCTCGGTCCCGGTAAGGATAAACAATTGCTACTGGACCGACCTCTTACCCGTCAGCTGTCGTATCGATGATGATCGTCGAAATCGTCCAAGTGGTTTTTACAATCACAACCCCATTTGTCCCTCTCGCGTGCCAAAGTGACGCAAGGGATCCTCCTTCGTGCTGGAATTAAGTAAATTAGTTTTCCTAATGAGAAAGTCTTCGCTTCAACTTATGTTTCAGTGTTTTTGCGAGCTTCTATCTATTTAGCAAAAGGTATTGTAATCAGGTAGTTTGTAGACTAGAAGATTCTAAGCGTGCACTATAGACAGGTTGGGGTCATGGAAGCATGAGTAGTCTTCGTCTTTTATTACTATCTTCTATCGTAGCACTGCTATTATTTAATTGTCTATTAGGTCACCCACTTTTTGACGTGGAATTTATGTAGCTGAGCCCGTATTTTATACATTTCTCATTACGCTTTCACATTCCTAAAAAGGGGATTGTGAGAGTCACATAAATCATGGTGGTAGAAGTTCCTCTAAAGAAATATGCGCCTGTAGTTTGAATAGGTGTTTTCTATGTTTTTTGAACCGGTTAGGTTAGGTTTTTTATTTATATATATTTATTTATTTGTCTGTTTGCTAAGCTGTATTTGTCTTTGTTTGTATTTGGAGCAGTACTAGCCTAGTCTTTGCTTTGATACATCCATCTATGTTCGTTTTGAACCTGAAGCGATTCTAAGACTACATACCTGCTTAACTTGATATGATTTAAACCTCTCAAAATGTGTATTCTCATTTTGCTACCTTTAAAAGTGAATTAAGCCTGCATATTCGGTTATTGAAAACTGCTCAGCTCATCAATCGTTCGAATAATTTAGGCTTGTCTGGGTCATTTTTGGCTGTTTCTTACAATTGTTTTTCTAATCGGTTGAGGCTGTAAAGGAGAAGGTTTTCGTTTATTCTGAGAAATTCTGCAATGTCTGAGAATTTCATCTGCTTATTTTTTCAACTTTTTCTCGACTGTGAAGCTTAGGCAAATTTAGGCTTGAGTTTTGTGTAACTTAGACGCTGTGTTCAAATATCAGCATCATTGTGCACCCATTTCTAGTTGAGTGGGTCCAGGTTGTGTGCAATAGTGGACACGAGAACGTCAATTTTCCTGTAGACATGTTAGTAGGAATGGTTCCACGAAGATAGGAAAGCGTCTCCATATGTAAAATGAATGGACTGTTTGGCGTTTCTTAGCTATTAGTTATGGAAATAATTCGTGCTTTAAAATGCTTGCTATTTTGCTAACTTGTAGCGGACATTTTTTAAGAGGTCATTCTACCTATGTCAGCTAACGTTCCCTGGTTTTCCTCCAGTTCTAGTTCGTCATTCGCCCTCTCGTTGTTCTTCTCCTCGTTTTCGGCACGCGTTTACTGAATAGTACTCGGTAATGAGGTTCCGTGAGTTAAGGCCGGGAGTTGAGAATGTCCTTGCCGCGTCCTAAGAAACCGAAGGAGGTGGACTTTGACTGGACGAAGGCCGCCACCCTAAGACCGAATCGGAAGGCAACGGCTACAATTAAGCGACTTAGTGGTGAGAAGACGCGTCTACTGGAGGAGATCAGACGTCATATTTTTAAAAATCGATATTTTCCATTCACTTAAAATGGCTAGAAATTAACTGAATCAGCGATATTTTCAGTGATTTCCATGTCGTCACGGGTGGCAGTGGCGCCGTTTCAAGGAGCGACGTCGGCGTCAGGACGTCAGGCGAAGAAGGTCAATGTGCCGGTGGTGCCGAATATGACAATGATGGACAGGAGTAAATGTAGGACTAAAGCGATTTTGTCGTTACATGTATTAAATGGGTATCGACCGTGTGGCTTTACAGATGAGGACGTGAACCGCAATGTTCGCAGCAATCTCAGCTGCCGATCTATGGCCTCGCCGTCGCAAATGAGTGACGATCGCAGCAGCAGTGACTCGCAGAACTGTAACCGGTTAGCGAATGATTTCTGCCGTTATTTCGTCGCATTCATTCTTTACCGTTCGGTTTTTCGTTCGCGTTTAATGGTTGGAGGAGAATGAGGTGGAAGGGTCGGGTTGTGGAGGGATGGATGCCTGAACGTGTACCGAGCGGTGGCTGCGACTCAATCGGTGGCTTCATTATGGCGAGCGGGTTGCCCTCCGAGTTCAGAAGGGGATGGAATTTTTATGGCCGCATAGCATAGTAGCCGCTGTTATTGCCCGACAGGGGTCGCGCCTTATCTTAAGCCCCGTGCTACTGTTGTGGTAACATTGATCGGCTAGTACTGAATCACAAAGCGGCGCTGAGAAGTGATTCAATGCTAAGGAAGGCAGTGTATTTTGGTGTGAAAGCTGCAAGGGATAGGAAATTGACGCTGGTTTCGTTCCTAGGTGGGTAAAGTTGCCTACAAGTTCTGCGATATTGACGTTCCCATGGAATCCCTAATGCGACTCGCTTGCACTCGCTCACCCACGGTCTCCTCACGACCATAGTTCAAACGTCCTTTGCAGATTTTCGAAAGTTCGCAGAATCATGGTTTCCCATGGACCGACTTGTTGTGACTAATGAGGCGTACAGATTTCATTAGGGCGTTGAAATTCCCGCCAGAAACCTCAATAATGGGTAAAAGAGTGAAATTTTTGCATCGAATGTCGTCAGGATATTTTCCAAGAACTCAATCTTTAAAAATTTTGTTTATCGAATATGCCTTACTAAGGTGAGTGCAGCGTGGTGGATTGATGTTTAGGCTCACGCGTGCACTTCAATCGATTCTTTGTTCAAACACCGCCTGGACAAAACTGCCCTTCTAATCCCCGGATTTGGTGAATTTCTACCAGAGGACGAATATATCAAGCAGTGGGTACAGATAGAGATACCATTAGGGAATCGTACCCACTACCTGCAGTGAAGCGGGTACGATTCGTATTCATGAAAGAAATTAAGGGTGAGGTAAAACGGTACATGTCGCGAAGGTGAGCAGCATTGGTAGGTGGGAGCGCGCCATCCAATAATAGCCAAAAAGAGCACAGACCGAACACATGCCAGCCGATCGGGCACCGACTGCACACGCCCTCTCTGAATAGATACACATTCGATGCGGTTGGATAGGGTGTTCCCTTCTCCAAAGGCTTTCCGTTTTCGCAACATATATCGGGTATGCGGATACCCACGACGACCGTCGAATATTCTCTACCCACTGATATGTTCACGATATGTAAGGTTAGGCATGAATCGTGGGTTCGACTACCCCTATACCGGGCATACCCATGGCTATAAGCGTCGATAAATCCAGTCCCAGAAAACAAAAATGCATTGTGGTGTTCATCGGTTGGCTATCGCATTCCATTGAATAGGCCAAATATGCATGCGAGTTACCTCCAGGATATCCCGTTTAATTAGAATGTATGGAAGCGCATCCATCATGGGATAGGATTGACACCAATCATTATCTTTCATATTTTATTGGTTGGTCTAAAACAGGAGGATTGAAACACGTCACCTAAAGCTTGAGCCAGGCTACAAACGAGTGAAGATGGTCAGAAATGTACCGTACTCCGCTTGACGATATTTCGTGCAGCATATTACTTACTCGTAACGGTTGTCAGAATTCTCGTGTCGCGGAGTATGGGTCAATTTTGCCCACTACAATTCAGGCCCGCGGTTCTACTGCTCCGATGGTTTTAGCCGCCACTGAAAATCTTTTATGATCTCTAGGTCAATCAATAGATCTCTGGGTTGGTAGGTCTTCTTTTAAGTTTGGTGAAACGAAAAACGAGCCAAGGCCTGGTCTGCAGTCCTGGTTTCGATCGAAATTCCGCTTGACTTTAAAAGACCTAACCATGGTATATTCTGTCCATCGGCCACATTTTGTGCGACGCAACCAGGTGGTGTTCAAGATGGTGTATATGGATAATGTACGTCATGAATTTTGCACCATTGGATGCTCAGCAGATTTAAAGGGGTGAACATAGTTTCGATTTCCTCTGTCATTGTTAGGAGAGCGTCAAAATTACGAACTGGTTTTGCAGATAGGTCATTAACGCAGGAGTCCTATTTTGAAACGAGTTCCGCTGAATATGTTGGAAAGCCATGTGATCTCTAAGTCAATCATTAATTGAAACCTGTGGATATAATTTGGGTGTTTTGAGTTTTGATGGAGTGATAATACCTGTAGCAACCTGAGATGGAGCTGGGTTTGATAGCCGTTAAAATTTAGTTCTGAAGGATGTTCCTAAATTTTTAAATACTTGCCAGCCCGCTTCGCGTACGCCACAGTTTCGCAGTGTTCGTGATTTTGTGAACGGAATAGCTTATGCTGTTCTTTTTGAATCAAGGGATCAAAATGAGGTTGTAATATTTTGCTCCGATTTCCGGTTCAATGGAGGCAGTTCCAAAATGGCTTGGCATACAAAGCCTAACGTTGTTCTTTGCAGTGTTTGCCGTCCAGCCATCTTCGGTACGCATTCGTCGTCGTCGTTTTCGAACTACGGCACGGAAGTCGGTCAGCTTCTTGGCACGAAGAGTAGTGGTGAGTTGTATCCGCGTGGCGTCGTTCGCTCATCATTGCCTTCGTAAGTCCACGGATAGCAACAGGAGTGCATGTTGCTCGAGCGTTGCGCAGCTGTTGCAGCGTGTCAGAGTTGTTTATAGGTTTTAGTCGCTTTTTCGATGAATGATGGGCCTCAGCTGCAGGTGGAGCTCAGAACATCGAGCTGTAGTCCGGTGTGTAGGAGTTTGCTGGAACTATACTACTAGGGATGTGATGGATCTTGGGCTTTCAGACCGCATTTTATGGCATGCCAGCTCTTGGAGGCCCTGTATCTCTTACTGTCCACTTTACTAGGCGGTGATGTGCTATTAGTGCAATTTTTTTGGCATTCCTCTGACGAAAAAGAAAGAAGCAGGGCGCTGGGTAAAGCTCCACATATCATTACATTCTAGCTTAATACAGGCTAGCTTTCACTTGTAAATTGCTGCTCCATAGAGACTGGAATGGAAGATATATTATCTAGCAGTATATAACAGAGGTATTTCAGGGGGCGTATTCTATGTGTCGCTGCCGCTCACACCTCTGTACCTCGGATCTGTGTTCTTAGTTCAGGTCCCGCCCAGGTCCACCAACCCTTCCATCCCTCAGGGTCGGTGAGTTGGTAGGACACATGTCGCGAAAACGCGCTGCTGGAGTGCGGGAACGTGCCGTTGCTCCTACTGTGCCAGCGGCAGCTAATCAGGCACCGGCTGAGTCACAGAGGCATTGTTCGTGATTGGCTGCCGCCTTATGGTAGGAGCGACGACACGTTCCCGCACCCCTGCGCTGCGTCTTCACAACATGTACCATTGGTACTAGACTCGTTTGGGAAGGACAAAACACTGACCTTTCCATCGGCTGGTCACCGAAAGTCATTATATAGGCCAATTAGGCACTCAAACCACTTTGATGACTTCTGGTAGAAGTAGAATGAGTGACGCATCCCGCAAAGAAGTTGACTAACGTCGTTCTTTACCCTTTTCCACCGTAATACCTGAGTTACGCGACACTACTACCGACGGGCTTCATCGTAGCTCGAGCCCACCCAAGTGGAGCCAGATACACACCACATCCAGCTCCACCGAGCTGAACTTTTGGTCTTTCTTGGCAGTCGAATTTAGCTGGACGAAGCTTAGAATCGGGTGAGGTAGTCGAGGAGCCGGATTTCGCCAGTTGATTAAAAATTGTAACAAAATAATGACAAAAAAGTAGTAACCCTAACTACATTCAGAGATGAGCTAGTCAGCGGAGTAACTTGTAGGCTTTCGCTCTAGTACTTGTTATTGTGGTGGCACCCTCCCTCATCTCCTTCGTAGCCTATGAGAAATCCCTGATTCAGGCTTAGCGATTATTATGCAGAGTTTTTAGATGTAAAAGTCCGGCCCTACTTGATATAGGAGGAAAAGCTGCGGCGCATCATGGAGAAGTCGGCTAACTTTTTCATTCTCATGTCATTACCCCACCTCCACTTTATGGATAACTTTGGTGTGTCAAAGATATCTTTGCCAGTGAACTAAAGGAAAGGAGACATCGGTTTGGGATTACGAAGCTCCTCACATCAGAAGCCATGAATCCCAATGATAAGATTTTCCTGCTGCTGTTAATTAAAATGAAAGCGAAAACTTATCTGACGCCCATTGCCATATGACTGTTTTAGCGGCACAGATTCGTCTTTCGGTGTTCCGTCAAGGAGCTGTTAATCATATTTTAATAGAATGTTTGGGATCAATATGTGCGTATTGCTGTCATACCGTTCCATTGATCGGTCCTTCCCATTCAACAGGCAGGTGTGAATGTGTACACTGGACCTAAGCAAGATATTAGACACAATTAAAGACGGAAAGCTAAGTTCATGTGATGCAGTAAATCACACTCAGCAACAATAGTCGATGAAAAAATTAAAATACCGATTTTTCGTGGTGGCCGAATAGCTATCGCAGGCGATCCAAAAAGCAGCAGTAAGTGTTCCAGTACCTGTCGTCTGTATACGTATATCACCTGTCGTCCCGTTGATCTAGACTTGCTCGAGCGGATTCCAGGAACGTCTTCATTTGTCTCTGTAGCGTGCCAAAGTGGTGCATTGGATACTTTTTGCTCGGGAACACAGTACGTTGGCGGTCTACCTAATTTTCGACGACTTGGACGATGCGACAGCGCTTCTGATTTTCGAACGTCGACAGAGCTCGGAACTCGGGAGGCCTTCTCTCACAGGCGTGAATCGCGTCTTTCCAAGCACCGCCCTCTCGATTTCACGCTCCGCGAGACATGTTCGTTCTGCTGTTGTATGGCCCAGGTCTCTGGTGCGTACATTAGCGCAGAAAGAACAGTGGTGTCGAACAGGTGGGTACGGGACCGGAGAAGTCGTGATGGAGACGTTCTTCGACTTCTTCACCACTTCTTCCACGCTCTTGAAAGCTCCACATGCCGCTCTTTTCCCTCTGTCCAGTTCCGTTCTGGAACTTCGTCTTTGGTCATGCTGGCTTCGCGGTCTATATAGGAGTAGCAGCAGCATTCGGAAATGTTATTTCCGTTGAACGGGGCATCACAAACTTCTCCGTTTGACAGGAACGTATGGATTAAATACGCATTGACAATGCCTTCCTGACACGCCTAAGAGGTAGAATGCACGGCGCATCCCGTCTGGGGTTCAGTGACGTCGGCCTTTTCCCTTAACCGTTTAGATAGGAGCACCATGTTCATCAGCTCTACCGCGCTTTCTTCTGCCGGCACTACTCTCCAGTCTTCTCCAGCCGTCACACCTCGTCATCCTCGCTCTCGCCCTTACAAATGCGGTAGCAGTAAGAGCCGACAAAGCAGTAGCCATGAATAAATTAGAGTGTCGGAACCCTTGAACGCCCGCCAACTCAATAAAGTCAGATCGGGCTAATCGGCGTCGTCGGCATCGTCGTCGTCGTCAAGCAGCGTGCGAGCGTCCGCACCAAGGCGGCGACGACGTCGGCATTGTTTGACGCCGGCGGAGCCGCCACCGTCGACGCTACCAGTTGTTTACGAGTAGCACGCTGCTGACGACGTTCATCATAACGTCAAGACGCTCAGATGCGTCTTCACGCCCGATTTCCGCTCTTCCTGTGATCTGAATCAGGTTATTCTCTGACGCTGCGCTTCGCTGCACGTTTCTGTTTGTTTGGTTTGCTGACGGTCGTCGGTGGCTGTTGGCGGCAGATGCGACGTCGTTTGCTTCTGAATTGTGCTATCTGATGAATGCCGATGTCGAGAATCTCGGCAATGTGCATCTGAGAGGCGAATCGGCGCGCGGTTTTACGACTTGATATGCAGAATGTCATGTGGGGGAATATACGAGCGGTGGACGTTCGATCGCCGATAGCCAGATGTGAGCATCATAACGCTTCGACGAACGACGACGACTACGAGCATCGTTCGGTTTGACCAGATCCCGAATGGAGCCATGAATGTCGCCTAACGGAGCCCGAAGACATCTCGAGTCGTCGTGCTGCCGAGTTCGGCCTCATTACCCCTCCGTTTCCCGTTGCCTGGATCTCATCGCATCCTGCCGTCATTCTTGCGTTGTCTCCATTGTTGGATCGAGATGTTCTCTTGGGTCGAGGGATGGCTGTCGTTCTTGGAGTGATATTTCGACTACAATTTGCTGCTTAGTAATCTCTCACATTTTAGCAAATTCCCATACTCGTTTGTCTACGCACGCTCCTCTTTTAGCTACAGTTTCTTTGAAAGTTATTGGCTGCAATAAATCCTGGCCAGGAATAGAACTTCAGTGTTCACCTCCTTCAGTATCTCTGCAGTTTTGTTCTAAATTTATCCCATGCTGTGGTGGAGCTGACGAAGCGAAAAGCTTCGCACCTTACTTTCTACAACATCTGGCAGATCGCGCGCTTAATCGAATCGTTACATTTTTGCTGCCAAGTGATTCAGTGGAATTACGGATGGAATCCTTCCACATATTCTTCCACTTCTTTTCTACCAAGCTTCGTTGTTGTGTGATGCTTCTGACCATTTGTGAGTACCTCATTGTCGAAAGGAACGAGTGATCAAGTGATCCGACTAAAATGAGGTTTTAGAACTACTAGTTTTACTCTTATCCACAACCCTATGAGTAGGCTTTATTCATTGCTGAAGAAGCCTTAGCGTTGTGACATGAACTGGGTGTAAGGCTTGAAGCTGTCATTAATTTTGCTCGACCGTGGCGTATGTACTACTCGACATCAGCTTTCCTACGAGGTTTGTCCACTTCGAGCGGAATATTTTTCATTTGAAGCTTAGACCACCATTGTGCCTGAAGTGACGTGTTTGGCATATTGGAAAGGGGTTGAAAGACAGCATTATTTAGTGGCAAAAATCTACAAAAGTTGTTCTTAAAAATTCTATATTTTTAGTGAAGGTTTGTGGAAGCTATCATACTCATTTCGAAGTTAGCGACCCGTCGCACTTGAACTAAATTTCTGTCCGTTGGGAGCATTAACAAGTCAGATTCGACTTTATTTTTCTCTGATGCTTCTAGACGCTTTCTAAGTACTCGTGGAAGTATCTTTAAAGGGCTGAAACAGGCACGAGATGTGGAAGCTGGTCGTTACTTTTTAACATTCTGGGGTCGATACGCATTTAAACACTTGCTAGTTTCCGTCGGGTCGACTTCGTGGAAGGTCTTAAGTTGTTAAATGCATTATCGTAAATGTCCTGGAAATTTGAACGATTCCGAGGCTTCATCACCTACCCACCTATATACAGTTGGAGGCTAGTTTGATGTCTTCGGAATCGCTACCTGTAAGTTTTTCATTGACCATAATTTTTGAATTGCATTGCTGTCAAAAACTCAGTGCGAAGTGTTGATTTCGAACTACCTATCAAAATTGCGAGGTTTTGCTTCTAAAATCTGTTGAATGGTTTTATCCTTATTCAGAAAAAAGCCTATGTGTAGGTAATACCACAAGGCGTACTGCTAAGGCTGTTCCATAAAACTTCCATCAAAAGTGCATCGGTTTAATTTTGTAATAAATCCGACAGATGTGAAAGCTGCCGTAAAAATTTCTTATTCGCCATCCACGTGGAATTCTTAAAGCTGGAGCTAAATCTAGTCACAGCTGCAGTGAAGTCATTCTGCGGTTCTGTTGGGATGACAGAAATGCTCGAGCTTGTTTTCCTTCTACTTTCTTTCTTTGGTCAACATGGATGTTGAGGAAGACAACTTCACTTCTTCTTCACTTAACACTATGCGGAGTATCGTGCCACTATGCGTCTAACAGCAGTTTTTCTTCAGGCGTCGGGGGGAAATGATCGAAATAAGGTTTCTTAATTAACATTCGTCTGGCGACTCTGAATTTATCCAGTGTGCCAAGAATTGTGTTTATCCTGGTCAGTTGTGGTAATGTATCTGGGTGTCGAATCATAAGAACGTCGACATTAATATAGGCGTTAAACTCTGTTTCTCTCCCCAGTTCTCGTCCTCGTCAGTTTTATCTTTCCCTTTTCCCAGAACGCTCAAGGGCTGTAAAGCTGCAGATAATTTTAATTCATAATGAAAACTGTGGTGTAGCTTCTTCAGGAGCGTGGGTTGAATGACAGAGTTTAGTAGACGAGTACTTGGCCACTTCTGGTTGAATATCACAGATTGCTAGGTTACTTGGCGAGAAAATCAAGGGCAATATGGGTATAGGGAGGCTGAATCATGTTCACACGGAGCTGTCCCGTCCACGCGGATCAATTCGTTCATCATGATAAACTGCGTGAAGCTCGTCTTCGATAATACGGTCACGTCCTTCGCGCTAACGACGACACCGTCCGGAAGATAGGCCTTAACCTTGATGTCCCCGGAAAGCGGCCCAGGGGACGCCCGAAGCAACGTTGGGTAGGATACATTGCATTTGGACTTAAAGATGGCTGGTGTGCACCCTGATCAAGCATTTGATTCGGGAGAATTTGTGCCTCCAGAAGAGTGGACCCCGCCGCCAAGCGAGGCAAAAGCTAATGAAAATGATTATGAAAAGGCATAGGCTTGACTCAATTACGGTATGATGAGAACCATGCTTCCAAAATTTATGGAGCTCAAGACAATGGGAGCAACGTTATGGAAGAATTGGATTCCATTGGAATTGTGGAGGACTGTCATGCCGTCAGCGGGCGCTGATACGTAAACGGATCGCGTATGAGTTCGAATTTCGAAGGTCCAAGTCGACGAAACGCTTCACCTTCGAGGGAAGGCTTCCTTGGAAAGAATGAGGCTCGTAGCTACCAATCTTCTGATCCATGCGCTGTATACCGTGAATTTGGAGGGAACGTTCCTCCAGGAAGTAGAATGCGTGGCGTATTCTAAACCGAAAATGCTGATCAGCCCTTCAGCCTTTGCACGATATTTAATAACTCATCATTTTTCTGTTGCTGATTATTTTTAAACTCCAACCGATGGTATTTAAAGTTTTCTATATACTAGGCCTAGATAGGTGATAAATTATAGTTTTGCGGGCTTTTCCTCTCTCAAATTTCTCAGTTTTTGAGACAAGAATTGTATCAAATTTCTGGTGAATAATTCAAAAGATCTAAAACAAAAAAGTGGCGGTGGACCCAGCATAGACGAGGGGCTGGAAATGTTTCTTGAGTGAGCATCAATTCGATGTTTCGAAAACTAATTAGAATGCCATGCCTTTTTAGCCCCAGCCGTTCCATGGTCCGCTCCCCGTCGGGGCCACCTGATGTTGAGCGGAGGTTGTGTGTCGTCGATTTCGTTTCCCGTGCGGCTCCAATTACTCTCGTCCAGGTATAGAGTGCTAGTGGCCCGCCGAAGCCAGCCATCTGCTCGGCCACGGGACCACGAGGCTCCGCACGCCTGCATGCAGTCGAGCCTAGCCCAGCCTAGCCTGCATATAGGCCTAGCCAGGCCTATATGTATATTTCACACCCACTCCGTCCTCATCGTCGCTCTCAATCAACGCGCCTGCCTCCTACTCTTGAGCGTTGACGCCCCTCCGACGATTCATTTTCGTCTTCTCCTCGGAAGGCGCAAGAATTGCGATGTTTGCCGCTGCCGAGTTGCGGCCTCATCGTCGTGTTTTTCGGCTTCTTTTTTTCGATTGGCTCTTTCTTTTGCCTATAATCTTCTTCGCCCCGTCACATTTACCAAATTACGTTCGATTTCTCGCATGTGCGTTATGCTGTACTTCGATGGAAGTGCAAGTCTTCGCTTATTGTGCTCGGCAGTGAGGCGTGTGATGATCGCATTCGTCTGCTCGCAGTGCAGTCACAGTTGGCTGTGTTCGGCGAACCCGGTGGGGCTATCACCCGTGAAGCCTGGATTCTCATCTACCACCCAGTCGTTCATCGGTGGCGACGGCCAGACGATACATATCTCCGATGCGCCACTTGTTTTCTTGAAGTTCGCATGAATACGTGCTCCCACGCTCATTGAGAGCTTCCTTGGTCATGAGCCAGCATGTAGGTGGCGCTCGCTCGGAACGTTGGTAGTGTTTTCCTCGAATTGTCTAGAAATAACGGCTTCCTTCACCCATTTTGTTGCTTCATAATCATGTATCGATCCTGTGGAGATCAAGCGAGACACGCGCGCGGTCGCGGGAGGTGACCTGTTATAGCTGTCTACAGAAGTGGATCAGTCTCCTCACTGTTTCATTGTTCTCTTTCTTTGTTTACCTTTTTTGTCCAATTCTTTTTTGAAGCGTAAGCATTTTGCCGTAGACTGTTAGCTGAACTGTGCTGTGCTACTGTAGCAGTTGAGAAATGAGCCATAAAGCAGCGTGTGCTGTGTAAGCCCCTATCGAAAATTTATCAGCTTTATTCGAAGGTGTAGTCGGTAGATCCATTGTTATGAAATTATATAAGATGGCCCCATCTGTGTTGTTGTACCGAAACCGTAAATCTATTGCGACTATTTAGATTTGCGACACGTTCAATTTCATGGCCTGCTTGGGCGCAACTAATTTGTCTCTGGTTTCCGTCCATTTTTATTGCCTCAAAGTAGTGGTGAGGAAATTTCTATCGGGTTTTTGATTAAAATATCTAGCATTATCCTTAATGATACAATTGTTGCCAATTTGACGAACGAATTTTTAATGCAAAGGCCGGAGCAGCTTTCTTCCCGCTGGCATCGTAGACCGGATACTGCGTCACTGTTGTCCAGCCTACGAGTAATTTCATTTTGTTGTTCCTCTCCGAGAGAGGGTGTAGTGAGTGGATTCTTGCTTCACCAGCTTGACTGTGGTGTGAACCAATTATTGTTGGACTAGTAGCGCTTCACCCATTGTTGAGGATGTTAAGTCTATGTAAATGAGCTGCGCGTAACTCCAGCAATTATGGAGATGTTATTTGGAGTGAAGTTAATTCAGCGACCATCCATCGAGTTATTTTTCCACTATCCTGCGTTACTACTTGAGCAAAATTTTTCGCAATGGATATATCAGCTATTTTTTTAAAATTCATTATAGTAATGGATTTTCAGGGCCTATGTAAATACTTGTTAATGACATTGTAAACAGTGGCGTCTGGTGATGTTCCATTAATTGAATAGTGAAAAGAAGGGCAGCTGTCGATTGTGCTGATTAAGGAGCTGAAAAGCGGCTTGAACCACGCCCCCCCCCCCCTAAGCTTTACTGTCTCTAATTTGTGACAGCTAAAAGCTGAGCAAGGCTCAGAATTAGGAAAGCAGATCGCCAAAGGCTCTGCAAAAAGCAATCATTAAGGATGACCGGCCAACAATTTTAAATTTTTAATCCGGAGATAGGGCGTGTGTAGCGCAGTCGTAGGAGGCGCCGACTGTCGCCTGCATCCTCATACCATGTTCTTGGTTCGGATTTCCCGCCCAGGCTAAACAACCCTTCCATTCTTCCGGTGTCGGTGAATTGGTAACAGACTTGTCTGGGAAGGATAAAGCGCCGACTTGTCCATCGACTGGCCATCGCAAGCCATTGTCCAAATACGCATTCGAATCACCACGACATCCCGCAGACGTAGAATGCGTGGCGCATCCCAAAATAGATTGAATAACCCCGCCCTTTATCATTTATCCTTTACCCTTTAAAAGGGCATAACTTTGCTGATAGTCAGGCTGTTCGAGAATTTTAAAGATCTTATGAAGGCATAGGAGGACGAAAATTTTGAAGCGAGTTAGCGGTAAGGATTGTGCCGTGGAGTCGTACAACACCATGTTTTTTGACACATTCTATATGAGTTCTGCTACTCTGAGCAGCCGCGTCGTTTGTATAATAGCCTGAAAGGTCTTGTAATAATTTCAAAATGTCATAGGAGCGAGTTTTCTGAAAAAGGTTCTAATTACAAAATATTATTAACATTTAGCTTTATGTATTCATAAAAAGAAAATGTATTCACTAGCTTTTAGAAACCTTTAGAACACAGCGCATGTGACGTAATTGGTTGAAAAAGCCGCAGGTGTGCGCACGTATAGATTTCCGTATAGACTCTACGACCTTTTTAAATGTGCGCTTATGATTGACGACCTGTTCATGTCTGGTACCGTATTGGGAGGAATATAAGGCTGGTTGGTCTGCCAGGGTGCGTGGATCGCAGTTGGGGAAGGTGCCGTCACTCGCGTGCACTCGATTCCACGTTGCTGGTTCGGAATGACTCCGCCCGGGCAACCAAGCCTTCTATCCCTCGGATGTCGGTGAATTGGCACCAGACTCGTTTTGGAAGGATACAGCACTGACTTTTCCATTAGCTGGCTCCCACAAGTAATTGCGTAGGTCAAATATGCATTCAAATTATCTCCACGGTATCTCGTAGAAGTAGAATGTGTGTCGCATCCCAAATAGAATTCACTAACATCGTCCTCCTCTTATCTTTCCTCCTTTGTCTGTCAACAGACCGTCTTGGGGTTAACTTGACTTTCGTAGCTCCTGGCTATGCTACGCAGTGTAGAATGCGTGGCGCATCCGAGTGAGATTTACCGCCATCGAGTTCCTGAAGCTTTCCTACATTCTATCTTGTGCTGAAGCGTTTGAGGCCTGGTGGCACTATGTAATGTAGTGAGAGGGTTGCGGTTGTTCGGAGAGCGCCCATCCCACACATTAATATGAGCCCAATCTCACGCTCTGCTAGCTTATTCATCGTAAATCTCGCTAAATGTGCGGGTGTCTGGAGCACGGAGCATGAGGTTCATCGTTCGTCGGGAATTATGTAGGAGAGCATTATGCTGAGAATTGTTGGTGCTTGGCTATTGCGGTTGGTGCTGTAGTTGTGCACGTTCCGTTGCTCTTGCTCTCGAGCTCATGTTCCATGCTGCAGCGGTGTGACGGCGAGTCCGAGAAGCTGCGAAGGGAGCAATCGTAATGATGGCTCGACCCTTCGAATTATTCATGACGGGCCGTCAGCCAGACAGCGCTGTGCTTCGTTGTCGGTCGGGTCAACAATGTGCTCGATTGAACGCGCGAACAGAACACTTGGCTAAATGTGTCCGCGGTCGGTTGATGAGCTTCGTGATTGTCGCCGTCGCCGAGTTCCGGGTTCCGCTTTCGGTTCTGTGTCGGCTGTTTTTACCGGATACGATTTGTTTCGCAGAACAGCCGCGGTGGCTGCTTCTCCCCGCCAAACGTCCACCGGTCTCCGATTTCCGAAATGCTGCCACCCCCCCCCCCATCTTCCCATGTGAAGCCGTGCAAGACGCGATTTGCCACGACTAATTAAGACGATATGGTTTGACAGTGAGAATGTCTAGCTAGCGAAGATCCTACTGCCACAAAAGCCTTTTTCATTTCCAAGGACTTCGTACATAGGAATCAAGGGCATCACATAGCTCTTCTCTGTGCAATCCTAGTCAACGACGCATAGAAATATGCAAACTACACCGATCTGGTTGCCCAGGTAGACGCAGTTTCCGTGCTCCTATTCGGTAAGAAGAACTAGGTTTTTTTATACAAACAAACAAGCACGGAATCATTACATATTGTAATAATAACGCATAGAAATTCCATAAATAAAGGATAAAGGATAAAGTACGGCGTTAATCAATCCATCCTGGGATGCGCCAGCGCATTCTACTTCTACGGGATGTCGTGGAGGCGACATGAATGCGTGTTTGGCCATACAATGACTTGCGGTGGCCAGCCGATGAACAAGTCAGCGCTTTATCCTTTCCAGACAAGTCTAGTACCAATTCACCGACCCCGGAGGGATGGAAGGCTTGGTTGGCCTGGGCGGGAAATCCGAACCAGGAACTTGGTATCGGCTGCACGCGACAGTCGCGCCTCCTCCGACTGCGCTACACGCGCCCTTAGAAATTCCATAAATAAACAGCAACAATCCCAAAATGCACAGTAAGCGCCTAGAATAAGAATATAGTTAGCAATCGTCATCTTCAAGTGAATACTTTTTACGACCCTGGACAAAGAGAAGACGATGTACGTCACATCCTAATCAGATACTGTATTCAAGTTACTTCTACGAAATCCGGAGAAGTAGGATGCCCGGCGCATTCCTCCAGAAGAATTAGTAGTGCCAACCTTTATCCTTTT
The DNA here is from genome assembly GCA_947396885.1 of Heligmosomoides polygyrus polygyrus. NCBI lineage: Eukaryota > Metazoa > Nematoda > Chromadorea > Rhabditida > Heligmosomidae > Heligmosomoides > Heligmosomoides polygyrus. Next base: position 19,398,533 of record OX377206.1, read on the forward strand.
TTCATCTCCTATTAGGCGAAGTGAAGCGTGGTTGAGCCATTTGAAAGCTGGACTTTTGGGAAGTCAATGCTTGTGATGACGAGATGGAGAGGCGCGCTATTGAAGTTCACATGTACTGCGCTATTCAGAAGCGCGCAGCATCGACTTCCTCCCTCGTCGTCGTTCACCCACGTCGCCGTCGCCGCCGTCGTCGCCGTCGTCGTCGCAGTTGATGGCGGCGATGGAGGTGGCGTCGAACGCACTTTTGCCTTCTTTACACAATTTAGTCAACGTGCTCTAATATGCAGCGTCGGAGGAGAGAGGCGAAAGGAGGGGAATGTACCGCGAGACTCCCGTTCCCGATGCAAACTCGCTCGTTCCGTCGTCTAAGCTTGCGGCCACAGCTCTGTCTTGTTAAGCGTTCACTCGCCTCTCCGTCGGGTCGGTTTTTTGTCGGAAGAGGTGAATTCGCACTTCTCGCTCGAGCTACTCTGCTCCTCAAGCTGCGCGGTGCACTTGAATTATTTCTGCGTCGCCCGAAGACGCGGCCAGATGTAAGGGCGTTCCTCCTTCCAATTGTGGCGTGAAAAGTTCGCTTCTGAATGGCGTGGAACACGTGTGTATGTGTGCATGTTGAAAGAACCTATTGGAATCGCAGTTCAGCGATGTCTGTCAAGCTTCTTTGGATCTATTCTAGTTGGGAGGAATCATCATAGGTTGTCTTGCCTTGTCATTCCCTCACCCAAAACTTCTCATAACGCTGCAGTACTTGTCCCATTATACGAGGGTTCTAGAGGGGCGGTGATGCGACAATGAACGTACCTGCCACTGTTATGTACCCTTCCCCCCCCCCCACCCCTTCGACTAGGATAGATCCTCTTCTTTCATTCCCTCCTCACTTTACTTATTCGCTAATTCGCTTGGGTGGGTCTACTTCCTTCGGTTTCTTGCTGTTTCTGCTTCCATTCTGGCTGCATTCTACATGCTTCAGGCCAGGAAACTTGTGCACATCGCTAGCTGTCCTTTTGTAGAATGGGTTACCCTGTCCCGGATCTATCCTAATCGGGGGGTGCATGTTGTGATTTGCGTCTCCAATCCCTTGCTTGATTTTTTACTAGAGCTTCTGCTGCTGTCACATGATCCGAGGGCCTTCATTTAAATTCAAATTCAGGGGACGCGATTGTGTAGCATGGAATGCTGGACATACGAAAGTGACGCTTAACAGTTGCCCTCTCCGGACTGGGATAGATCCACCTGCGCCTTCGTTTTGTTGTTTGTTTCCTCTTTTGCTGTTGTTGCCAAATACCTAAAGGACTGTCATGCTCCTTCGCCCTCGGATTAGGATCCTACTCTCAATTCATCGTTTTCTTTTGGGACCATCCTACTGTGACTATTTATTAGAACTCGGTTTAAGATATTTTAGGAAGTTTCTATGAGGTTTCTCTTAGAATTCTTATATTCAAGCTGTTATGTGTTGTATAGCTTGTGGCAGCAGAGGCGGAGAGGGCGGCGGCTGTCGCGTGCCTCGAATCGAGGTTCTTGGTTCGCGTCCCTCTCAGGCCTATCCCTTCCTTTCATCAGTAGGCGGTAAATTGGCACCATACCGAGGTAAGATGAAACTCTCATTCGTCCATGGGTTGGCTCCCTTCATTATGTGGGACTGAAACGCTTTCAAAGTACTTCCACGGTAACACTTAGAAGTGGAAGGCTTGGCAAATCTCATACCAGCTGCCTGTTAACGCTGGACTTTATTTTCTGTTTTTCACATTCCATACGAACGTGTTCCTGTTGCCGCAAAAAGCTCAGAAGTGTCATTTCAACCATTCTAAGCTGTTTTTTCTTTCTCGACACTCATCGGCCTGAAAATTCATTCTATAATCTCGATTCCCGTCACATTTCCATTATGGTTCTTATGCAGCTGAGTCATGGGCTATGCTTCATTGGGTTAGCACACTTTTCAAGCTCGGCTCTATACAGAGCCAGAGCGGTTTCGAGGAACAGATTAGATCTGTCTGAAGAGCTGTGTAGGCTAAGAATGTCCACGTTTTTTGCTGCTGCAGTAATTGAATTCCATTCTACTTGAAGCAGTTGCTCAAGTATTATGCAATTTGAAGTCTCGTAATTTGAGCTGGCTATTTTTAGGATTAGGTGTTTTTTGGTGACAGGTGCATTAGTGGATTTTGGCTCGTAACTGGGGTGTTAGGTGAGAATGTGTAAGAGTCAGAGGAATAAAATGTCAGATTCGAACGCATGACACTCCTTACCAAACAGCGTTAGTCAGTGGCATCTGGTATGCTCCACGCACTTTAATTTCACGTAATTACGTTGAAATAGTCTGAATGTCTTTGCGATCTAGGCAATGGCTAGTGTTGACCAACCGACAAGCCACGAAGTTACGATTCTACCCTACCTTGAAAGGCTCGTTCACTGTCACCCATTGACTGAATTAGTAATGGAAAACTAGGTCTGTTTGAGTAGGAATCGAACCGTTAATCGATTTGGGATGTACGCGAGAGTCGGCGCATCCTACGACTATGCCACTAGCCCATTTACTCTAGACGTGAGCTGAATGTTGTCATTATATAACGCTCTATTAAGAGATGTATGATGTCGATTTAATGATTTCTCTAAGAAGAGTCAATCACTTCGAGATCACATCGCCCAGACCTATTAAGTGTGCTGCCTAAGCTGCACAGGGATTTTTTTTATTACCATTACAATTTATGAGTCCCATAGCATAGAATAACAGGTTTGGTTGGACTTCAGGTTCTTGCTTGAAAATACCGCATTTTGGCATTGCGCCATACATACAGAACTTCATAAGGAACCTCTGTGAAATTAACATTTGGAGTTTCTTGTGTGCTAGGGGAGAAGCATTGAGCGTTACGATGCATAAGTTGGAAGCTTGTGTGCGTCATGTTTTTCCAGTTCATGAAAAAAGTGGGCCGTAGTCGTCCCCTCTGCGGATGCGCCACGCATTCTGCTTCTGCCAGATATCGTGGAAGCAATTTGAATGCGTATTTGTTCTACACTGTGACTATGTAGCGAACAGAGGATGACCAAGAACGTATTGTGTCCTTTCAAGTCAAATCTGCTGCTAATTCTGGCCAGGGATTATGCTGATAAGTTAATACATCACAGTCATTACATCGAGGATATCGTGGATGTTCAAGTGCGACTAAACATCGCTAATTGAGTACTGGGATAGCACCCTGTCCGGAAAGCAGGAGGTACGGGTTCGAGTCCTAGCTAGCGTCAAAGAGCTGATCGCAGCTGAACCTCCTTGCAACAGTTCATAATCTCGGTTACGGCTGCTCCGGGCTTAAATAGAATGATTTGAATTCTGATGTCAATTCGGTAGAGAAATGCAGGTTCTGGGCGGAATCATAGATGATGTTCGGCCCGCGACTGCTCCATGCTCGCCTTAGGGGTTGCTGTAGATAGAATTAGATGTGGAGTCTAGTAGAAAGTGAACATGGGCTCTTCGATTTGCGAAATTGGCCAGTAGAATCAAAAACTCGGCATTTCTAAAATAACCCAGCGAAGTAAGATGGTCAGGGATTTCCGGATTTTCATTTTATCTTCGTGATTTTTCGCCGAGTTTCCGGCGGAGCAGGTCCTGGCCGCCAACCGTATAGTGCTGGACGTGAGTGTCAGTTGTGTTATGTGTGTCTGTGTGTGCGGTGTTTGATTTCAATCGCTGTGAGGCGTCCAGTGGATTCGGGCTCGAATTCGTCGCTTCACTGCTGCGCGTCAATCATCGCACCCTCAAGCGTCGTACCTCTCCATTGTCTCCCATAATGGTCTCCAACCTATTCAGTCCTCGATGCTGGGAGAGCCGCTGTCATTACTTCATAGCCGTCTCGTAGCCTTCAACCGATTCTCTCCCACTACGTTTACACGCTCGGGCATTCCTCGCCCTCTCCCTCTCCTCTCATTCCATTCCTCTCACGCCATCGGCATTATTCACAGCTCCTCGTTCACCACGCAATAAGTGGTCCTTAATTGACTGAGGCCAATGTGTCAACGTGACAAGGTTCAATCAACAGCTAGACTAGCGCCTTTAGGATGAGTGAGTGGTGTTTGGGAGGGCTGACGAGCACTCTGGATTAAACAGCTCTCGCTTTCACTTTGATGAAGTGTGCTAGCTTCTCCTCCTCTGCTGAGGACAGCTAAAGGAACCTGTGAGGGATTATGCCGCTGAAAACGTCTGGTGTTGGTCTTCGTTCCGTGTCTTGAGGCCATAAATGAGCAATGTCATGGAGTCAAGTGCTGGTTTCACGGTTAGAGGGGCTTCTCGTGCCCGCTTTCTGCCCGATCCAGTCCGTGTTCCACTACCCATGAGCACTTGGACAAAGGCTTCCAGGACTTTCTGTGATTTTCGTCATCTTATGGATTCAAGTTTAGGCAGAATTATTGTTCAAGTTTCGCTCTAAAAGTGCTGTTTTGTCGGCTTAATATCAGCTGTTTTAGGTATGACGTCGCTGGCTTATCCATCGACGTCGGTGCTGCCGGATCCGTCTCATCGGATCTCCACCGGGTCGAATTCGAGTCAAGGCAGTTCAGGATTTGAAAGCATGAAAGTGGGTGGAGAATTTTTCAACATTTCGGTTTGTTTTGTTGTTTATAGATAAGGAATGAAGGGTTGTAATCCTGCTACGTTAGAGTGGTAAGGAACTCAGGATTGATTCAGGGTTCTGCTCATGTTTGATGTTCGCTATATTCCATCTAAACGCTTTCTGGTGCAAACATAAAAAACGACGTAGTTCCCTTGTGACGAAGCACTTCTCTTATTTTTTGATTTGAACGTGTAAAAACAAGTAGAACTGGACCTTTCCTAAAGAGGGTTACGTCATACGGTCGACGGTTGACACTTCTCTGTTTTTATTCCAGCGAAAGCTATTTCAGATCCACTGCAGTTACGACATAAGCCTTCTCTTAGAGATAGGTTTTCATAGATTTCTTAGAGGTATGGGTTCCGTATTTAGAATTCAGGTTTGCGTCGACGACTTTTAGCTTCCTATCAGAAGTGAAGTCTACTGGAAGCGATGAAATATTTTGAATTTTTGTCCAATTTCGATTAGTTATCAGGAGGCGTTTTTTGCTTGTTTCTTCTTTCTTTCCTAATTTTCTCTTTTCAATTCCTAACACTAGGATCAGTTTTGAAACCAAGGCTTTGTCTCGTTTTGTCTCCTTAAGCATATCAAGCGAATTCAGTTCTATTATGGAGTGCTCAGCTTTCGAATAACATGCCTGTTTTGACGCGATTTCTTTCCAACGACATTTTTAGATTCGTGGAAAGGTTTTCCTGAAAGTCTTCTTCAATGTTTTTTTTTTCAATAACATGCTAGCAAATGTCACTGCCATAAATCTAAATTCGATCACGTGGTCCAAGTAGCTTGTGCTGTACTTGCTGGAGCCTTTGTTGAGTTACGCTTCTTTTGTCAAAGGTTTTACACACATTTTGTTCTCCTTTTTATTCTCCCTTTTCTTTCACAAATTTTCACTCATCTATTCTTTTAAACATTCCATCTGGCAGTGTTCGAGTGAAGGGTGAAAAAACTGCACGTTTTGGAGTGCTTCGACTTTACGAATTCAATTTTTGGGAGTCTTTTGTAGCCAATTTGTCAAAATTCCAAATCCTAGTGGAGGGGTGGGGCACCCTCTATCTGTTGTCTCTATTCTATCATGACTGTTAATTTAGAATCAAACTACTATAGTGTGCACTGGGAATTCACGAAATCATACCGTGAGAGGCTATTATTCCGCAGTTTGCTATTTGCTAGTCATAATTCGAAGCTAATAAGCGATTCGACTCTATTTTCTAATAATACACTCTCCTAATATGTTAGATTCATCATTACTGTTGCAAAGAAGTTACATTGGGAGTATCAATGGGAGCACCTTCATTTTGGAACTCCACTCAAAATCAGCTTTTCGTGTAAGCTCGCGAAGTGAAGAACTAGAATACAAATCCGCCCACGCCACGAGTTTTTTTTCTGGAGCATTTTTGTGTGAAGGGAAGCTGAATGACCACTTCTCGTAAATGCGGCCTGTCTGGCCTCAAGTTTGAATAGGATTTGCGGTCCTTTTTGAGTACTTTCCGGCCACAAGTGTGTCCATTGTGAGCGGTTCAATGGACGTGTTCGCGGCTTCAATCTGTGCATGGCCGTGTGGGAGGGGCTGATGTGTGACGGGGCTTTTCATCGGGGTGACAGATCAGTTGCATTGGCCACATCATCGTCCGAGCATGATGGACAAATAGACGTCGTCCGGCCGATGACATTATCAGATACGAAGGGCGCAAGATATGACGAGCCCGAACTGGCGCGTGTCCAAGTCCGACTGGCAGCAGGAGCAGCGTAAGAGCAGCAGTCAATTATAGTAGTGCATTTTCAGTCTCATGGCACGGCATCGGCCTCGTCCTCGTCGTCGTCGTTCCACACAACGTCGCTTCTCACACCGAGCCACACCGACTCGCCTCCGAGCCGGATAAGTGTGCACTCGAGTGGAAGCGGTGGAAGGTTGGTGAAAGGGACCGCGGCGGTGTGCGGGGTGTTCAGCCGTTTTTCACAGCTAATGTTCGCGTATTTAGCGGATCATCGTCGCTGGCTTCATCGTCGGTCGACGCGCTCGACGATTCTTTTTACTCGTCATCATCGGAATCACCGGTCAATGTCACGCAAATGGTGGCGAAAGGCGTGCCCGAAGCTGAAATACTGGCCATCTGGTTGGATAAGATTGGCATGACCGAGTACCTGGCGATGTTCCTCACGCAGGGATATGACCTCTCCTCGATAGGTGAGTAATTCGTGCTGTTCTGCTGGGTGGAACAGCTCAGACACCAAGGGTTTTCCAGAAAAATTTGTGAACTTTGAACGATTACGAGGACTGCGTTTGACTCTATCTAAATACTTAAAACTCATCCAGAATACGACCTAATGTTTTATTGAAAAATTGTAATTTAATATTTGAAATGTTGCCGTTTAATAGTACGCTCAGCGTAGAGTTCCCTACTGTATGTATGTTGGTGTATGACGAAGGAGGTGTTACGAAGAGAGAAGAAAGCATCGCTGTTAGTGTGGCGCAGCGCTTTGAGGTGCCCTTGTCTCGCACACGACGAGTCAGCCCAGATTCGGATTATGTCCAAGCTTTTCTTTAACCTTTCGACTCATCTGGGCTGAACTTGAATTTTCTACAAATGGTGGGACACTGCCTCATTTCTTCGCTAATCACCAGAAGTCAGCCTGTATAGCAGAGTGTACTCAAATTATCTCAGCGACATCTGGCGGGAGTGCATGGCGCATCCCAAAAGGAATAGATTAGCTCCGACTTTAGTTCTAGTATCCTGAAAGGGAGCAGTTTTTTCGACACAGGCCAGGGAATGGCGGTGGCGTGATGATCATCGCAATCAACACTAGGGATGCGCCACGCACTGTGCTTCCGTATGACATTTTCATGGGCACCCTTTAAGCTTCGAACTCGCACTGTATAATGGCTTTTATAAATGCTGGTGTTCTTGCGTAGATAACTGATGCGCCCTTGTGTGGCAACTGATGTGTGACACGAGCGTGGAATCGAACTAAAATCGATTCACGAGCGGTGACATGGCGTCTATAGCCGGCTTGCTAGGTGAATGGAGCATATCAAACTTTACTGTGAATAATTAAAGGCTGCGCGCATGCAACTGCCGCGTGCTAAACGTTGAACTGATGCTTCAAAGTTTTCGAAGAACTGCGCTTGTATGGCATGAGGTTAGTAGGCTTGAGATGCGCCACGCTTTCTACTTCCGCGAGAAAACGTTTATAAGCTTTGATTGCGTAGTTGGCTAGTAGTATACCTAGCCTTTGGAAGCCAAGGGCAGTGCTTTACATTCACCTGTGATGTTAGATGCCAGTTTTGAAATCATGAGAAAGGAGACAGAAACCCTAAACTAATCTCCATAATCAACTATCATAAACTTGGAAATCTCGGTGGAACAGTTTCAATTCTTGTGTGCCGCGCGGGTTTAACAAAATATAATTCCATTAAGCCTGACTTTTCGATGGTATCGTAGTTATTCAAGACCTGAAAAAAGTTGGAATTTTTCCTACCATGATCCTTTTGCGTCTGAGATAGATTCTCAAACTGTAGGGAAAAAATGCACAAGAATGTGATTCTGTTGCCTCAAATGCAATCGGCTAGATGATGAGTGCATGGCGCATGCTCATTGTAGATGTTTGAGGTGTATGTAGTCAGAGGTTGTAGGTTTATAAACGTTGTGTTAAAATAGCTTAGTCACAAGTTCTGAATGCACCGTTATTTTTCTTTTGAATATTTGTATTATTTTAATAGTATTGTGATTTCCGTTCCCGTAGTTGTCCACAGATAGCTGGAACTGCTTCTCTCCTACTAGGAAACAAAAAGCTCTTCCTATACTTTGATGGGTGAATATTACTTTTGAAAGTCTTAATGATCGTTCAAGGTGCTTACCATTTATGGCTAGGAACTTGGACTCGTAAATGAACAAATAAACCGTTGACATTAAAGGATTATTTGTTTAGCTCGAATAACACCGGAGGACCTGCTCTCCCTGGGGATAACGAATCCGGCTCACCGAAAACGATTGATGAATGAGATCCATAGCTGGCAGATCACTGACAGCTGGCCATCTGTTCCCCCGCAGGGTGGTCTGAGGTCAGCTGGGCGTCATTTTTACTCCAAGCTAGTGGATAGAGACAGAGATTATGAAGTAATTAAACGACTTGTTTCAGTGAGTGGCTTACACTGCTTGCCATGCCTGAATACATCAGTGTGTTTGACTCACAAGGCTATGATTCTGTGCAAGAGGTGATGAAACTGAGCTGGGAGGATTTCGAGGACATCGGCGTGAAGAGATTGGGTCATCTGAAACGACTTGGCTTGGCGATCAAGAAGCTGAAGGTGAGGTCGTTAACAGAAATATCGCCATTTGAAGATTGATCGAGTATGTAGCTTGTTCCTTAGTGCCAACAGAGAGGGGTTCCTTCCCTTTTCGGCCCTAGAACTTGTATTCCACCCGGCCTCTGGAATTTATCTGGATGCCTACTGACAGCAGTGCAAAACGACTGGAAGGAGAACATTCGTACGCGTTTTTTCGGGGAAGGAAAAAAATGCTACCTTGCGCAGTCGGAATGCGATGGAGCATGTTAGGGTCGAGGCGGTGTGTCATATGATCCTGTAGTGTGGCTAAATTGGAAAAAGTAGATTGAGTATAGGTTCTGTAGTGACGAAATTTAAGCGCTGCGGTATCGATCCATTCGCATGGCGATTCGATCGATAGATAAAATTATTATGCCATCTTTTGTCGCGACGTGGTCGATGCCTAAATAAAAAGGACTGCCATAGGCCCCGTTTATACTTCGTCGCCGAGCGATGGAACGCCACATGTGGTGGGTGTATTGATTGAGCGACGCGATCGATCAATTTGGTCACTTTACAAACCGTCGCGTCGCACGGCGTTGGAAGTATAAACGGGGCCATACGCTGTTAACTGCTCTACGCGATGTGGTCGGCTGCCAATCCTAAGCTTATGATCTAGGTCAAAAGGGAAAAGAGACGCTATCGCAGCGCGCAGTGACTAAACATTAAGCGCCGCCTAAAATAAAGATCGTTGCTTGTTTAGTGCGAAAAAAAAAACAGTAATGTGGATTTCTCTACGAGTAGTACTGTTTTCGTGAAATTTGCTTACTGGTGAATAGGCGACATTATAACCGTGATTTTTTTGTTGTTGAAAGAAACAGCGGCTGAGCTAATTATTGCCGAATAGCTGAGTAATGATACGAGCTTAAGAGCGAACGTATGCGTATGAGTTTCAGGATTATCGGCGCTCCATGAATAATCCATTGGACACGCTGGCGAACTCTGCCAAGGTTCACTCCGTCCAGGTGCAGTCGCCATTGCTCTCGGCACGCTCCGTTGCTCCAGGTGCAGTTCAAGACCAAATGATGTCGTCGCATTCAAGGTCAGTACTGCTTTTTTCTGGATTTTTTTAAACTTTTCTGGCCTTTACAATATTATTCAGCGCTATTTTTGTTGGTTGTTATTATTGCCTTATCTTACGTTTGCAGCGTACGTATTTTTGATGCTTTTTGTAGAGGATGATGTGCATGTAGATTACTACCGTTATTCGACGTTAAAAATTCGTATTAGCTATGGTATTTTGGGTCCTTTCCGGGCAAACGACTCAGCGCTGCGGCACGGCGAAATTGTGCGCGCGCTCCGCGGCCATCGAATTGGGGCAGAGACACGACCCAGGGCATCTATCAACCTCAGGCGTGTCAGCTAATATGTGGGCGTACTGATCCTGTGTGTTTTGGAAAGCCCACCTACCGGCTAACGCGGGTGCGGTATCGTTGACTCATTTGCCCGCAAAGTACCAAGTTTTATGCTGAACTGTTCTATGAAAAGGCAATCGAGGCGATAATTACCATAATTTTGCTGCACGTCAGTACACTAAACCGACGGTTGGATTATGGTCGAACGTGTACCTTATAAGGATTATTCCTAAACATCAAGCTCCAAGCAAACTAAGGCATTGCAAAACTCTGAGACGGAGATGTTGCCCTAGGAGATGACGCCTGTTAGCTTCCAAGGACGCGTCGCGCATCCGAACCAGGTCTAGAAGCGCCTATGTGACTGCTGCTATTACGACAGGGTGCTGACAGGGCTCGAGGATATCGCGGTTGTCATGCGCGGTCAAACAGCGCCGTTGGAGTAAGGCGTAGCATTGCTGCCCGGAAAGCAGAAGATGCTGGCTCGAGTCCCGTCTGGCTCAAGAGTTTCGATCGCAACAAAACAGCATATAGCCGCTCTATTAGCCGCTGTAGGCTTAAACAAATGTGTTAAAACATTGTTTCCATTAATTTTAAGCTTATTTTTTGCCTTTTCTCCCTAATTTTATTTTGAGGGTTGCAGATGAGTAATATCAGATTATTTTACTGCTTTCTATTTATAAGCTTCCGCCAACCTCACGTCTTTATTTAGACGCGGAGATCCACCACCTCCGGCACCATCAAGTACAATGCGAAGCAGAGCTAACCTCAACGGAAACATCGACTATTTAAGTTACTCAAGAGGATCCAAGGTTAGAGATATTACTAGCCGACTCATAGAACCTTTATTATCCTTTTTTGGTTTAGTTTAATGAAAAGATCATTAAAACGTGGCTCGTTCAGAACGCTCCTGCTCCCCCAATGCGATCGACCGAAGAGTGCGCCACGTTCTCCGAGCTTCGAAGATCATCAAAAGGATCGTATGATCCGATTTTTGAAAGGGTTCGTTACCATTATGATTTAAAAAATAGATGCTCATATTTGGAGATAATGAGCGTCAATTTTTTGGGTGATCAAGTCCCAAGTTATCGTGTTTAACTAGGGAATCGTGTTTTACGTAAAGCAAATGCTGTAAAAACGCAGACCAATTTCAATCAAAATTGATTCTTTTCGATTTAAATATCTGTTCCTTATAGATGGAGCCAATACGACTGAATTTGGTGTCGACTGGAAAGATTCTCAGTGAAGCGAGCCGTGAACGTGATACACCGTCAGTGCTTGGAGCTCCGAACGCTGATTGTCCGCCACCACCTGGTAAGAGACTGTGAGCTTTGCCTTAGCTTTTCTGTGCCATGGTGCTGATTTCAGGGCATAGGGTAGTAATTGGGGAGTACCCACAGTGTAAGTACTTAGTCATGTTGTGCTCGAATGACCTATTCGGATAGGCATTGGAACGATTTTCATTCGAATTCGTGTATTCAAAAAATCGAAAATCGCACTTTCGAGCGTATTCGAACTCGAACATTCAAAAACAGCGTTTTTTGAATGTGTTCGAATTTGAAGTTTCAAAAAAATCGCGTTTTTTTAAATGTATTTGATATCGAGTATTCGACAAAATTTCATGAGCGCAACTATAGTGCTCAGCTACTAATTGATCTCAGCTTTTCCGTGACTAGCTAGCTTACTTAATATTCGTTGCTGTTGGATTGAGTAGTAGTATTTTTTATGGTTTTCTGCTAGCGGGGCATTCGCTTGACAAAATGGAACTATCACCCTTGGAATCTCTCACAGAGTGAAGAAAGTGCGTTTTTTTAAAATAAAGTGGTTTATAGAGATGTTCAAGAAAAGCATCTGACTGCTTCTAAAGGCTGCTATATGTATTGAATTGGTTCCAAATGAACCAACAATTCACTTTTTGCTGGAATGAACCTTGATTGTGTATCTTTTGTGACTTGAGAGTGAGACCATCTGGTAGTTCAGTGTTTATGTCTCTTCCGACAAGTTTGTCGGGAACTTCAAGCGCGTAGGAATGTTCGGTGGGCCATGGATGGGATCTAGGCTTCATCAATTTGTAGACGCACAAGTGGCTTCCCTCTGTTTCTTCTCGGCAATACCAATGCATGCGTGCTCAGAAGCTAGTTTCGAAGAGAGCTTTCGAACTTGAGTAAAGCTGTGGAACTGTATTACGGTGCGAATGCTGTAGTATCTTCTTGTTTAGGCTGTTGGCTCTTTACTGCGTTCACTGCTGGTAAACCTTCACATAGGTACGGATCCCAAAGCATCATCTGTTTTCAGCTCCTCTGCACTGTGAAGGCTCGATACGTCGTCTACAGCATGCGTTCCAGTCGTCAGCTAGTAGCAGCGGTGGCTCGTCGTCAAGTCTTGAACAGCTGCCGTTTGCCAATGAGAACTGTGGGACGATCAAGTAGGCATCTGCTCCAGAGCCACCTTCATTTGACTCGATTTTTTAAATTGACTCTTATTCAAGTATGAGCTTTCTCCAGGTCAAGAGATACCACGACACGAAAAACAACAACGAGTATGTCACAACCGCAAACACCTCGAAAAACACTGCCAATGACGATATCAGATTGCTCCTCGTCGAACTGGTTGGTTCTTCTTTTTGTTTCGGAACATTACGTGGACTGACAGAGGATAGTGGGGATTATGGACGTGTGCTAGGAGGAGTGGACTGTCGTGAGCACCTATTTCAGGTTGTCAGTTCGGATTTTCCGCACGGGCGTTCCATACATCCTGAGTTGGTGCATTAGTGCCGGGCTTGTCGGGAAATGAATACCAAACACTGACTTGTCCATCAGTTGACCACCGCAAGTCACTGTATAGGCCAAATACGCATTCAAGTTGCCTCGACGATATATCGTAGAAGTTGTACGTTTTGCGCATAAGTAACTCGCTGTGTATCGGCCTGAATAAGTCAACATTCAAAAGAAATGTCAAAAAAACTTCTAATCAATCCGTTTTGGAATGCGCCAAGCATTCTACTTCTGCAGGGTGGCGTAGAGGCAATATGAATGCGTATTTGGCTTATACAATGACTTGCGGTGAAGAGTCAGTGTTTTATCCTTCTCAGACAAGTCCAATACAAGTTTCACCGAACCTGGAGCGATGGAGTGCTTGGGTGACCTGGGCAGGAAATCCAAAACAAAACCTTTAATCGGGTGCGCGCTGTAGCCAGCGCCTCCTCCAACTTCACTTCCACGCGCCCGACAAACAGTAATTTCCCCATTATATGTTGACGTCGAAGAACTAAGATGACTAATGACCTTATTTAATCTGTTGTGAGTTGCTTCTGCATTTAAATGTTGTGCTGTTTCAGTGATAAGCCCATGCATGCTGTCGGTCCGAACGGCAACGTGTTGTCCGATATCGGTTTCATGCTGCAGAATCTGACGGACGAGCTGGATGCGATGTTGGATCCGGCGAAGCCGACCGTGAAAATGCCTCCTCTGTTTCCAGTAGCGAAGTAATTGTCAACTCTCAATTACTCGATTATCGCCTGCCTGAAACAGTTTCCTCAGCGTGTTTCGGATTCGTTCGCCGATTGCCGTCACATTTTGTTGTCACGTTCGTTCATATCACCTATATACATACAATAACTCGTTCATGACGCTGCTAAGTACGGTGTATCAACTAGGAGCTACATTGATTTCTGTGTGACTGTCTATCTGTCTGTGTGTTTCTTCGAGTCTGTGGTTTATCTCGTGGACCACCCACAGCGATTTTGCTCTTTCAACAGATTGAAGTCGATTTAAGCACTGTGGTTTGAAGACAATCCCTTTCCTTGTGTCATACATTTTCAGTTCGAATCACGTGCACATTGAGCGTTGAATGTCGAATTCAAGAGTGTGGGAGGTCGTGGACAGGTAGCGTTGCGATCGCCCGCTCGTTCAGTGTGCTAAACGAATGCCGGTCTATTCAATCATAATCGAGATGAACGGCACTCAGATAAATTCCGTATATACATGTATATGAGTTCGAAAATACGTAGAAGTGAATAAATCGTTTCTCGTAAAGCTTCTTGTAGCTGTCCAGGTCGTTCCAAAGGATGTACTCTCGGAAGAGAAACGTCGAAGACATGCGTGGCTGGCTTGAGTAGAGAGTACCAACCTTCATTTGAGCTTTAAAGTTCCATAGTCTCTCAAAAATCGCGTTGTTTAAAAATAGGAATTGGGTCAGTAAAACAGGAATGCTAACTATCACTTCGGATCATGTGTGCACTAAACATCTAAACAGCGTTTTTGAGAAATATACCATTTTCACGTCGAATTGGACACTTTTCACATTAAATTAGGTGCTCCTCTAAGCTAAAGTCTTTCAAAATCAATGTGAACTCTTCCAAGTCGAAGAGAGCTCCTTCTACATTAAACTAAATACTCTCTAAAAAGGTTAGAATTTTTTGTTCAAGGAAAATTTTAGTAGGATTTCTGTGAGGTTTTAATTCACTTACTCAATAAGTGAAAACTTCATTTGGAATTTTACAAAATTCTCATTTCTTATGAAAAATAACGGCTTATAGCTTGTTTGAAAGAGCAGGAGAACGGCAGTTTCTAAATGCTAAGAGAAGGGAAGAGATTGCGCCATGCATTCCTTCAACCCGTCGCGATTTTTATTCGATTGATAGCAAAATTGCTGTTTGCATAGAGAGTCCCACACACATAAGCGAAACAACAAAAACGACTGAAAAGAACACACATATTATCACTTTGATGCTTCACATAAGCAGCACTTCACTTCACTATCAAACAAATAAAAATCGCAATGAGCGTTTCGAATGCGTGGCGCAATCTGGTTTCTGAATGTACTAAATGATTGCCATGTTGTACTTTAAAACAAATTTTGTTTCTCAAAAAATTATTACACTTATTGCTGCGGCTGACCAAAAAATTTCAAAAAGGTGTATCAAATTTTCCTTGAACAAAAAACTATTCTAACCGCCTTGGAGAGTCTGTAGTTTAACCTGTAAAGAACTCGTTTCAATTTAGAGGACGTTTAATTTGATTTCAAAATTCTTAGGCTAGCTTAGAAGAGTGTCCAGTTAGAAAGAAAAGGTGTGCAATTTGACTTGAGAAGTGCCCAATTGGACGCGAAAATCACATGAAAATTGGGTCAATAAGCGAAGTGACATTACTTCAAATTACATGCGCCCTAAACGTCTTTGTAAGGTCCATCCTTACCAAACATCCTTACCATATGAGTGGAAGGCTATATACGAACAATAATGAAGCTAAAAGCTTTCCTGTTTCTCGAGGTTTTTACTCCATCTGGTAGTTAAGGGGAGGTGATTGTAAAAGAAAATCTTGCGTTCAAATGTTACAGAACTCTGAGAATTTGTAAAATTCATCAGTTTTGTAAGGATCGTGGTCTGCCTTACCTAGAAATCTCACAATGATTGCGCGTTCTTCCTTCTGATGTTCTAAACAAGTGCCGAGGGTTTAGAAATGCCATAAGAACTCTTCTGTTGGTTAGCATGATTTTTGTTCAGAAGCTCCTACAGCGAGAAAAACTAAGCTGTTCTTCCAAATGCGCAAATTTTCGACCTCCACATTGCAAGTCTTATTTGGAATCTGACAGCGGAATATTGGCCACAAAGGAAGTAGACCATAGGGATCTTGCCCAAAGCTATTTTATTATCATTAAAAAATGATCGGTGATGAAACACTGTAGTTCGTTACTGGCTTCACTAGACGCTACTGATGGGGATTAGCCCTGGTTGCCTACATATGGTTTTAAATAAGTCACGCACAACGAAATCACAGATAGAGCAGCCCTAGATGGCAGTCGACGCGGTCAGACGAGGTTATACGTTTAGAGAAAAAGAGCGCGAAATGAAGGGGAAGCGAAGAAGAAAATCACACAGGAGTGGTAGAGGTCAATTATCGGAGAAAGAGTACGAATTCACAGATAGAGCAGCCCTAGACGTTCTGAAATTTCTTGAAGGTGTTCGAAGTGTGCTAAGATGGCTTGTTTCTGTGCCGCATCGGTAAGGCGTCTCAACATGGATAGATTAGATCGGCAACACCCCGGAGTTCCGTTCTTTGCTCTGTTCCGTTGACGCGCAGAAGAGCATAAAATCCGTGTTTTGTGATTGTTTTCTGAGCGTGCGGGCACAAGCCCGCTAAGTACCATTCGAGATATTGCGTAGCACACGCAGTTCGTCATGCTGGAAAAGTGCATGGCGCAATCTCTTCGTTTTTAGCTGTGAACATTTGCTGTATTCCTGCACTTAAATCATGCTATAATTGTAATTGGTCGAAAAATTTAAGTTCGATTAAATTTTGAACAGTGCGTCCACTTATTGGAGCTGATGAATTTAAAAAATTTCAGAGAAGTAATTCTAAATTTTCCTCGAACAAGGAATTATTCCCATCTTTCCGAAGAGTCCCATCCGTAAAGCGCCCGTTTTGATTCAGAAGATGTCCATTTTGATTTAAAAAGAGTAGTGTCGAGTTTCAGGATGTCAAATATGACTTTGAAAGCGTCCAGTCTGACGTGAAAATAGTGTATTTCGATCGAGTATGGAGGTGTCATGAACACACCGTAGTCCACAGGCCACAACGCCTAACCCTTGGGTCGCTAGATTTTTCTCTTCGCAATTCGTTGACGCTTCATAAGTCATTAGATAGGGAGCCCTATTCTAGGCTAAACATCAGAAGCTTGTCAAAAATGGAGAACTGATGGAGAACTACTAGAGATGTTATTGCATTGCGGCGTTTTCTCGCCTGCAGCGGCGCAGAAAACGCGGTTTTGCCTCCTTTCAAGCAAGACCAAATGTGGTTTTGTCCCATCTTCCTCAAGAAGTTGCGCCAATAGTTGTTGATTCCGAACTGGGATCGCGCCCGAAACTGTGAATTCGAGTACTACAAATATGGTCCACCTAGAAACCGAAGGTGGTTCGGAACGCATAACTGAAGTGCATGAACAAGTGCTCTCCCTGGAGGGGTAGTTAACCCTCCTACGATGTTCAACGCTTGTCTTTAAAGCACAGTGAATTCTAAGGGTAGTGATCCTGCAAGGCAAAGATGGTAGAAGGTAAAGTGGTCAGCACCCACATTCGTTAAAGTTGAAGCTTTGCCGTATTGAGCCTAAAAAAGTGTATCCAAAATGATGTATTAGGTTGGCCGGAATGTTCTGACAGTTCTGATGGGTTCACTTCAAACGATCGTAATTTCCTTCATCCTCATCGCACTGAGTCTATGTATGTAAGCACCGTTGGAATCAGTGCACTTTTTACAAGGCAAAGCTAGTTGGATAATTTCATTAGTGGAAAAAAGCTGGGTGATCGAGGTGCGACAAATTCTAGGAAGACTGATTTTGCATGGTCGTGACTTTCAAAGATTCTACCAGCGAGGAAGCTTCGAAAGTGCTTAAAATGGTGGTAGTTGGTTGGCGCAAGGTCTGGTGAGTATGGCGGGAGGCAGAACCTCAACTACTGGTTCGTTTAATTTTCGCACTTTGGTTTGCGAAACGTGTGGACAGGCGTCGTCGTGCAGAAGAATGGAAGCTCTTCTGTTGACCAGTGCCGGGTGCAGCTCACACCACTTTCGTACATCTCGTCGTTTTGTCACAGTAGGACTTTGCTGTGATGGTTCGGCCTGGTTCCAGAAAGCTGTGGTGAATGACCCCAGCAACCGGCCATCACACTGTTGCCATCTCTTCTACTGGTGGGGTTTCGGCTTTTGGAAGTGCCTGAAGGTTCGTCGACATCAACCCACTGTCCTGATCGTCTTCGGTTATCGTACAGAACCCAATTTTAATCACATGTGACGACTCGATTCAAAAACGGGTAGTTTTGATTCTAGAGAAGCAGAAAGGAACAAATTTCGAAGCGCGACGATTTCTGACGATCACTCAAATTGTGGGGCACCCACTTTTCGAGCTTTTTTCATCCTTCTGAGGCGTTTTAAATCATCTGTAACAGCAGTTTTGCTGACTCCTGGACCTTTCGCAACCTCACCGACTGTTCGCGATGGATGACCTTCCACGAAGACCTTCAAGTCGTCGTTTCTCGTATCACCTCTGCACGGCCCTTTGTCCAACGCTGTTCGGCCCTCACATATGGTTGATCTGCCAGGCTGTTTCGACGGTAGGTTGGCCCAGTTTGAAATTTAAATAAAATATCGGTCGGAATCGCTATTTCGAAACACCTCAATAAGTCTTCGAATAAAAACACAACTATTAAGCATAGGTGAGACACAAATTATTTCGTCAAGTAGAGCGAAGAATTCCGTGTTGGAGTTTATATATAACTGCGATGTAAGTCGATTATTGAATCAGTAACAAACGAACGAAAAGCGGTTGCACAAAAACCGCCAGAACTTCTGCCTCCTTTCCCTTCCTAATGAACAGAAGTGGTCGAGAGTCGAAATGAATCTAGATGCAGTAATAGATAGGACAGTTCCACTGTTGTCAACGGTTGTAAATCGCACGGTACAATTTCTATTGAAATCCGGCCTCCCTTGGTTATTTGTTGACCAATAACACGAGTGCTGATCATCCTGGATGAGCACAGCGTTCTGCCACTCACATCCATGAGCTTCCTATTTTCCTGTCTACGAAGGTGTATTAGTAATTTACTGGTTACGCAGCGCCGATTCTCTCAAAAATGTCGCGTGAAGTGGTTACGCTCAATGTTCAGCAAAGTGCAAAGTGTTCTAGACGCTTTGAAACTGGCAGTGTCACTTCAGCTGCAGCTGCTGTCGCTGCTGTTGCAGGTGTTTGTTCTTTTCGTCGACTGACTCAAAGGGGAGTTCGCCTAAAAGTCGTTCTTCAAAGCAGCGCTCCGACATGATTCCTCACTTTGCCTTCGCTCTTCCCTTCAACTGGTGTTGGGCCTTCCGCTAGATGTTGGAGATCTCCCTTGCTTCCACAATCCAGTTGTTGGGTGCGTAGATGGTATCGACGCTTGTCGAAAGCCTGCCATGTGCGCGCGCAAGGGGGCTTCCAGGTGTTTTTATCTTTATCTCTTTCTTTGGGGCGCGTGTCGCGCAACCGATGGAGTCGGAGGCTGTCGCGTGCACCCATTACAGGTTCCTGGTTCAAATTTCCGGTCCAGGCCATACAAACCTTCTATCACTCCAGGGTCGGTGAATTGGTTACCAGCCTCGTCTGAGAAGGATAACACGTTGCGTTGTTCATCCGCTGGCTATCGCCAGTCATTGTATGGCCAAGTACGCATTCAAATCACCTCCCATGATATCCCGTAGAAGTGTAATGTGTGGCGGGTCCCAAAAGGGATTGAGTAACGCCTTCCTTGATCGTTTATGCTTTATCTCCCTCCTTGAAAGAGTAGGTCATGTTCATGCATTTTGCAACAACTAGGCACATTAGCACATATGTAACTCCAACACAACTGTGAAATATAGCAGAAAACATTGAAACTAAATTGCAAATAATAAGGCATGAGTTCGTCAGAGAGCCCCTAACTGTTTACGAGACGAAATCAGCTTTTAAAGGGAGAAAGTGGCAAAAAAACACATTCTCATTAAGCGGCCTGTTTATTGATGAACACTCTCCTATGGGACAGCTTTAATGATGCACCTGTGCACTATGTATAACAGTAACTGGAATACTCAGTTTCGCACTTGCTCCTTTAGTTCTAGAACGCGCTTGATGGCTATCTCAATAGAATTCAGCCATCTACTAGTAGTTATTGTAGAAACCACCGAGTCATTTTTGGCTCCCCTGCTTTCAGACTAGCTAGTCCATATCTTCTCTCTTCTCTTCTCCATAAGCTGATAACCTAAACAACTATAACGCAAAGAACCTTTCGAGTGAGATTATTCTGAATGCTCTTAATGAGATCTTTGAATTTATTTTTATAATAAAATAAAAGTTAAAGTTTAAATGAATAATATGAATAAATGTCAACTAAATGTTAGGTTCGTTTCGCCACCTTTCTTCAGACGAATATTTTTTGTTATACCACCTCCCCGGTGGCTCATCAGTGAAAAGGGAGATGCTATAACTTTTTTTGGTTTGTAAAATCACATAATTGATTAGGCAAAATGTTTTAACAAATTTTTTTATTATTAAATTTTCAAGGAAAGAATGCATTTAAACGTTAAATTTAATTTTAGTCTGTTTTAATATTGTATTTATTAGTTTTTGATGCTACTTTTTTTCGAATTTTTTATTCATTTATATATTAAACCAGCGTCGGTTGCGAGCTTCGCCCGCACCCGACTCTGGCCGGGCGGGCCACGCTAGGCTAGCCGGCATCGCCGGCGTCGTGTATGGTGAACCATGTGGGGTCAGAAACCCAACCCAACCTCGAGCCCGCTAGGGTCCCCACAACCCAGCGTCAGTTGCGGGCTTCGCCCGCACCCGACTCTGGCCTGGCGGGCCACGCTAGGCTAGCCGGCTTCGCCGGCGTCGTGTGTGGTGAGTCATGTGGTGTCAGAAACCCAACCCAACCTCGAGCCCGCTAGGGTCCCCACAACCCAGCGTCGGTTGCGGGCTTCGCCCGCACCCGACTCTGGCCGGGCGGGCCACGCTAGGCTAGCCGGCTTCGCCGGCGTCGTGTGTGGTGAGCCATGTGGTGTCAGAAACCCAACCCAACCTCGAGCCCGCTAGGGTCCCCACAACCCAGCGTGGTTGCGAGCTTTGCCCGCACCCGACTCTGGCCGGGCGGGCCACGCTAGGCTAGCCGGCTTCGCCGGCGTCGTGTATGGTGAGCCATGTGGGGTCAGAAACCCAACCCAACCTCGAGCCCGCTAGGAATGCTTCCCAGCGTTGATAACGAAAAAGTGCAGAAAAGAGTAACCGGCCGTGTGGGGTAATGGTCAAGGTAAGGCTGTAGACATAGAGGAAAATTGAACGGAAGACATGCCATCTGCGATGCAAAATAATAGTAAAAATGTGCGAAAAAGAGCAGCCGGTTGTCATACTGCACAGTGGAAAAGGATTCAATTTATTATGGAGTCGTAGCTTCCCTGGTAGTGGGGTAGTGGTAAAAGTATGGCGGCAAACATAGAGGTAAATTGAAACAAAAAACGGCTTATGTGAGGCAAAATAGCAAAAGAAAAATGCAGAACGGGGCAACCCGTTGTCATATTGAACAGTGGAAGAGGATTCAATTTCTGTATTAGCAGCAACCCTGGTAGTGGTAAAAGGTAGTGGTAAAATTATGGCGGTAAAAACAGTGGAAGGTTGCACCACACAGGAGAGCTGGGAAGGAACACTGAGGTATGACCACTAGACACGTATTGAGAAGAGACCTCTTTCGAAATCACCCTACGTCAGGCAGTCGATGGTAGTCGATCGTAAACAACAGTGGTGGTTGGGAAGAGACCTCTTTCGAAATCACCCTACGTCAGGCAGTCGATGGTAGTCGATCGTAAACAACAGTGGTGGTTGGGAAGAGACCTCTTTCGAAATCACCCTACGTCAGGCAGTCGATGGTAAACAACAGTGGTGGACAACTGTCAAGCGTCTTCGTTTGGACAACTGGCAACCGCACCGCAAACTTGGGTGATTAAACCGGCTAGCTAGGCAGTATACGAATTGCGGGTGGCTAACATCGGACAAAAAACCCTTCCTCTTTTATATATGGGGGGATAAAAATTTATACAATATATTTATCTATTTACTATTAGTTTCTTAATCAAGTTTAATTACTACTAAAGAATTGAACTTACATACAAAATGATGATCAGCTGACGGTGATCAGCTGATTGCAGCCTTCGTCTTCCCTCAAATAACCCAACTGTAGTATATAGTTCGTTATCAGAAAGGATAACTCATATCATACTGCAACTGTAGATACCGTTCGTTATCGGAAAGGATACTTTAATGTATTTCAGGAATTTTTAAAGGAGGGTAACAGGTAAGTTAAGGTATTGATATGTTGCATTGCATGTTGTAGGTACAGAGCGTAGCGATCGTTAACAATTCATAGTGGAAGCACCGAAGGGAAGCCCACTTCGGTGCTGACTTTAATGTAAAGTACACAGTACTGTATCATGAGGACGAAATTGGCTCCAGAAAGGCTCTCGAGGCTTTCTGGATACGCGGAAGAAATCCATCCATGAACAATAGAAGCGAGTGCAGTCTCAAAAAAAAAAAAACAAAAAAAAAGTGGTTAGCCCACTAGATTTGGGTTCTCTGCCTGACTCTCCGAGGACTAGTTGATACTAACCAAAGTTGGGATACGATGTTTCTGACCCATACAGCTTCACAGACGGGAACATTTCGAGCTTCTTTCAGGCCTTGAAGAAGACGAGTTAGTCGAAACGTCGGCCGTAGTAATAAATAATTTTATAACAAACCTGGAGGGCACAGAAGAATAGCCTATTGATAAGAATAATGCCCAGGTTTCAAGAACGTCGAACTTGGAGATTGCTTTTAACTCCCTTTGGAATGCTGACATATCCTACCTTGAGACACCTCATAAATTGTTTGCGTGTGTAGTTATTTTAAATGCTTTCGAGTAATTGGATGCGTAATATAAAAAGGACATAAGATAAAGGACTACGTTACATATTTAGTCTCTTTTGGGATGCGCCTTGCATTCTACTTCTACGGGGTGTCGTGGAGATGATTTGAATACGTATATGGATGGCCCTACAATGAATTGTAGGGGCCAGCTGGTAAGCAAAACTATAAATTGGCGATGTTCCATTTCTTATACAAAAGTAGATTATTCCTCGGTCAGCTTCGAAAAGAAAGGGTTTTCTTGACGGTGCAATTCTAAAGAGGAGGGTTCACTTTATAGCGAGATTTGCGTTCTACTTCTCGTCCTCTTGGCGTGTCCACCCCAATCCCTGGGCTTCCTCGTGAGCCTAGTGGCTCCTTCACGTTGTACATTATGTTCCATCTAAACTACTATTCAAATATGTGTATAATGTAGACCCCACCCCCCCCCCCCCCCCACCTTATTAGAATTGCACCTTTCTCACGTGCGGAACAGTGATCGCGATCGATACATACGCGCGTAAGCACTCCGTGGGTTCACCTGAACCCCTTCCTAGACCACTAGCCGAGTCTGTGTTGTGGGGTCACGCAAGGTGTTCTTCCCTTGTTTACGACCGCGGAAAACGAGGCTATCCATTCTGGAATACGCCGTATATTCCAAATGTCTTCTATGTCTGTGGCGCATTTCAATGTAGGACACGCTGCTCTCTGTTTTACAGTGGCCACTGGCCAGCAGTACCTTCTTTCATGGTGCTAGCAAATGGTGCTTGAAAAATAGAATCTGTTTCTGTGTAATTTGGAGAGCGCAATCGTTTCGAGAACGCGTCTCTACATATCTAGACGTTCAACCCACTACACGGTTGAAACAACTCTTCTCACATGCTGTGAAGACCGGCCATGTCCGGTAAGGAAATTTTCGTGCTGATGTTTTCAAAGGCTTTTTTCTTCTAGCCTCCTCCTTGGGCATTTCGGCTGTCTAATGGACATTTTTAATCAATAGTCTCTCAGCTCTCTCCGGGACATGTCTTCTCTCGCTCGGTGAATTTTGAGAAACTTTTGCGTTTATCTCAAGCCTATTTTTAATCTGCACATATTTACTACGATGATGCTTACTCGATGTAGGACGTAGCCCTCAATTTCAGTCTAATTTGAGATCTCCATTAATTCTATTCTAGTAGGTTGGAACAATGAGCAAAAATGGAGAGAAACACATTTCGACACGGCCGTTCTTCTTCTACAATACCGGCCACCTCTTTTGGTCTTTTGATGGAAAAAGTGCAGAAAGACGCCTTTTTCTCGCCGGTTTTCAATAGCGGTCTTCAAACTCCGTGTTTTGAAAAATAAATCTGATATTCGGGATCAGCTTCGGATGATCAGTCCGACGAAATGAAAGACGCCGAGTAAATTAAGAAATTAGTTTGGTGTCCCATATTCTGTTAGACGCAGCAGCCCGTTCCCTCGCGGAAGACAATACTACCGAAAAGTAGATGCTCCTAATCTCTTACCATTAGATCTGAAAAGAAGAAGATTCCAACCAATTTTAGACGAGTTGTATAGTACTTCAAAGCTGATACTACATACAGTCTTGTAGTTTCCATTTCCGGACGTCGCAGTGAGATAAATTCTGAAAGAATTTATTAACCTCGGCTCCATCACGCTTAGGAGATTTCTCGAATTTCGAGGACTATAGTTATGTAATGCTGAGTTTCTGTATGCTTGTATTTCTTCGACCAGTTAACCCCGGTACTTTTAATGGGCCGCGAAGGAAAGACCTTTGTTGTGGAATTCTTCCTCAATCACACACTGCAGAAATTGTCCAAATAACACTTCAGAGCAGGAATCCACTCATTTTAAACAATGCAAAGGTAACAACTGAATGATCCCCTTAAGATAGAAGCTTAGAGGACGTCTACGAACGAAAGCTCCCTGCAGCCTTCCATGTGAGAAATATCTGTTAGTGTAGCAGAGATTTCTGCTGCATAAATGTTCACCAATCTCGCTGCAGAAACTAAATGAAGGTGATTTGAAAAATTGTTCCAGTTCGTCAAGATAACCCACATCTGCATTCTCCAGTTAAATTAGTTTGAACAGTAGTTCGTTTTCAATTTAGTTGATTCAACCACTTTATCGGGAGTTAAGTGTCAAATGGGCCGCATCGGAATGCAGATTGCTTCCCGAATCAGTCCGTCAAATGGGCGCGTGTAGCGCAGTCGGAGGAGGTGCCGGCTGTCGCGTGCATCCGATAGCAAGTTCTTGGTCGGATTTTCCGCCCGCCATGTTGAATCGGTCGAAGAAGTGTAAGCGTCCAGAAACAAAGTATTCCATAATTAGAGTTCTTGAAAATTCAAGAAATTCTCTAAAAGTGGTAGGGCTGAAACCAACAGACTTTTTTAGAATTTTTTTTAGAATTTGTGTCGCTGCTACCGTCGGGAACTCGAGACCAAAAAGCTGTATGTTGAATCGGCTGCAAAGTACAAATCAAGTCTAAAATTGGATGTAATCTTATTCTTTTCTTATCAATTAGCAGCATCTACCCTTTCGGTACAATTATCTCCGGCGAGGGAGGGATACCACAGCGCCGAGAAGAATACGGGTTACCATACCAATTTGTCAATTTGCTGGGCGTCTTTCGTTTCTTCGGATAGATCATCCGACGTCGATCCCAAATATCGGATTTATTCTTCAAACCGCGCAATTTGAAGAGCGTTATTAAGAAGCGGCGGAAAAGTGGCCTTTGGGCTCTTTCCACGAAAGGACAGAAGATAAGACCGGTATTCTAATGTGCATGCCTAAACGATGGCGGTGTTCCTACCAGAAGGTAGCTACGCGTCTAACTTTACTCTGATATAGAATGGGCAGTTTGAAAGCCAGAATACTAAATGGACCTCGAGGATATCGCGGATGTTACGTGCGGTCAAACAGCGCCGGTGGTGTAAGGCGAACATCGCTGCCCGGAAAGCAGAAGATGCGGGTTCGAGTCCCGCCTGGCGCAAGAGTTTTGATCGCAACAAAACATCCTGTAACAACATAGAATACTAAATGGTCTAGTGCCCGCATTGCCATAGGGAGGAGACTTGACACGTCCCTCAGCCAGTCACAGGAGGCTCGCTTGCTTGCGCCCGCTGTATCGATACCAACCTCGATCAAATGCTCAGATCTAGGAGATGTGGTAGTGTCGGTGGGATAGTTGGTCCACATCCCAGGAATGCAGGCCAAATCCCAATTTTGTGGTTTCCCACGGAAGTAGACTTCGTCGCGCATCCCAAATGTCCTTAATTAACGATTGATTGACTGACGTACTCTTTCTTTTTCATCCTTATCTTCACTCACTGAAGGAACTCTGAAAAATGTGCAGTGTGGATCCATTAACGTTACGCAGCGCTTGTGATATCGATCGACTAAGTGACCAGCGCGGTGCCGTCCGTTCATTCAACGTGAGCGGCGCAGAACAATTCGAATGTTGCACTCCACCGACCTTGATGACGAGTATGTGCCAGACTGTCGTTGTCAGTTCCCTTAGATCAGATGTTCCCTTCTTCTTTGCTTTTTGATATAGCGCTTTTCTTCTTCAAAGTTGAAGCTGCCCACCTCACTGCCTTGAATTCACATCACTGAAAGCGTCTTCGTATTTTCAGCCACCTTTCGACTTACAGAAACTGATCAGCTCCTCGTTGAGGTATGCATCCTCGACACAGTAAGCGAAAAATTCGCGTACTAGATGGATCCTTCAGTGCGGAGTTGCAGAACGTCGTCAAGGACTACTTTAACAAGGTAGGGTAAGAAAGCACTCGGCTGGATGTATTTGGCCACGGAGTTGTACCACTTCAGGATCGGCCGAATTGGACTTTCGACGCAGTTATTGACAACCCAGAAGCTGTCAAAGCAGTTCACGAAAGGTACGCAGTTCAAAGCAAGGCAGTGCTCTAAGCCCTGTAGCCTATACATATGTATAGTCCACCGCGTTTGATCATATTGACCTATATCGATTGATGCCCTCTGGAGCTATGTCTGTCTTATCGTGGTCAAAGCGTACTTAATACACTGCATGGAATTCGAATTCTTCATATACTGCATGGCATTCTAATTCTTTGTAACCCTGCATACGTACTACAGTTACGTTTGCGTACTTTACAGTTGCGCTCGAACGAATATATTCGAATAATTATTCGAGTAATCGAATATTCGATACATCTAGATTTTCGAATATTCGTTGGAATCCAAACATCGAAGGGAACTCCGAATATTCGGATATTATCCAAAAATCTAATAATTTTATTCGAATATCGAACATTTAAATCTTCAATCACAGAACCTGATTCGAACAAATTGTTCGACTATTCGAATATTCGAATAGTCGAACAATTTGTATAGTTTTCGTTCCGAATGACAATGACTGTAAACTAGGGGTTATCTGTATAGTAACATGGAGCACGACTGCGACATTTAAGGCCTTTCCACACGATCTTCCCTTATTGTCACGCTACTTGACGAGTATAGACACTCCCTCAATCAGATCACCAACCCAAGATGGGCGGCCATCTTCTCTCGTCCCATTCTTTCTGAGACCACTGAACTTGATCGACAGCCTAGTGGTTGCGTTGTGAAATCTGGGAAACGCGGACACTTCACTGTGCTCGCCAGTTTAGCAGCTAGGCCGGAAACAGTTTTCCGGCATGTCGCCATGCCGCGATGAACCTGGCGGCTTTTGACGCGGCGAGACTCCGCAAGGGGATTAACTGCGTACTGGGCGCTGTCTAGTGGGCTCGCTTTATACTGTGCAATGTCATCGTGGTCGTTCGCATTTGCGTCAGCGACAAATGAGAACACCCCAAAAATGTCATCAAATCGAAAAAAAATAGAATTTCCTAGTCCTACTGCGCTGCCGTAGCGATTTGAAGTGCGCCACGCCCGTCAGCGGAGCGCTTTTGCCGCAGTGCTTAGCACTGCGGCAAAATGCCACGGAGAACCGCGGCTTCACTCACGGCACGTATGCGGCACCGCGACTCGTCCACGGCGCAGCTCCCACCACGATAGGAGCGAAATGAACCAGTTTGAAGTGCGATGCCGCATGTCTGTTTCCGGCCTAATGCTACAAGGGATACTAAAAATGAATTTTCCACAAAGGCGACTTTCAAAAAAGAAGTACACTTGTTAATGCATTGTTGAGTCATCTGTATATTCCTTTGATTAAGTTGTTTGAGACGTCTGTTTAGACCGCACCTTTAGTGTATTTTGACCTCCGAGGAGTCACTAGTTGCCACATCAGGGAAGCCCCTAGTTGTCAAGCTAGCGTTCTAGCAGCTGTTGTAAGGGCTCACTATTTTGAAGAATTTCAATGGACACAGTCCAAAATTAAGCAGCGCGCTTTAAGGCCTATGTTACACTTCGGCGATGCTGTTGTCGGCGGCAGAGTTGCGCGGGCTGCTACGCACTGTGTAGCATCCGCTCAGCACTGTCGCCGAAGTATAACATAGGCCTAATCAAGGTCTATTAACCCATTCGTATTTCATCATGTCTTAACTTCAGATTCATCGATGCCGGAGTTGATGACATCGAAACAAACACCTACCATGCTGCACTGCCGATGCTTGAGAAACAGGGCTACAACGGGGCAGAGCTTATCAAGGTACTTATATTCGAAAAGAAAATTAGAATTATTCACAGGAACATATAGTAATAGAAGGGTTCATACAGAACTGATCTCCTTCACAGAGCGGACTCTCCGCGCTTATGACCGGTTGGTCCATCGGACTGCTTGCTCTTGCATCACCATTCCTTGGATTCCTGGGGAAAGCTAAACAACGCTAACGACTAATTAATACTGATTTTAATTCTGATCTGTTGCACCGTTCAGGAAAGGGGGCCTCAGCGTTGTGCAGAGAGGTCTTCTAGAAAATGTTGGTCAGAATGTGTAATGTAATGTAGCAGAGCTTGCTGCCATTTATGGCAGTGGCTAATGAAGTACTTGAGTGGCATCGATTATAGGACGAAAGGACTAGAAAAGAGCATTTAGACTGTCTTACTTTTTGTACTCGTTAGGTGTAGATGGGTGAGACATGGGAGGCGAGACGTTGGTGGTAACTCTCGGACACTCGATCTTGTTCAGAATGATACTGGCATAAATATGAATGACTTCTTCCTTCTTTAGCTGTGTGGATAATAAAAAATGGATGGAGTTTTCTGTGTCTTCTGTTCCGTGTAATAAACCCGATTATTTAGGGAGTCTAATTTAGAAGGCTGTGAACATCCTGAAGGAGACCGTATACAGCTACAAGCCGAAAGAAGCCAGACGCATGTGGGGTTCGATTGGATCGTACGCGATATGCTTTCGTGGATGTGCAGCGGAATATACGGGAGCTTTCGTGGATGATGCTCAAGGAGGCGATATTGTGAAGGTACATAGTTCCGATGTCATTTCAAAGCAGAATTGGAAGTTCTGTTGAAACTGAATAAATGCACAAAAACGAAGACGATGCTGTTTGGTTTGAAGTTGTCTTGATACTATGGCTGCAACGGTGATCTAGATTACTACTAGAAAGGGATTACCAGTGCTATACATATGGTGTCGTTAGTAGCACACAGAGGGAATTCCAGGTGATGGCAGACTATCACAAGAATCAGATTGAGGCTATGAAGAACGCTGGCATGAACAACTTGCTCTTTGAAACGATAAGCACTACAAAGGAAGCGCAGGCAATATGTGCCGCTCTCGACGGTCATAGTGATGTTCAGGCCGTCGTTTCCTTTACCTGTCGTCAGGTAAGGGTTCGCCAAATTCTGGCAACGCTCATACAGGTAGCGGTACAGCACAGAACATTCTTCAGGACGGTGTGTCTATTCGTCATGGAGAATCATTCAAGGATGCGGTGAAAATCGTTACAGAGTGCCCAAGGGTTAGTATTTTGAGTGTTTTTCTTAATTTCCAGCTTTCACTGTTCAAGGTTTAGCATTCATCACAATTCAAGTTATGTTAATTGGAGGTTGCGGTGAAAGTGAAAAACTGTAGGTTTTTAAATCTCTAAATGTAGGTGATGAAAACTGAACCCCTTGGGATGCAACGATCCCTGGTCTACAAATGCCCCCGAACCAGCTTGAATGTGCGTTTGACTCTACTACATGCTCATCAGTGCAGAGTGGCGCAGTCGGGGGAGGCGTCGGTTGTCGCGGTTGTTGCGTCCAACTCTAGGTTCCTGGTTCGGACTTTGGACGGTCAACCACGCCTTCCATCTCTCCGCGTCGCTCAATTGGTGCCAGACTTCTCTGGGAAGGATGAAGCACTGAATTTGTTCATCGGCTGGCCATCGTAATTCATTGTATAGGCCAAATACGCATTCAAATTGCGTCCACGACATTCAGTAGAAGTAAAATGTGTTGCCCATCCCAAAAAGGATTGATTTACGCCTTATGTTCTCCTTCATACATATTTCTCGCCGGCGTCAGTAGGCCTAGAGGCTGGACTGAGAATTAACTAGCGCTTCGCCCCAGAACCACACACTAATCAATCAATGTTGGCCATTTTATCGATTTTATTCGTCGGGGATAGTATGCGCACTACCACCGTTTCAAACACCAATTTTTGTGCAAAAATCAACTACAAAGATCGTTATTTAACCGGGTGATGGATTACGGTCACCTCTTATGACCTTTAAATTAGCGTGATTTGGACGTCAAACGATCAAATGTGGTCGAGGGTTGATGCTATTACATGTATTTAGCAGAATATTCCCGTCCAGTGGCCATGAACTTGGTGTTGACGAAAGAGATTTTTCATAAACGAACTGTCTCTACTATGTTTTTACTTGATTTTGTTTTTGTTATCCAAACTTCTGCGCCAGGCAGAACTCGAATTGGTACATTTTGATTCAATATCATACGGCTTTCGGTACGTTAGACGGATTTATCATGTCTGTCATGTTGATTCAGATAGATATTCATATAGATGCAGAACTCTTTCGTAAATAGTAGCATTCAAGGTGATTGGGTTTGGGATCAACTGCACGCATCCTGACGCCGTGAGCTCGTTGCTTCAATCAGTTCGATCTATTCAACATGAGAAAGAAATCTTCGTGTATCCGAACAATGGAAAATACGAACTGAAGGGGTGAGTTCAACATCCGGCCAGTTGTGCTCAGCAGCGTTAACAGCTGGCTTGAATTAGATTAACGCGTGAGACTTGTTTAGAGGTGAGCGACCTCCCATGGACATCATTCTGAGTTCGGTGGAGGAATGGATTGCACTTGGCGCGACCGTTATCGGGGGATGTTGTGGAATTGAAGCCAACGACATCAGACGCATCCGTCAGAAAGTCGACGACCACAATTCGATTTTGAGCCCCTGAGTTACTCTGCTATCTGTAAATAATGGTCTTGTATTCGATTGCAATTGGTGCTTACATTCCGGTTCAGAAGGGGTATGCAAAAAAATCTCCATTGAGTGCATAATAGCTACAAGTATTTGAAGGCCCAGACATTAACATATTTTGAGGAGATTTCATGAATAAAGGTATAACCGTCGTTGATGAGTGTTGTTCGTGACGTTCAGTTTTTCTACCGGTTGTCAACGTCTGCTTAACCACAATGTTAAGTCGTGCTTTAATGCGGGATGTTGACGATGCTTTTCTATGCAATTGCACTTTTTCGGAACCACAGAAAGAGGAACTATAGTATTTCTGTTGGACCCCTATGAGCTCCCAGGTTACACTAATATTTTTGGGGATACATGTCAGAAGGCGACGGCCGGCAACTGCACCATCTTCGCTTCGCTGACGACATCGTGCTCATAACACCGAGCATCAGTCAGGCGGAGCAAATACTAGCCGACTTCGATCTTGTATGTGGGAACGCTTGGACTGCAGCTGAATCTTACGAAGACGACGTTCACGAGGAACGGACACGTTTCTGATGCTCATTCTCGCTCAACGGAACGCTCCGAATGCTCCGGCTACCTGTATCTGGGTCGCGAAGTCAATATGGCCAAAGACCTAGTGCCGGAGCTGAGCAGGAGGAAACGAGCGGCTTGGGGAGATTTCAAGAGCGTCGAAGAAGTCGTGAAGAGGAGGAAGAACGCCCGACTCCGTGCCCACCTATTCGACTCTACCGTCCTTCCTGCCCTAACATACGCCTCAGAGGCCTGGGTTATGCGAAGGCAGGATCAACACGCGAACAGCGTCGCGCAGCGTGGAATCGAGAGGACGATGCTCGGAGTGACACGACTCACGCAAGTGAGGGAAGGCCTCCGGTGTTTCGAGCATCGCCGACGTTAGAAGATCAGAGACGCTGTCGCGTGGGCCAAGTTGTCGAAAATTAGGTGGGCCGGCCACGTAACGTCACCGACTGGATTCCGTAGGATGTCAAAAGAACGCCAGGACACCCACCAACGCGTTGGTCGAACTTCTTTGTGAAAGCCCTCAACGACCGATATGGCGCTCTTTATGTCCCTCGAACGAGGAGGATCCATTGGAGCACCCTGGTAGCGACAGGGACGAATGTAAACGCTGCTGGCACCTGCTCGAACAAGTCGATGACCAACGGGATGGCAGGTGATACGTGTAAAATGTACGCCGGTTATGTTAAAATTTGCAAAAAAAAGAGAATTGGGCAGCACGGAGAATCAAGCTTTATTCAATCAGCAATTGATTTTATTGGTTGTTGGGCAAAAAAGTGCGAATTGTCAATTGCAGCTGAAAAGACGCACTTTCTGATGATTGGTCTAAATGCCATACTACGGCACCGACATATAAGATTAAAGACAAGCTTCTAAAAGAAGAAGCTCGTGATTCAAGACTCTTATCACGAGTAACCGGTCGTTCTTCAACCATTGCAGAGATTTAGTTATCGAATCTACATCTATCTATCGCATCTACATCCTTTCTGGAGTTTTAAAATCAAATGTTGCGGGAGGTTTATATACATGTGAGCTAACAGAACCTATTTCTTTAGAAAAAGCGTACTTAACAACTTCACTGGAAAGCTTATAATGAAATGCTTCTTAACACCACGTAGTCACGAAAGTTCTGCACTGTTTCACCTTATTTCACTGAGAAATATAAGGATACTTTTCTCTAAGTTGTCCATCAACCAAACTAACCTTTTGGGATGTACTGACGAGAGTCGTCATGGGAAAGATTAAGCTTTAAGTCCCGGTTGTAAAATAACGAACAAAATCAGACTTTCTAACCAAAAGGATTCTCAAGAAATTCAATTTGTTGCTTGGGAAGTACGAAGACCTGGAAAAGCTGTCCGTTCAAAACTGTAAACGTCCTATTGTTGGTTGAATTCCAGGGATATGATAAGGCGATTTCAAGGTTGCCTATTACGAAATTATTGTTATTGTTTATAGACAGGAATTTGCTAGGTTGTTTTTTTTGTATTCCTTCAGTCGCAGACTTTGATCTATGGTTTGAATAGATAAATTATACAACCGTCAGTAGTGTCAACCGTAACGGGTCAAAGGGAAGAGAGAAGGGGGACAGACATTGGTCGCGGCGGAACGTCGCGTCGCTGTCGCGTTCAACGCCGCACGCGATGTGAGTGATTTCTGAACGCCGATTTTTTCGAAGTCTTGTTTTTCTAGCGAGGTTTTTTCCGCGTCTTCGCTGACTGCAGTATTTCTTTTAATTGTCAGGTTCGACGGGTGATAGTCGTTAGTCCCGACTCGGATCCGCACTGACGACGCCGACAGTGCCTCCGGAGACAATTAACGTCGACTCGTACCGTATCACCCGCCGCTGCGCGACGATCTCCAACTCGCCGCCGTGCGATGGCGACCTAGCCGAGCACGGGAGCCGGCAGATTGACCGCGACCCGACTAAAGGCGAGACTTAACAGATCGATCACATTCACAACTACAGTGGATAATTTATTTAAATGGTTTACAGAGGCAGAGTAGAGTGTCATACTGGTGCGTGCCCTACACACTTTCATATCAGAATTTTGAGCTCTATCTGATAGGCTGTACAAGAATGCTTAAAAGTTACCCTGTAGAGACATTTTAACGCAGGCTTCGAGCCAAAGGCTTCACAAACAATTAGGCATATGTAAGAGTAAAAATTCATTGTAATTTAATTTTATCACACAGAATATTAAATTGTTCTTCCAGTGACATGCTTTGACATCTTGGAGCAAAACTTTCTTATTTCTCTGGCAGTCACTCCTCTTCTATGGTAGCGTTCGGCAAACCTACAGAAAGCAATTGATCTCGAACACTACACAATTTTACTAGAATAAAAAACCGTTATTTTTAGCATCAGCACGCATTTCGCCTCCAAGTCTATGTCCTGGAGAAGCTTTATCAATGTGGCCAGTACAGGGTGATCGCATCCAAGAAGTCTTTTCAGGGGACTGTCCAATGATTGGTGCGGGAGGTCCGGGAAAAAATGTGGAACACTGGGTAGTACATTGAAGTTAAACGGTGTTGTGAGATTTGGAGTGCTGTGAAAAGCGGAAGGAATTGTGTAATGCGAAAGCCCAGGGGACTGAGGGTTAGGTTGGTGGAAAGACTCTAAATCACCATCTTCAGATCACTAATAAATTATAATTTAATTATTATTACTGCTAATATTAACACTACTATCACTATGATAATCACTGTCATCATTTCTATTATTAATATAATAACATCTATTATTATTGCTATTATTATTATTATTATTATTATTACCAGACGTTCAACGGCCTAGCGGCCGCCAAACGTCTGGTTGGGGGCTTCGCCCCCAAACCCTGAAACCCTGAAAAACTTCTTTACACAGACGCATACCATGCTGATTCGGTTTGCTCATGTCCGAAACCTTCTGCGATTGTGATACAGCTGTTTCATATAACTGCTCTCTCGAAATGAAGTTCCCAATAAAGTCATCACTGTTAGAAGATGGAAAGAATCACACAGATATCATCCATTGAGGAGATAACCTCTCTCCTATGTTTTAGAAAAATGTTTTCCTCAAAACTGTCAATAATAAGAGATACTAAACGGATAAGCGAACGCGTCTGCCTCTGTACGTCGGTGACACGTCTTGCAATCCCAAGCGGCCTTTGACCGACATCGGAGACACGTCTTCTGAACGCGGAAGCCCGTTGCCCCACAACACTGACACATCTTTTGAATCCGGACGCCACCCCCCCCCCCCCTCCCCACCCCACCTTACTGGTTCTCTCGAACAGGTCATCCTTTAGTGGTCCCCTCTTGCCCGCTTCAGCTGCTGGACCCCTTCTTTTTGATTGCCCTTATTGGTAACCATCCTTAATTAACTCCTCCTTTCTTGTTCCCTTATTGGTAACCGTCTACTGAACACCATTATTGGTTTCCCCATTCCCTTGGTCCCGTCTACTGACCCCATTTTAGAGATCCCGTATTACTGGTTCCCCGTCTCCGTGTCACCTCCAGCCCCCCTCCCCCTTCCAGGTCACTTTCACGAATTTCAAGAATTTCACTTTTCAAGATATTCCCCCCCCCCCCAAACTTGTCCTCCCACGCTCACGGCGTGACATCGGTGACATGCCTGAACCCGGACATCGTTTAATCGACATCGTTGACTCGTCTTCTAAAGCCGGACGTCTTTTGAAGGACATCGCTGACATGTCTTCTGTACCTGCCCCCCCCCCTTCCCCCTTTGCGCGACTTCGGCGACAGCTCTTCCGAACCCGTTCGCCTGTTGCACGACGTCGGTGGCACCTCTTATGAACCCGGACGTCTGTTGAACGACGTCGGTGACACCTTTTCTGAATTCGGACGCCTGTAGAACGACGTCGGTGACATGTCTTCTGATGGTGAGTACGAAAGCCCTTTGCGCGACATCGGTGACACGCCTTCTGACCCTCTCGACGTGACATGGGTGACACATGGTCTGAACCCGGACGCCTGTTACTCGACGTCTAGGATAGGAAAGGCCAGACGGATAGGCAGAGGGACGGACAGACGGACGGACGGACAGACGGATGGACAACCGCTTACTCTTTTATATATAGTAGGATTATTATTATTATTATTATTATTATTATTATTATTATTATTACTACCTTGGGTGTTCAGCTCCGGTTGATGAAGTTCGACAGTATAAAAGCCCTCAAGAGGGCTGTTGATATAGCCATTGTTGAGTGAATACATCGTGCTTGGTTAACAAGGTTAGAAGTGGTTTCTCGGATTACGTTCCTTTTATAACATATTTTTCGCTCCTCCCAGAAGTGTACGATGGTAACCTCAAGCATTATATGATTATTTTTGCATACCGCGGAATGTGTACGCTTATGACTCCAAATGCTCTTCTGACCTTGCTTCCCACAGGCAATATGATCCCACGGAAAGGCCGCATTTATCATCTGCCTCCACCTTCTTAATGTATAGAGGCCTGCATCAAAGTATCTCTACAGGGGAATTTTTAAGCATTTTTATACAGTATATCAGATAGAGCTTAGAATGTTGGTAATAAAGTATGCAAAATTCATGCCTAATTGTTTGTGAAGCCGTCGGCTCGAAGCCTGCGTTAAAATGTCTCTACAGGGTAGTTTTTAAGCATTCCTGTGCAGCCCATCAGATAGAGCTTGAAATTCTGATATAAAAGTGTGTAGGGCGCACACCAGTACGACACTCTACGCTGCCTTTGTAAACCATTTAAATAAGTTATCTACTGTAGTTGTAAATGTGATCGATCTGTGAAGTTCGGCCTCAGTGGGATCGCGGTCGATCTGCCGGCTCCCGCAGAGGGCTCCCGTGCTCGGCTAGGTCGCCATCGCACGGCGGCGAGGGCTGCCTTGGAGATCGTCGCGAAGCGGCGGGTGGTACGGTGCGAGTCGACGTTAATTGTCTCCGGAGGCACTGTCGGCGTCGTCAGGGCGGATCCGAGTCGGGACTAACGATTGCCTCCCGGTTCCACATAGGCACGAAGACGCACAGTTTTGTGGTCGTCGGGTCATTAGAGGGTTATCGTGACGCGTTGATCACAATAATCTGCCATTCCAGCTCCAAGTTATTAAACTCGGTTTTTTCGTGCCCGCGCTCTCTTCGGCATTTCCAAGAGTAGTGCGCTTAATTTTGCTCCAACCAAGAGTACTGCGTTTAATTTCGCCCCAACAATTAAGACTTATGAGAAGTGCGCGTCCACACTACTATAAAAAAATATATATGAAAAGAGACCACAAGGCGTAGGCATGCTGATTCAGCTGATTTGCCAAAATTCTGCAGTCTCCGTCTGCAGAACTGCGTGAACTATGTCAGCCTCAGCGATGGCGACGGCTCGCGACGCGCATCGCGAGCCGTAGCTTCGCTGTGTACTCCCGCGACGGTGCAGCGGACGGGAGTATACCATAGGACTAAATTGATCGAGCGACGCGATTGATCAATTAAGCCACTACGCATGGCATCGCGTCGCTCGTCGCGCGCACACTAAACAAGGGCAAACTCATGCAGACGGTGACTATGGAGCAAGCAAACGACTACATTCCATGTTACCAAACCTTATCAGCTACGGCCAATCCTCTCCCCCTCCCATGGCGCACCTTCCACCAGCCGCAACTGTCTTCAAATTTGTACTGGCGTCGAGTTAGTCGCGTTTCTTTACTTCCGACCTACACTTCAGGTAGCTCCTGGTCAGAATTACTCCAGTAATGCGGAGATATGAACGACTATGCTATGGTTCCCAACCATATCTGCCATGAATAGTACGCCAGTTTCCGTTATAGGATCGAAGATAGAGATGGAAGTCAAAAACAAAGCTTCGAACGAATCGCATGATTCACATGATTCAGCGAGGGAAGGCTACTTGAAACCGCCTGTGCATAGAAAATTCTTGATCCCGATCTCTTGATTTCGATGGTAAAGTTACCGAATTTGCTGCTGAGCAGACTGTTCCTAAAACTGCAATCCCTGCATATGATGGATACTAAAAGAATAACCAACTCATGTACTCAATGTATGCGTTTTACCACCATTCAGACAACATCCACTGCCTTGCTTGCGGCTTGAAACAGCCCAGCAGCCCGATTATCGAAAAAGGATTAAAAATTGTGATCGATCAAGTAATGGCACACGCTTTTGGAACACACTGCATGTAGATCGACCAAATCGAAATAAACACTAATCTGCTAATTCTTTTACGTTAGATGGGAGCAGTGTCGTCGCGGTGCAGTAGAATGTAAGGCAGATCAAGTTCTTGTTCAATAAGTTTTGTCAAAATTTCTATTGTTGGTGCACCTAATTCATTTGAGTAGATCGAATATTTTGTTCTACATCTTAAAATACATCAGATACATCAAATCCTCTATCAATACTAAGAGAAGTATTTCGATCGATAACTTGACTAGATGAAATATTTCTGGCCAAATAATCTTAAATGGATCAAAACTCCAATCGGTACGCTAAGCGAATCAAATGTTTCGATCGGCAATTTAATAGGCATCATTCTCAACAATCACATATCAAATGGCATAAATGAATGACATATAGCAGTCATCATTCAGGAAATAGGATCGATCTCATGCAAGGTCTACGCTCTTAAGTACATTGATCGATCCTATTTCTTAAACAGAAACAACATATTCACATGAGCAACATTCAATCAATATATATGTATGTATGTATGTATCATTGAAAATCTTCTTCTGCTGGGTATGTTTTTGCATAGCAGAGTATGATTTTGAATGGTACATACAAACAGTAGGCAAGAAAGCACTTCGGCGCGCATAATATATACTCTATGGTAAATCTATTCAACATCAAATGGAATGTAGCGGATGAGAGCTGTCGACTTCTGGAAAGTCAGCATCAGAATGGTCCGATTCGAACAAAAGCCTTTCCAGGTCGTGCATTTCATGCGATTCGGTTCTGTCCATACGGCGGTGCAAGCTAAATGGGCTAACCTTAACTTCGTGATGTTTCAAGGACAGTTCTCTACGCCTGTAGCTACACGACATAATGGTAATTCCGCTGCTGTAAAGCAGCGAAGAAAGATTTTTTCAGGGTATCAGAATTTGGATAGACGAGCTGCGGAAGAAACGACGAATACACGCTTATAGAATAAAAAAAATCTAAATCATTCCACCCACTTCTCGGTTTTTTCATCGAGGTCTAAACTAGAAAAGGGAAGGAAATCCGCGGTGTGGGGATGTGGGCAGCCTTACACCAACTTCTTGATTTCAATTTCTAGTTTGTTCATCGAATGCGAGATCCAGAATGAAACCTAGACTCCTTTTGACTGTTTTAATCCGACGACAAGCGTCCGCCTTCTACTTCAGTCTTTTAGACGTAGTCCACCAGCCCTCTGTCATCAAATGAATGAAGCTCCTAAGGGGTCTTTTATATTCCCGCCGTGGCGCGGCGTCACTGGCCGCGCCGCTGCGTAATAGCGGATGAGAAGTTGAGCGTCAGCTTTTGCGTACAACGGGCTACGTGCCGAAGATCGGCGGAGACGGTCCGGTAGCTACGGGGCACTACTGAGTCAGCGGCGGATAATGATTTGCTTGCCGAAAAACTGTACGAATGATGCGACGCGCTATTGCAGACACAGTGGAACATGTGACCAATGACTGACCAGAAGATTGGGAGAAAAATCGCTCAAAAAATCTTGCAA
Source organism: Heligmosomoides polygyrus polygyrus (assembly GCA_947396885.1). NCBI lineage: Eukaryota > Metazoa > Nematoda > Chromadorea > Rhabditida > Heligmosomidae > Heligmosomoides > Heligmosomoides polygyrus. The sequence goes on from OX377206.1 coordinate 19,437,794, forward strand.
TGAGCGAAAACCGCTTAAAACCATCCGGGTAACCAACAAGCTTATCTTACTCTGCATGCAGCGAAGGATCATAAAAAGCCCTTTGAGACCATAAGCGAGCCCGACTTCCAGAAAATAAGCTTACAAGGGAAGGGTCTGAAGCGTAAGTCTGAACAGGGAGAGCGAGTCATATAGGAAGACTTCCCATCCCTTAGTTGGTATAAAAATGTGCTTCTTTTGTGCCAAGTCATTAAACCCAAGGAGCAGGGGGTCCAGTTACAACGGAATCGGCGCCTGACGAGTTCGGGGGTCTTTACGCCCGCGATGCCTCTGCTAGCAAGCAGCTCGGAGCGCAGTGGATAGTGACGTTGCTTCACACGAGCGAGGTTGAGGGTTCGATTATTCTGAGTTTCTGTATTTCAACTGATTGGTTGAGATTTGAGGGATTCTGACGTCTACACCATTTTCGGACATTTTCTTCGCATTTCCCAGCTGTATGCTGTAGAGAATAACTTTCTTACGATATGTTGATTACAGGCCGGTTCTTTTATAAGAAGAGAATGAGAAGCTATTCAACATAATGATGTATAAACGTTCAAAATCAGTGATACACAACCACAAAGTGCATGAAACAGAAGGTCTAGTCAAAACTGGTCACAATACGGACAACGTATAAGGCTACAGGCTCCTCACAGTTTGCTTCCATACATGTACCAATGATATCGGCTCCATGTACGAAATCCGATTGAAGACGTACCCTTTCCTCCGAAACAAGAGCTCCACCCGAAAACGTTATCATATGTCCACTGCTTGCTAGCCTTCCCATGCGGATCCCCACCTCCTTCTTGTTCTTTACCACCTCCAACTGTTTGTTTTCGCCGACTTCAGGGTGACGTGCGTCAAGTCGTTGAGTATGCTGGCCGTCTGTTCGGCCAGCATTATTTCCTCTCCCGAAGGCTCCTTGTCTGAAGGTGGGCCACACTTAGGCGTGACCAGGTGGATCGAGCACTGTGACACTATTAGTGTTAGGTTTTAAAAAACCTTCAACCGACCTCTGCTTTCCAGGTGACAGGCATATATGGAGTTTTTTGATAGCCTTTAAGTTAAGTTGCGGAACCCACAGACCTTGTTTCCTGGTCTTTTTTGAAAACCTGGACAGGATGGTTTTCCCGAGGTCGTTGGTCCATGTAGGGAAACAAACTGTGAGGAGCCTGTAGCTTTTGTACGCTGCCCGTATTATGACCAACGCTGCTCCATGCACTTTCTATTCGTATATCACTGATGTTGAACATTTACACATCATCATGTTGAATACCACAGCATGCAGCTGGGAAATTAGGCAAAAACCCTCTGAAAATTGTATAGACGTCAGAATCCCTCAAATATTAATCGGATGAAATGCAGAAATACAACAGGTGGAAGTAGAATCGAACCCATGACCTCCCTCGCATGAAGTAATGTCGCTATCCACTGCGCTCCGAGCCGCTTGCCCGTAGAGGCATAGCGAGCGTACAAGATTCCCGAGGAGCCGATTGTAACTTTAAGGCCAATACTCCTTGGGTTCAATAACGACTTAGTAAAAAAGAGACACATTTCTATACTTATTGAGGAGTGAGGATTCTTCCTATATCACTCGCTCTCTTCGCTCAGACATACGCTTCAGGCCCTTCCCTTGTTAGAGAAAAGCTTTTTAACGCTAAACTGCTCTCGGATCGAGCCCAAAACCTAAAAAGCCTGGCGCATTCTGTTTACTTCACTACGTAACCCCACTTTATAAAAGCAATTCAAAGAAAAAGGAAGCCACTTTCTAATGCAACGAGGTCATATTTGTTTTTTTTGAAACTTTGGAAACAGTCTTAGGGCTTCCCCGAAACAATTTCAGTCGAAAAATTCTAGTGCTGTTTGAATCTCAAAAAAAAACACTTAAAAAAACACTTTACTGTAACATTCCGCAAAATATTTCCCACAAAAGTGATAGAGAAATTGAAAGTGATCCATACATTTTTTGTGTCTTTTCAGATCCATAGTTCCAATCGATCGCAAAATTGTAATTTTCCATGCAGAAACGCGCGATGAACACCCCTCGCCCTTCATTCTTCGGCACGATCTGCCGAACACAGTAACTCGAAATTCCGTCAAATAAGATGTTTTAGGGAGCGTTTAGCATGCACGCGACAGGCGACACGATGTTATGGTAAGCTTTCATATCGATTCATGGCGCAGCTGGTCGATATGGGAGCTTGCCCATAACATAGCATCGCGCGTCGCGTGCACACTAAACGATGCCTTAAGGCGGCGAAGTATAAATGCGACGCGTCGCCACGAGGCGGCGCGAAAAATCAATAGCTATGCCGATCAAACGCCGTGTCGCTCGGCGGCGCAAGTATAAACTAGATCTAAAGCATGAAATGAAATTTGTTGAGCCGTTCCCCTAGAAGATCCTATGCCAGCTAGCGATTTTTATGCACAGGGGCTCAACCGGCGGGGTTGTTCGTCGTCGGAATGCAAGCGCGTTCCATCACAAAAATCTGTCCCACAACAGCGCACAGATGTTTTTACGTAAGACTACAAGTGAGATGTATGACGGGTTAAAAAATAGAATGGACAGACAAGTTACAGCCCTGGTTAGGTTGCCCACATTATATCGGAAGCAAATGATGCGTTTACTCATCGATTTTCGAATCAGATGAATCTGATTGCTTTGATAAAAATCTTATTGTTTCACTCACTTCAGTTCATCATGGAAAAACTTCCTGTAGGAACTGGTTGGCCAGAAAAGATGAACTAGGCAAGCAATAGCGATATAGTTAGCGAAAGTTGTTATTCCTAAAGACGGTTGATTACAACTGCAATCATACATGGAAAAACCCGGATCATCAGTAAAATAACTTACCAAGAATTATCTTGAATCGCCACAATTGTGAGATGAACGACGCGATGACACCAAGTCCTGGCAGATAGACAAACCATACAAGGAAACCGGCTCCAACATGAGCCACAAATGCAGCTCTCTCCTCGCTTTGTTCCCTTCAGAAGGTATCAGTGAGAGAGGTTCACATTTCAGAGAAGTGGGCTTTCCAACGTACTTGATAATGAGCTGTCTGATCTCTATCAGGAACCAAAGAGCAAATAGAATTCTAATTAGCAGCTGACCATACCCTGGCCAAGAGGTGAATACATCTACGTCATGCAAAACGTCATATATAAAAACCTGAATGTACGCTTTTTAACGAAAAAGGAAAACATTACTTGGAAATACAGGTATAACTCACAAAATTGCACAGGAAAAGGATGAAATGTGCTCCAGCGAGAATAGCCCATGAGATGATACATGAACGGGACGGCACTGATCCCCATGGATAGAGACCCCATCCTCGGGACACCAACAATAGCAATAAGCACAGCAACTCAATGCTTGCTATCCTGTAAAAATAACAACCACTTCGATAGATGTTTGCCTTAACAGCAGATAAAAATTCGCTAAACATTATTTTTTTTAGCCCTAGTAGGAGATATTGGTGCCCAACTCTTATCCTACTCAAATGATGGCTTCAATCATTGTCACATCCAGTCCACTCCTGGAGATCTAACCTGAGACCGGTCCCCGATCCAAGTGCTAACAACAGCAAAACAAAGATGGGCAAGACAGTTAAAAATAAGTACAGGGACTGGGATACGATAAAATACATTCAGTAGATTGGGCCTACTTCGTTATCACTACGTTGGTATAACTTTTGTTAAGTTATTTTTAACTGATTCCAAATCAACACTAAAATGAATCGCTTTTTCAAAATATTCATCACTTAAAACAACATAATCATATGCAATTTGAAAGGGGTACGAAAGGAGTATCTGTCCCAAAGGCCTTACCTATACAAACACTGCCACTACCGTAATGTGACCGCACTGATTAATTTTGCTCAAATTCAGAAACGCTACCGATATTCTAATTAATTCGGCGCTTCAACCACGTAGTCGCAGTGCATTCCATCGCCCTTTGCTGTCGCTAGCTTCGCTGGGTTTCCTGTAGTTTGAGTTGGAACTCGAGCATGTAACATAGTCATGTTTCCACGCCAAAAGGCAGCAACGCTTAAGTTCAAAGAAAAGCTTTGCCTTTACCGTAATACCTATTGTTAGTCCTCACTGAGAACCATGGTGAAAATTAAAAAAAAAGCATTCGTGCCTATCAAGCTCTTCAGAAACATATTTCGGCCCCGCCATAAATATTGATCTACTTTAGAAAATCTGGTCTAAATGATCGCGAGTTTTTCATGAAAGTTAGCATGAATGTCGTCTCGAGCCAGCGGCTATAACGGAATTAGTGGAGCAACAGAACAACTGCTAGGAAGTTTGGTCTCAAACGATTCACAAAAACACTCTCAGAGTCCTTATTAGACAGAAAGCTCTCTACGATTGCGGAACCCTGTCAAGGACTGGGGGTGTAACCTTCAATTATGCTTCGCCATAAACTGGAACGGACTGCTATATTGTATATTGTATATATTGTCGCCTGCTTATCCAACAACTTCGTCTAGCGTGCCATATAAAGTACTCCAGAAGGAAGTTGAAACATGCTGATCCATATGATATATACTAGGATTCGTGCTCACAAAATTCCGTTGAAAAGGTCGCAGCATTGAGCCGTAGAAATCGATTTTGGATATTTTGGTATCACGGTTAAATACAGTAGGGTGACTTGCGCCTCTACAACGTTCTAGATAGTAATCCACAACCTGGATATTTTGGGAAATTGGCACTATTTTACCTTCACAACTCCAGAGGTCGACGGAAATTTTTGCCCAAACTTCGTATATGGGGTTACTTGGGATGCTCATCATGAATCTGACATCCGTGTTTGGTATTACAGTAAGATGGAGTACAGTAAGATGAAGTAGGTGATCATGACCACTAGAGCTCTAGTCACCCGCATCCACCGTAATCGGCCAAAATTTCAAAAACAGATGTCAAATTCGTGATCAATACCCAAATAGCCCCCATAGACGAAGTATGTGGGAGCGAAATTTTTTTGGGCCTCTCCTCGACCTCTGGAGTCGTGAATGTATAACAGTGCCCTGAATTGAGTTCATCATCGCCAATCCGTCCACTTAGTTGGTGCAACCATGCTGAAATGTCGGAACACACGTTGTTCTGCTTCTGTGTGATAGCTGCCGTCAATAAAATAATTTTATGGAAGAACCCTAAAACTTTCACCAGTCCCTTCGTTCGCTTTTTTTTGGTGTTTAACCTGGTCTACCAATCTGTGTGTAACCGTCAACGTAGTGTCATCTCGAGAAGAATCTCTATCCGCGTTAGAAATCGGCGGGCGATTGAAAATGTAAAAATGTATGAATCAGCTTCGAGCTTGCTGTGGTAATTTCATCGACACTTTAGCCAACAGAGTTTGGGTGCTTCTTGAAAGAGCTCGTAACTGCTATCAATTTCTCAATATTCCAACATTTCTGTTAGTTTTGTACAATAAATCTACAATCAGAAGGATTTGTAATTATCGTACGACCAAAATATTTTCTGAAAATAAGACTATACACCTTCGAAATATGTGTGTCCGGCTATGGAGTGAATCGATAACTATATCACTTCATACGGAAACATAGGGAAGCTGGATGTAAGAAGTTTGTGAGTAGGTGATATTTCTTCTACTATTTAGGCTGAAAAAGGCACGGTTATTCCTAAGGTACACTGCATTTAAGCAGAGAAACATCAGCACTAAATCCCACCTTCTATGACTTTTCATTGAGATAAAGAGTCGCCTTTTCACAATATTAGCCCAATATCGGAGCCTTTTTTTAGTTGCGGATAGCCTCCATGAAATAAATAAACATAGGTGAGAGTCAATCTTCAAACAAAGAAAAGGCAAATACTATACGAGTTAATCCGCTAAAAACAGCACTTTTCGAATGAAAGATTGTATGAGTAATTAGCCTGATCGTGTCAGCTAAGCCGTTGAATGACGACCAAAAACAACTGATCAGGATTACGAATTGTGTGTTTGCAAGTATTTGTGAAGAAGCGTTCATCCAGCCTTCTATAATCAACGCTTTGGTCGTTCCCAATAACACATAATACACAATCGCGCCTGGTTATACAAATAGTGTTAGAGTGCAATGGAAGCGAAAGTGGTGCAAAAAAAACGATAGAAAATATCTTCTGCGTTAAAAGTTGAAAGAACTCACCGAAACACTTCTCCAAGCACTCGTGCAAAAAACACTCCTTGTCCATCAAGTGCGAACACAAAGACATTCAGAGATTGTAAAGCGACACCAGCAGCTTTCATAGTTATAATATAGTTGAGTAACCTAAAACTCGGGCAAACTCAAAAAGCAAGGACTTCTGGATGAGATCATTTGAACACGAATTTAGAAAGATAAGTCACTGGTACTCATAATCCTTAAAAGCGCGCTAATCGCTCCCCTTTAATGTGATGTCGGCTCAACACCAGAAACTCAGAACATGGCAAATAACGTTGAAGAGGGGATGAAAGTAGAAAGGCCGCTGCTTTTTAATTTTCAAAAGCCTAAAGCCAACTTTCCAACTTATAAATCAATCAAACCCTACAATCGCACCGTAATTCCTCTTGTGGAGACACTGTTAAGAAATTTCAGGAATTTAACAATGTGAATCAGAAATAGACCACACCTAATTCCATTGCTCACATCAAAAAAAAAAATCTTATGACAAACGAACAAATCGGTAGAAGGAGTAATACCATACCTTAATCTTGCAGGAGGAGTGCTTCGCTTGGCAAGCTGTATACCACGTGACATTACACCAGACAGGACAAGATACATAACCAGGGTGATCAAGTAGATCTCCAATGTATCCTGAGATGTGATGTTGTGAGTTTAAAAAAGTTAAAAAACTAACTGAGAGACCAAAAAATAAGAGAGGAAAAAAAGAAAAAACATAGAAGAAGTTGAAAACTGCTAGTGAAAATCCCAGAATGTTTAGCATACAATTTACGATACCTGCTCATCGAAGGAAAACTGCCACGTCAGTGGATTTGCTGCCGATGATCCTGGGCGTCCATTCGTTAACCAAATGTCGTAGTCTAGCGTTATTTTAGAGTTTGAATCGGTCCAGTTGCACGACTTGTCCAGTTTACACGCCACCAGCACGATATACCTTAACAAATACACTATGGCAGGGAAACAGAAACGAGAGAATCAACGACATCAGTATTCGCGCCAATATTTAGGTCAAAATTCGAAGATCGCTAACCAGTATTCGGCGGTTGAAGGCTCCTCTACCTGCATAGTTAGCTGACATTCAGGCACAACCACCCGTGGATCATCCTCTTCCTAAATGTAGAACCTGAGGAGTGAAAGACTCTAAAGGATTAGGCTTAGAGAAAGAACATTTACTCGACACAACTGGCCCTTAGCGCATGGAACCCATCGAAATATGTCACCGCGATGACCGCTCGAGAAGCACCGAGATTCAAAGCCCATTTTGCTGAGATTCTGAATGACTTGAAGAGTAAGACCTAAATAACAGGGAGGAGCCAGGAAACAAACCAATACCTGCATCATAGTGCCACAGGACATTGCATAATTTGAGCTACTATGGAATGAATCGATATGCGAGTGCGGAACCAATGCAAACAGGAATTGTCCTACAACATTGAGAAACTAGAAACTTTATGCCAAACGAATGTACTGAAGTCTTGGGCCGAGCTCAGAAACCGGTAGATATAAACTTGATGTAAGTCCAATTCCAGCGCCGCACGCCTACTTGGTGCCCTATCAATCTTTGAGGAATGCCTCGGCTACAAATGCCTGGATACATATGTGCTATATCTTGCTTCATTCTTCGCTACGATCACCTGCTGTAAAAGCACAATGAAAGCATTCCTATAACTAGCTTCCATACCATCTTCTCGGAGCGGATGACAGTAAGAAGGATAGAGCACTTAAAGGGTCACCATTTTTCGGTATCAGCACTCTTTCGACATAAAAATCAGCCTCATCAACCGAAATGACTAGCCAAAGGCCCATAAGTGGGGTCACTTCAGGTAATTGGAATACTTTTCTCGTAAACGGCTATAAACGCGCGACTAAACATATTGAGGTAGCGATGAGTTTCCTCGGAAATGAACGAGTTTTTCATACCATATACGGCCGACCGTCGCCGGATTCCACAAGCGTCAAGCGGCAACCACACACTCTAGGTCTAGCTTGTGAACCAACGTCAAATAAAGCGTGATCAAGAACTAAACAGCTGAGGAAATCAACCGCTTTCCTAGAAGTGGTTTTCGAAACAAGTCCAGATTCGATTATGCGCCATAAACATCACATAAGGCATATGGAGAGGATGGAACGTCAGGTGTTTTGTGTTTTTGAGGATAATATAATGTCGCCCGTATACGGAGTGAAAAACTCGCCCAATTCCGAGTAAAACTCGTCGCTACTTCGATACGTTTAGTCCCGAGTCAGTTATAAAAAGGTCCTTTTGTAAACTCCCCCACGTCATTAGACAGTGAACTTCTAAAGTTTCTAATGAAACAAAAAATACTTGCTGGCAGGTATCTTCAGATCATTTCTTAGAGGTTTTTCGTCATTACGGTGCTGCATCACATATTCGCAGGTATTCTTGCCTTCGCTCTGTTCTTTCAGTGCTTGTTTGCCTTGATGCCTGAGTCTCCATGTATAAATACCCTGCTAATTTTAGAGAAACCCGATCGTGTGTTTCTCCGTTACTATTGTTTTTTTTTTGCTGTTGAAGAACATCAAAAAGAAGAACACTGAGTGGGATACATAGGAACTAATAAAATTCGCAATTGCATGGCCTTAATTCCCGAAGGGCGATGAAAATAGTATCACTACGAAAAACTCGCCTGTAGAATTAGCATCATCACGGGTCGTCACATTTCCGAACACAAACCCGCGAGTGTTCTCGCGATCTAGAGCACGTGTCTGCTGGAATCCGAATTTGGTCACGATTCGTACTCGTTCGGAGCCGGTCACCCATTTGCCTGAAATGAAAGCACTCCACTGAGAGACGTGAGGGCAGGAATTCAAAGAAAATATTCACCTTTCACTCTCACACCGTAGGCTAAAGTAGAATAGTACAGAATCAAAGTTATTATCGACAATATAGTCCATCTCTTCTTGATCATCTCGTCCGCATTCTGAAACAGCACATCAAGTACCGAACGCAGGAATTCTCGACAGAACTTGAAACGGCACCAGATATAGAACGGAAGACAGCGCACTATCTGCATGGCAGACAAACAGGATCAGCCCGGATGTACTACAGACTGCACATTAAAATCGAACAAAAATGAACTGACGGACGTTTTGTGTTCGCGCATTCAATTGGCGCTCGAGCGCGTCATTCAGAGGGCGCTCACCGAATTGTGAGAAGCAGCCATGGCTGTTCAGCACCATACTGTCTCTAATAAAGTGACTCAAATGACATCTTGGACATCAACTCGGGACCGACCTGTTCCCAAGTTTGCGTCAAAGCTGCCATAATTAGAGATATCGTGGTTTGTGACAATGTGACTCCTTCGCTTCGCTCCGCCTCACTCAGAAGGACTCGCCGACAAACTTAAAACCGAAAAAACCGTCCGAGTTGTCCGGTCTGCAACGCCCACGGCCGCGGGATTCAAACCTGGTTTTTATTAGCCATGGAACGCCCTTACTACAGGCTCTTTACGTTGGAGCCAGGATGAAGGCCATTAACGGCGCTATGACGCTCTATGGGATTTTTTGCCCATCAGAAGCCCCCCCCCCCCTTCGACCCTATTTGCGTCGGAGAAGCATGCAAGCAAATATCACTAGCTGCAGCGACTGATTAGCAGATGGATAGGCAACTCGGTCCCGTAACGATTTCCCTGAATTTCACTCCGAAACTACGGTGGACAACTCAGACGGGTTATTTTTCCGATTGTAAGTTTATCAAACACTCCCAGAAGGTTCGATGTCGAAGGTACTTTAATCACTTGCCAATAACGACTCAATAAATTCTCTTGAGCAAGCAAAGTCCAGACGCCATAGCACGTATTGCGTTCGGATGCGTCTGTCTAGGAACGAACCCCAGTCGCCCTCCTGGCAGGCGAGCATTCTGCCATACAGCTACCGCATTGCTGGCGAAATGAGTCCCACCTACGGTAGCACGCTGAAAAAGTTACAATAGCAACTCAGGTGAATGGGGCGAATACGATAGTTGCTTTTCCTACTTTTACTATTTCTTTTTTTCTTTTTCTGCATATGCCTCGCCTTGCTTCTCCTTCCCTTTTTCTCCAATTTTGAGCACGTGTTCTTGACGTATAAAATGAATAAATGAATAGAAAGATAAATACGTTGGTAAAATAAAGTAGAATAATACAAAAGTAAAATCTATTGAAGGTTTTCATCTAACGGAGGTTTTATGCGAGTAGATAAAAGTAATAGTAAAATAAAAAAATAATAAAAATGGTTTTCGACGCCGTTTTTAATTCGGTTTTGAACAAATGGAGGACAATATTGTTTCCGTTTCCGTGTTTCGTATTTTGGTGACCGGCCGTTTGTGGGTCCTTTCGTTCCGTTTTTCGTCTTCCGCTTTTCATTACAGAAATCCTCACATCCCTGGAATTTAGGTTATATAATGACGTCGTCTACCCATAAAAATGTCATCGCTTTATCCTTCCCAGACAAGTCTGGCACCGATTCACCGAGTTCGGAGGGATGGATGGTTTGGTAGCTCTGGGCAGGCAACCCGAATCAAAAATCTGGTATTCGGTGCACGCGACAGTTGGCACCTCTTCTGATTGCACTACCATGTGTCATTTTTGCAAGGAAAGGAACAATTGTGTCCTTTCCTTTCTTCTCGTTTCTATTGCTTCTCTACAGTTGCTCTATGCCTGCAAGCTTGCTTTGTTGTCACACATTTCATTGTTAAATATCTACCGAATCCATGTGATTGTGGATAATTCTGTGCATAGAAGAGTGTAGGAAACAAGGTGCGCTAAAAAGGGGATACTTTCATCGTTGTTTCTTTGCTAAGACAAGTGGAAGGAGGAAGGGGAGTATAAAAGTCGGATCTCACAACGAAAACCTCCAGAGTGGCGGTGAGCTTTTGCCATGCAATTTTTACAGAATGTAGAATCCCGTGTGAAAAAGGATAAAGGACGGCATTACTCAACTCGTCCTTTTTGCGAAAGCGCCACGCATTCTACTTCTACGAGATGTCATAACTTGCGGGTGCCAACCGATGAACAAATCAGCGCTCTATCTTTCCCATACAAGTCCGATGTCAAGACACCGATGCCGGAGGAATGGAAGATTTGGTTGGCCTGGGCGGGAAATCCCAACCATGTACCTGGTATCCGCTGCACGCGACAGCCAGCACCTCATCCGATTGCGTTACACGCGCTTTTAGGATAAATGGATTCAAAAGAGGTCGTTCCTAAGTTAGTCTGTTCGATAGACGCGAAAATACACAGCAATGCATGCAGAAGTGCGGAATGTGATCAGATGCAAAGTGAGCAGCAACGTCCAAGAAAAACGTCTTTGATAAAAAAGAAACGCAGAAAAAGAGGGGCGGAAATTCTTCGTTTGAAGAGGAGTCTAGATCATCTAGTTCCTTTAAAACGACAAGCTAATAGGGCATCGAGACCCAAGATATACCCTATTACCACATTGTTCTAAAAAGGAAACGTCCAGGAATTAATAGGGGCCATCTCATACACCACAGCGTCAAGGAAGGAACGTACTGTTGAGAGTTACCCAGATAACAATCTGCAGGCGGATATACGTTGAAGAACCCGAATGAACTGTGTTGTCGCCCACCCAATTCACAGAAGAACAAAACCAGTTCAGTGCGATCTACTAAGAAACCACGAGACAGTCCAAAGTGAGAACTACGATTCGGTTTGTTGTAATAGATGATTGATACGCGCCCACTACGCTGTGTTAGATGGACAGCTTCGAAAACCTTAACTGCTGGTGCAGGCCTGATAAGTAGACTAGTGTAAAAAACTTTGCGAGATTGCGTAGGATTTTAATAAAACAAATTCTTGTTCATGTGAGCAGCTAAAAAGCCTGCAAGTATGCCAGATTTCGATCTGGAAACGCTTCATTTAGCAGCGTAAGGCGGAGGAAACGGAACAAATTTTCCACCTTGTAGTTATAGAATAAACAAGGCTGGCACTCAATGAAGTACTGCATCGCCTGAGCTCGAAAGGCTATGTATTGTGTTGGTACAAAAGAAATGGAGATTTTTTGCTTTATTGGTTTAAACATTACTTCTTGAATAAGCTGAGACTTTTTCACAAGGTGTTATTCATTGCTAAAAGGCTTATTATATGAGTTTTCTAAACATGTATGTGGAATTTAATTAAAATCGCGTACTCAAAAAATAATGTGGTTTTTATTTTCAGATGTGTAAATGCGATTTTCGTCCAGTTTACTTCCACGGGTTGAAACTGGACCGGACTTCCGCTCAAACCGCACGAAATATTAACGAAGTATGGGGCGTGCCGGCAACACCAGCATCGAAGACGAACCACATTGCTGCCGTTCACCAACACTTGGTAACGATTTACTAAAAGCGTCAGTCGAAGCTGATCCGTGCAAATCCACGCGAACTACTGCTCAGAAGCTTAAGCCCTAGCTTACATTTGCGCCGCCACACGGCGCGGCACCACGACCGCCATAGATATCGATTTTTCGCGCCGCCCGATCGATACCTATCCCGACAATCGTGCCGCGCCGCGCAGCGGAGCAAGTGTAAACTAGGGCTCGATCATACTACAGTTGTTCGCCATCTGAAGCCAACTGGGATGACTAAGAAGCCTGACAAACGGGTTCCGCATGAATTGACCGACAGTCAAAGAAATCGTCATTTTGAGATGTCGTCGGCTCATCATTTGCGCGATGCAAACGATCCGTATGATAACGGGCGACGATTTGCCCACTGGCTGGATCGAAAAGAAGCTCCCCGACATCACCCGCAGCCGGAAAAGTGTTAATGGACGGCAGTCATGTGGGTCGCCTTCGACGCTGGTGTTGCCAGCACGAAACTTTTGGAATCAACGCTGCGCTGTTCGTTCGCTGATACTTCCCTGGCCTACTTCGTTGATATTTCGATCGGTTTGAGCGGAAGTCCGACTCAGTTTCAACTCGTATAAGTAAATTTGACGAAAATCGCATTTACATATCTGAAAATAAAAACCAATTTATTTTTTTAAAAAGCGACTTGAATGAATGCCACATACACTTTAAAAAAGTGTTGAAAAGTGTTAAATTGCTTTTGAAGTATGTCGAAGGAGCAATTCCGAACGATATTTTATTTCAATTTCAATTTGGGACAATCCCCAGCCGAGACAGCTCGACAAATCAGTCCAGGGTGGGGGCCTAATAGTGTTGGAAAAGGCACTGTGCGCCAGTGGTTCAGTAGATTTCGGATCGGAGATTTCAGGCTCGAAGATGTAGCGGTCGACCTAGAGCAATTCTGGACAATGAGTCGAACGAACTCGTGTATGCTGAACCATCCCAAAAAGTTGGCGGGATCGCGGAGGAGCTAGACGGCAGTAAAACTGCTGTTGCGGATGCTTTGAAACGCCTAGAGAAGGCGAGAAAGCTCGAAAAGTGGGTGCCCCACGAGTTGAGTGAGCGGCAAAAATTGCCACGTTTCGAGATTCGTTCTTCTCTACTTTTACGCAGCAAAACTGACCCGTTTTTCTGTCGAATCATCACTTGAGACAAAAAGTGGATTCTGTATGATAACAGGAAACGTTTCGGACAATGGTTGGACGCGGACAAACCCCGTAGGCCTAGGCATTTTCCAAAGGCGAACCTCCACCAGAAAAAGTAATGGTCAGTGTGGTGGTCGGCGGCTGGTGTGATCCATTATACCTTTCTGGACCCCAGTGCGTCAACTTCAGCCAGCACTGGTCAACAGAAAAGGCCCGATTCTTTTGCACGATAACGCCGTCCCACACGTTTCACAAATCACTACGCGAAAATTGAACGAATTAAAGGTTGAAGCTCTGCCTTACCCGCCATAATCTCCAGACTCTAATCAACCGACTACCAGCTGTTCAAACGCTTCCAGAACGTTCCCGCTGGTAAACCTTCACCCACCAATCAGGACCAAGCCAAAACAGCCTTCGTGGATTTTGTCGAATCTCGATCAGCTAATTTTTTTCGCTGACGGAATAAGTCGAGCGGTGGCCCGCTGGCGAAGGTGTGGTGATTCCAACGGTGCTTATTTCGGCTAAATCCGATAAGGTTTGAGAAGTTTATGGGAGTTCAAAGCGAAGCACCGACCAGTTATATTAGGGGGGGGGGGCCAAAAGTAATGAGACACCCCACGCCGTGTCCATATATCTCGTGGCTGGAGTCTGGTTTCGTGCTTGTTGTATTTGTATGTTTGTATGCTACTTACTGAAGCCCATCTGAAAAGTTACCACTTCCGCTCTTTCCAGAAGCATGCCAAAAACCCCAGCCTGTCTCATGCCGAAACGCCAGTCTGACGAGTCGACCTGTGTCGCTCAAATCTCCCCCAATTCCCAACCCCGAGCAGCCTGGGCTCAATATTCACGCAAGATGAGAAGTACGTCTTCTACTTTAACCCTGCCAAGCAGCGAGTCTGGGTGAGGCCTGGTGAATTGTTACCGACCTTCGTTCGGCGAGATGTTCACGGCGAGAAGCACCTTTGGAGCTTTTGGGTCTCCGCCCATGGATCGGTTTACCGGAAGCTGTTTCCCAAGAGCACTACGATGAACTCCGAGGCCATGGTGAACGAAATAGAGGAGATGGGCGGGCGACTCGCTCTTATTCATTCGCAGCGCTTCAAGAAGGTTCTCCTCTTCGACAACGCCGCACCCCATCGGGAACAAGTAAGCACGGATAAGCTTGGCCAGCTGGGCTACGTTCACATGCCTCTCCCATCGTATTCGCTGGACATCTCTCCATGCGAATACCACTACTACTTGAGTCTACAGGACTTCCTAGTCGGAAGGGACACAAAACCCTAGCAGTCCTTGACAACCATATCGAGCAGTTGATCAACACCAGGCTCGAGCAGTTCTGGAAGGATGGGATCAGGAAGTTGGCTGAGCGATGGCAGCAAGGTCCTTGCCCTTAGTGGCAAATACACTCCTCAGCATCGTTGAGTTGTAATTGAGTTATAAGGAGATAAAGATTTTTTCATTTTGTCTCATTACTTTTGCCCCCCCCCCTAATATCTGAGATGTGAGTGGGAGACATTCGAGTGTTATGCCCGTCGGGAGTACTTCGCAGGACATGAAAAGTTTCGAGTTTAGAGCAGGTTGATACATTCTAAGGATTTCAAATAATGCCTTTCGTATTGCTAGGGAAGGGAGAGAGCTGCACAAGCAAAGCAGATAGCTTGAAGTGATAAGATACTACAACATCGCGCGAGGCGTGTAATTGCGAGGCCAACAGGCATGTCGGAGACTTCTTCAAAATACTCCAACCTCTGCTCTGCTTGGTCTATCTCATGCCTGCCTGTCTCTCTCACATATAGCTCCGCCCCCAGCAATATGAAAGTCCGCTGAAACATCTAATCGGCGGTAGTAGCAACTCCGTTACTATTTACTGACTGGTGAGCGAGAGGTGCGTCTAGGAAAATCTCTTAGCGGCTTTGGCCAATGGTTTAGCATATGCTGTCATGTGGTCGGAAAGTTAAATGAAGGCAGGTAATTCAAGGCGTGGAATAGTCAATTGTAGAATTTCCTAGTGCTCATGCTTACACCCTCAATCACTATAACATTACATTCAATCCGAAGGGATGCTGTGTAATAAGAAATTCAGAGAAGATGTTGTTCGTAAGTAGAATGCGGACACACTTGAATTCTCAGTTTATTGAGAGTGGAGTTAGGGGTACACAAGATCCTTCTAGTGCATTGCATGTGGTACTCCAAACAATAGTCGAAAGCAAACAAAGCGGGTCATGTTCTACAAAAAAGAATTCCTTCGACAGGGGACCTGTGATGATCGCAAATGAATCAGTTCAGTACCATTTCTTAAGCTGAAACTATCACTTGCTCACGATGCTCACTTTTTTAGTGTAGATCCGTTGTTTAGTATTTATCACCTTCCCAACTTTCTTGGACATATATTCCACAATATGTCGGCTCCCAAAAGGGGATCGGCATCAGTTTTCCGTCCCTATATGTGACACTTTGTATTTTGTTGCAGATTTTTGGTATTATCCTTGGCTAGATAAAATTGTTTAAAAATTGTTAAATATAGAAATATGGACAGATTTTTTGTTGATGGTGGGGATTTCTGTCAAAAAATTGATCACGATGATTCGCCGTAACGTTATTATACGCTCTGCTGACCATGCGATTATCATGGGTAAATCTGAAACGGCGCTATTGTCCTCGCACAACGCCAAGAGTCGGGAAGAGGTCGAAAAAGCTTCACCCACACTTCGCCGAGGGGGTTACCTCTGGGGCACCACTGGTCACGAATAGGATATCCGCGTTTAAAGTTTTCGCCGATTACGGTAGTTTACGTACTGATAGTGCGATCTCATAGTAAACTTCGAGAACCCAAAGCTCCTTGGGTTAAAGGACTCTGCAAAAATTGGATAGCACGATATGCTAGGGTACCGCGTCCAAAGAGACTCCAATGAAACCTCTCTACCATCCTCGCACTCATGCGGTTCATACTCCCAAGTGCGCCTCCGTCTCTATGCGGCGACAGAGATACACACATATGTACATTTCCTCGCTTGTTATGTAGGATCGTGCGATTTCCACAACGAACTATCCTATGTGCTTAACATATCATGATATAAATCGATATTGGTTGGCTGATCGATACCTCTTACTTTGCGCTAGCAAATCCACGACTGTGAAGCCCTTCTGCCATCAACTGGGTTCGCGTGGCTCCTGCCCTAAAGGATCAGACCAGGGCACGAACCGGTAAGATCGGTCGTCAATAATATTGATTGATATGGAATCGATAAGGTCAATCGATACCGGCCTCCCGATCTAGGCCTTCCACCTTCTATGAAGCTCACTCGTTGGCCATCGTATCCTCGTGACTCCCACCCAAATCGGTTGAATAGTGTTGAAAATCAATAACGCCGGCCGATCAACCTGTAATAATTGATCGTCAGGGGTTTTTTGATACTACCTACTTGTCGAAGCGGGTTGTTCGCCATCAGTTTTGATTGTATGCACGTGAGGGTGATTCTGACAGGTTTTTGATCTACGTGCGGGTTGCCTTCACAAGCTTGATGCGTTTTATTGATTTACACAGGTTTGTGATAAACACGCAAACACAAACACAGACGGACTCTTTTATAATAGAAGAAGAGGAATTTATAGCTTTTCAATCAAAACTGCCACCAACAGAACTCAGATTTTAACCGAGACAACACCGTATGAAACGAATGACATCGTGCGTCTGGATTGAAGCATCATAACGCCGTTGCTTCTCTGTGAACCCTCACTACCACGCTTTACTGACATATATAACCATAAGGTTGTGGTCTCTAGAGTATTTACGGAACCAGCTTTGTGGAACATGATCAGAATAGAAACACCACATTCCTTTTTTTCGAATAATCGGGAAGGTCCGCCTCTCTTGCATTCTGACCGGGTGGACCAGATCGTGTACATTTCACGCATCCTCCGGACATGCTACGGAATGCTGATGTACCAAGAATGTAGCCAA
Organism: Heligmosomoides polygyrus polygyrus; assembly: GCA_947396885.1. Taxonomy (NCBI): domain Eukaryota; kingdom Metazoa; phylum Nematoda; class Chromadorea; order Rhabditida; family Heligmosomidae; genus Heligmosomoides; species Heligmosomoides polygyrus. Next base: position 19,455,430 of record OX377206.1, read on the forward strand.
ATGCAGTGGAACCACCATTAACCATATATCCTCTTTCTAGTCTAGCGTGGCAAGCCCTGCTAGACGGCGGTGATCTGGAGAAAAGATCCCTCTACAAAAAACAACCTCTTGCCTCACAGTACTACACGGATCGACCACCCGAGTTTGTCCGAAAGTCTCCACCTTTTTTCACTTCTTCTTAGAGCTCTCGCCTGTTTCGCCTCCTGGGAATCACATCAGTACTGTCGTCGGGAGGCGTCGGTGGTTTTTGCGCTGCTGGGGACGAGGCTACGACGGACTCACAATTCTTTGCGAAGTGAGTGATCCTGTAGCGACCGCCTGTGGGGCAATCCAGTCCTTCTAGTTCGAGCTCATATCCACATAACTCGATGTGAACACAGAAACAACCGAAGACTAGTGAGACAGCCTCGGGCGGCCTTATATACTGCTGGAGGCGGAGCTACGTGTTGTTCATACGTGCGGTCGCATTATTGATCCGATAGTGTCAAACTTTTTAAATTATTTTAGCTTACTGAGCATGGAATAATGAACAGTATTAAAAACCTCTGATTGGATATGGGTAGTGTAACCTCAAACATTACTCGAAATTAAGAAACGATCCTAACAAAAATCCAATTTTCCTTGAACACGGACTTCTGTGATGATCGCGTGTGGTCTACTCACTGCCACTCCGCGTTGAAACCATAAGAAGGGAATGGAACTCCATGCTGTGTGGAAGCTGGATTTTCGCGGCTTGCAACATTTCCAGCGAGAAAGAGTTGAGGTGTACCCTAAGCTATTCACAAGGTGGACTTAGGTGAATTACTCCATCCTGCTCTCGGTGGGTTACCTGACAATACAAGCTCCTGCGAAGCCACGACTGGAGATCGGCGATCCTGCGATGGCCGTCTGCGGACGTAACCAGTTCTCAGAGCACTTTTATCCGCACAACTCGATGGGAACTTTTGACAGCAATACGGACTAGTGGGGCAGTCTCGGGCGGCCTTTTGTACTGCTGGAGGCGGGGCTACGTGTGATTCAGGCATTGGGAGTCGCAATATAGGTCAGTTAGTATCAAGCTTTTTAATTATTCAAGCTCACTGAGTATGAAATGATGAAAATATTTTTAAAAATCCTAATAGGATATAGGTGTGCAACTTCAAACAATATCCAAAGAATTCAGGAAATGGGCCTGTACCATCCAACAAAAAATCAATTTTCCTTGAGCAGGAAGATCTGTGATGATCGCCTGTCAGTCTATTTACTGCCGTTTTCTAAGCTGAAACCATCAGAAGGAAACGGATCTCCATGCCGTGGGCAAGTCGGTTCAGAAGACGTCGTTCAACGTGCGTTGGAATTGAGAATGCATGCTGCAGACATCGTTCAACATGGGTCGGGATTCAGAACACAGAGTAAAGGAGGGGGGACCATTAAGCGGGACCTGTATGAGGGACCAGTAAAGAAGGGCACCAGTAAGTGGAACCTGTAAAGGGGGATCAGTGAAAGGGGGACCAGTGAGGGGGACTAGTACAGAGACCACTAAAGTGTAATATGGGGGGAACGTCATCCAAAGTGCGTCAGGATAAGACGTGTCACAGACCAATCAGGTAACCAGTACTATATCGATATTATCTATTACGCTATCCGGAAAGTTTTCAGCGTTTTCAGCGTTTCAGATGTTACTATTTTTTCATTCCTTTATTATTATGTGAAAAAACTTGCATTGCGCATCAATGCTATTTCAGTGCAAATTTTTCGCTCTATCTGACTAAATAATTTATGTTTCAACGTTGTTTCATATTTGTGTTCTTGAAGGGTTTATTGAAATATGTCGAAGGAGCAATCTTGAACGATTTTAACTTCAAATTGGACAATACGTGGCCGAGACAGCTCGACAAATCATTCAAATGTGGAGGCCTAATAGTGTTGGAAAAAGCACTGTGCGCCAGTGGTTCAGTAGATTTCGGATCGGAGATTTCAGGCTCGATGATGTAGCGGTCGACCTAGAGCAATTCTGGACAATGAGTCAAACGAACTCGTGTATGCTGAACCTTTGGGATGGTTCAGCATACACGAGTTCGTTTGACAGCAAAGCCAACTGGGATGACTAAGAAGCCTGACAAATGGGTTCCGCATGAATTGACCGACAGTCAAAGAAATCGTCATTTTGAGATGTCGTCGGCTCATCATTTGCGCGATGCAAACGATCCGTATGATAACGGGCGACGATTTGCCCACTGGCTGGATCAAAAAGAAGCTCCCCGACATCACCCGCAGCCGGAAAAGTGTTAATGGACGGCAGTCATGTGGGTCGCCTTCGACGCTGGTGTTGCCAGCACGAAACTTCTGGAATCAACGCTGCGCTGTTCGTTCGCTGATACTTCCCTGGCCTACTTCGTTGATATTTCGATCGGTTTGAGCGGAAGTCCGACTCAGTTTCAACTCGTATAAGTAAATTTGACGAAAATCGCATTTACATATCTGAAAATAAAAACCAGTTTATTTTTTTAAAAAGCGACTTGAATGAAATGCCACATACACTTTAAAAAAGTGTTGAAAAGTGTTGAATTGCTTTTGAAGTATGTCGAAGGATCAATTCCGAACGATATTTTATTTCAATTTCAAATTGGGACAATCCCCAGCCGAGACAGCTCGACAAATCAGTCCAGGGTGGGGCCTAATAGTGTTGGAGAAGGCACAGTGCGCCAGTGTTTAGTAGATTTCGGATCGAAGATTTCAGGCTCGAAGATAGCGGTCGACCTAGAGCTATCCTGGACGACGAGCTGAAGGAATTGGTGGAGGCCGAACCATCCCGAACAGTTCGCGGGATCGTGGAAGAGATAGACGTCAGTAAAACTGTCGTTGTGGATGATTTGAAACGCCTTGGGAAGGTGAAGAAGCTCGAAAATTGGGTGCCCCACGAGTTGAGTGAGCGGCAAAAATTGCCACGTTTCGAGATTCGTTCTTCTCTACTTTTACGCAGCAACACTGGCCCGTTTTTCTGTCGAATCATCACTTGTTATGAGAAGTGGATTCTGTGTGATAACAGGAAACGTTCCGGACAGTGGTTGGACGCCGACGAATCCAAGGCATTTTCCAAAGGCGAACCTCCACCAGAAAAGGTAATGCTCACTGTGTGATGTCCGGCGGCTGATGTGATCCATTATAATTTTTGGCATCAGGCCAAACGATCACAGCAGAGTCCTACAGAAAGGAAATCGACAAAAGGCACCGGAAATTGCGTCAACTTCAGCCAGCATTGGTCAACAGAAGAGGCCCGATTCTTTTGCACGATAACGCCCGCCTACATGTTTCAAATATTCGAAAATTGAACGAATTAAGGATTGAAGTTCTGCCTCACTCGCCATATTCTCCAGACCTCTCACCAACCGACTACCGCCTTTTCAAACACTTTCAGAACTTTTTCCTTGGTAAAACCTTCACCAATCAGGACCAAGCCAAAACAACTTTCGTGGATTTTGTCGAATCTCGTCCACCTAACTGGTGGAATAAGACGGCTGGCAGCCCGTTGGCAAAAGTGTGCTGATTTAGGCGGTGTTTACTTCAACTAAGTCTGATAAGACTTAAGAAAGTTATGGCAGTTCAAAGTCAAGCACTCAAAATCCTGAGAACCTTCCAGACAACCTAATATTCACTGAGCTCAGAGAATGAAGGCATTGAGAGCAGAGGAATTTGAATTGTTAAAACACTAAATTGAACCAACAACTGAGAGCCTAGACATTTCGAATGGAAGATTTTAAGGTGCTGTAGTCTTGAGAGCTATGCAAAGTGATGTCGTTTTATGAAACTGGCGTGTGAATAATATGGCTCTGTGCATGAATCGTCGATGTTGTAGCCCCACTGAGAGAAAGATCGTACGAAAGCGCCCCATTTTCTCCCACAGCTACACGACTGAGTACGTAGAAGACGAGGAATCAGTTCCGCATGCTGCAGGTTTGCTAGAACCATGGAAGCAAGCTCATAGAATGCTCCACAAGGATGCAGGATACATTGGCAACAAGCGGGAATGAAGTGGTGGCACTTGTCGAGCTTCTGCACAACCGCGTCGAGCCACATCCTTGAGATTCAGGAGCGAGTGGGGTTCGTCGTACGACAGACTGAAGTGATCTACTTGCCTACGTATCTATAGGCCGCTAGCTCATCGCGTCTTCCCGCAGTGGCCGACTGAAATCGGAAAAATTGGGCCACATAGGCTTCACCACCATGCATTTTCGCAGCGCTATAATTTCGCTCTTTTTAGAGCTACAATGCTGTGTCTCTGTGGACCACTAATGCTCTTTACTGCCTACAAAATCCACAAGCTGCAGCCGCAATGATTCGAACTGGACAGAGTTATTGCGCTCCGAACACGCCGACGCGTCCTGTTTAGCAGAACCTCTGCGACACCCGGCGTAATCGGTTGGATAATGCATTGTATGCTAGTAAAATGAAAATGGATTGCTATGTGGATACAGAGCTCTCTTTCATCTTCGAGTTTTCCTCGAAAGTAAGGGTAGAAAAGCAAATATGGCAAGCGAATAGTAAGAGCTGACTCTGTTTGAAAGATAGTTCGCCTCCGATGAGCCCATGATGTTAACGCTTTCACATTACCACCATGCAACTCAAATGCTATCAGAACTGGAATTGAGCTCCCACCTTTACACGTCGTCGTGGAAACGTGATAGCGCAGGCGAAGAAGGTGCCAGCTGTTGCCTTCAGCTCGAATCAAGATTCTTGGTTCGGACCACGCTTGCTGCAGCTGAATTTTCTACCGCCCCGGGGTAGGTAAATAGACTACACTTTTCTGGGAACGTTGAAAAGACTTATCCATTGGTTGGCCATTGCCGTGGACTATTTGGCACAAGCGCACACCTAGATTACCTCCACGATACCAAGTCTACTAGAATGCATGGCGCATACCACGAGGAGAATGATTAACAAAGTCTCTTATCCTCATCCTTGTCCTTGTTCCTCGTCATCCCTTAGCAGTCAGTGCTAAAACAGTGTCAGAAATACATCCGTTGGGCGACCTACATAACAGGGCTCACTGATCGCATTCAGTGTACTAGAGGATAACCGAGCCCGGACGCAAAAGCAAAATGTTTTCGTTTGCCGTCAGAAATTGTCGGTCACACGGCCGTCGTCGCAGTCAGTACCAGTTCAACGCGACTGCCGCCAACTCTCCAGTCCATCAGCTGTTTTCGATCAAAGACCTTCAAGTAAACAATGGAGCGAGACGAGAGAGAGAGGGAGGGAGGGAGGATTGTGTGTCATCCACCCGCTTCAGCCGAGTCAAGCCCCGCTCCATCTGTGATAACAAGTCCCCCATCCAGCATTTGCCAACTACTCATTGCTCCCATTTATTGATGTTGACACTCTCCTAAAATCATTGCTTTTATTTCTTGGTTTCAAAGTACTATAGATCTGAGCCACATCCGCTACTCAAAAATTTCTCGGATTCCTAAGACAACAGCAGAATTAGCAATAGCTATGATTTGCAGTGGAACTGGCTGGGAAAACGAGTGGCCTGTGGATGTAGCCCATTGATAATCTTTGCTCGCTGTCAAATGTATTCACTCGTCTCCTTTTTTGGACTCCTCCTTGCCCATCGTTCAGACATACACATTTTTCAAGATGATCCTCTATTTGGCTATTCATTACGTACCGAACTTTCTACGAGTTTCACAGAACTACGAAATGCCTAGTTGAGGCCGTCCTGCTTTTAATTATTAGGTCGGTTCGAAAGTTTCCGCCGTTTTTGACTTCTAATTTCAATTGATAATAACTTGGTCTTATCTAACTATTTATGAAGAATTGGACAATTAAGAGCTCATAAAGTGTCGGAAGGTGTTTTTGCGCTCCTCTTGCGTATGGAGCTCTATGCAGATATTTCAGGGATACGAGAAAATAACGCTGTGAAAGCGATATTTATGGAAATCACATAAAATTGAAAATTGCTTTAAACGCGAAACCCACAGTTTCTGTTTTTCTTAGATTTTCATCAGCATATTCTATTCTCATGGGCGCGTGGAGCGCAGATGGAGGAGACGCCGGCTGTCGCCTGCACCCGATACCAGGTTCCTGGTTCGGATTTACCACCCAGGCCAACCAAGCTTTCTATCCCTCCGGGATCGGTGAATTGGTACCAGACCTGGGAAGGGTAAGGCGCTGACTTGTTCATCGGCTGGTCACCGCAAGTCATTGTATGGCCAAATACGCATTCAACCGCCTCCACGACATCCCGTAGAAGTAGAATGCGTGGCGCATCCCAAAAGGGATCGAATGACGGCGTCCTTTATCCTTTATCCTTATTCTGTTTTCATTTATTAGCTTACTAGATTCCATTGCGAACTAAATATGTATGTCAGCAACAGATGATCAATTTCCAAAAATGATAGCTTGACTGTGACCTTGAAACGTCGTGATGGTTCGTGAAAATCAGTTCCTCCCCAAAAGTTTTGCAAACCGTTTCGGCTATTGTCTTAATTCGTTCTTTATAATAAGCAGCTACTACTCCAAAAAGTGTTCGTACTTGTCCCATTAAATGGAGAAATCGTTGGTCTCCATAGGTACCCCTATTTATCCAGGCGGAAGATCGACGCGAGAGTTAAGATTAAGTGCTTTTTTCTTTTTCTTGCGCAAGTAGGGGTTTCACCAAGACGCTTTTTGATACCACAAACCTTAACAAATTATGGGAATGTTGTAGAGGCTTTGTTTCTATCCAATCTTCTGTGCATTCGTCTATTCCGAGCAACGCTCTCCATCATTTTAAGGTTCTCTGCCTCTATTTCAAAGTGTCCGTGTCAGTGTTTCGTTGCTGGATTTTAAGAAAATCCCTTTCTGACTTACCACCTAATTCCCACCACTATCGCCATAGATATCGATTTTTCGCGCTGCCCGGTCAATATCTACTATTTGTTTTAATACATTCACGTAGAGAAAAGCATATGAAATATATAGCTGCCAAAACTGAGAAGGTTTAACCACCTTCGAAAACGCGAAGTCAGAATCAAATCGAAAATCAAATCGAAAATCAAATCGAAAAATCAAATCGAAAAACGCGAAGTCAGAATCAAATCGAAAAACAAAACTTTTGGGGAGGAACTGATTTTCACGAACCATCACGACGTTTCAAGGTCACAGTCAAGCTATCATTTTTGGCAATTGATCATCTGTTGCTGACATACATATTTAGTTCGCAATGGAATCTAGTAAGCTAATTGGAAAAGATTTTTACACTGTGAGAAAGAGCGTTTTATCTTCTTCTTGAGAGGCTAAAAGAATTTTCAAAATACGAAAAACTTACCGAGTTATGAACCTTTTTGTGAACGTTTAGTTTCATGCTCCGATGACGTTGGTGCAAAGTCGACCTGAGGTCGATTCATCCTGTTCGATCCAGAAAATCATGTTTTTTTTTTTACTGTGCATTGATCATGACTTGGAAGTTTTTGTGGCAAAATTTTATTCGTATGGGTGGTCTGCTTCGGCTAAAAAATATTTTTTTCATGAAAAACGAGAATTTTGCTTACGATCCATCCTAATCACATCGTCATCGCAGTTCCGTCATCGCTGCGGCGAATCTTGTTTTTTTGCTGTATCATGTATAGAGCTAGGGTTTTTTTTAGCTCCATTTTCGTTTTTTATGACGTTTTCTTAGGATGGGAGAACATTATTTCTATAGAGAAGTCCATCGTCCATCCTTCCTTTTTCCGCTCCATAATCGATTCGAGGAACGTTTCAAAAAATTTATAAGGAAAGCACTTAAGTCGTCGTCAGAAAGTATTACTCAAATTTTTATATAACACAATTTCGGAGCACAATTTCAGATGCAAACATCGCTACTTCAGGTAGAAGAATGTTCCGTGTCCATGGTGTCTTGAAAAATAAACTCCATAAATTGAACAGTGATGGTTGGAAACTGCTACCAGAAGATCTTTATTTTGAAGTGTCGAAAATAGCGTTCAAAATTTTAAAAATTTTTATTGTGTTTTGAAAACATTATTGTTCAGGGAACTCGTTTCATTGTCCTCTTCAGTGTCGAAGCCGCACCTGAAAAGTAGAATCTATTAAAGAGTTCAAACTGCACAAGAAACCTTGAAAAAATCAAGAAATACAAGAAATAGAACAGTGGAAGAGAGAGGGAGGGGGTCGTACAAATTCCGCTTCAGAGGGGGGGGGGGTCGTAAATTTCCAGCAAAAATCGAACCCCACGCTTGACCCTGCCCGAGGCTCACTAGTAGGGTAGGAAGAGAATGAGTGGAATGAATTAGGAGCAGTGTAAGAACCAAAAATTAAAGCGAAAAGTGCAGGAAAGGGGGAAGCAAACAGAGACTATGCCATAAAAACAAGTACTTGGTCAAGATTCCTTGGAACCAATCCTTGTAATGGGCAAATGACTTAGTTGAGCTTAAATGAGTTACGAATTGGTCCAGGAGTGTCTAAATGCAATTGCATTTCTCTTTATACGTAGAGAAAGTTTTTGATTTTCCAATATTTTTAGCTGATGGTTTTCTAATGAAGAACGTTCCTTACTCTCACTATAGCTAGTTCTAATTTTCTCATATAATCCCTCATATCCTAAGCATGGGCGCGTGTAACGCCGTCGGGGTAGGTTCCGACTGTCGCGTGCATCTGATGCCATGTTTTTGGTTCCGATTTCCCGGCCAGTCCAACCAAGCCTTCCATCTTTTCGGGATCGGTGAATTGGTTGCAGACTTGTCCGGGAAGGATAAATCGCTGACATGTTCAACGGCTGGCCACCGCAAGGCACTGTATAGCCAAATACGCATTCAAGTCGCCTCCACGACATCCCATAGAAGTAGAATGCGTGGCGCATTCCAACGAGGACTGAGTAACGCCGTCCTTTATCCTTTTATCCTTTATTTTGCTCTACTTTTTTACGAGTATTCTTCGTTCAGATCATTATTTTATCGGAATTCCTGAGAAATCTTCAGAGAAATGTGGACGGAATTCCCACCATATATAAGAAGACGTATGTAATACATTCCGACAGCTCGTGGTCTATATCTTCTTGGTAACAACACGAATATTGCTATTGGAGCCATTACTGGGAGAGACAGCGATCTCTCGTAATGCAATAGTTGTTACCTTAATTAGAATGGTTGGTAATACAAGGTGCAATGATCCGTCGAAATTAGAAGTTGAAAACACCGATAACTTTCTGAGCAACTGAATAATGTTGGCTCGGTCCCTTTCATCCTAGTGGGCAGCACTTGCCCTGCATTCATGCTTGAAGGCTCAAATTTGTTCGCAACGTTCAGAATGACAGTTTGGTAATCGAAATGAAACGTCGCACTCAGTGCGAACATTGTTGTAAAAAGATTGACGTTAACCTTTTCCAAAAAACGACGTCGCCCACCTATAATTGAAGCCGTTAGTTCGCCAGCATTGCATCGAAAATAAGATTTGAAGAACGGTCCTTTCGACATCTGCTGGAGGCGATCTAGACGAACTCTGGTAGAAATTCATTATTAATACTATTAGTTAGCTAATAGTATTAGCGGAGTAGGTTCAGGCGGATGTCACACGAGTCGAAGACGAACGCATTTTGTGGACCACATTAATCCTTCTGTGGGATGCACTATGTACTCTACTTTACAGAATTTAGTTGAGGATAATTGAGTCGTTACTTGTTTTAGGCAGTGACTTGAGATGGAAAGTCGGTAGAGTGTCTTAACCTTGCAGGCAAGGCTGGCCTGGTTGGTCTAGCGTTCTCGAACTACAAATCAATGCGGAATGCATGAGAGAAACATCGCCTTTTCCCACTGCGCCACCACATGCCTCAATCTACGTACCATACAAGGGAGATACTGCTGAAGATATAAAGATGCCAGTAGGCATTGGTTCAAATAAGTATTGAAAAGCCTTCAAGCTACCGCTGTGAGAAATGATGTGCGCGATAGCGCAATTGGAAAATGCGCCGACTATCGCGTGCACCTATCATCGATTCAGTGTCCAGGTACCGTCCAAACCTTCCAACCTTTCAATTCCACTGAATAATTGAGAAGGATGTGCTTGTTCTCACAAGGCATTATGGAGCTTAAATATGAAACATGCACTTCAGACTGCCTCCACTACATCTCACAGAAGCTGAATACTCACCCCAAATAGGTATTGAATAACGGACTCCTCTACTAACAGTGAACTAGGAACATAGATAGCTATCGACAAACGCTAAGCGGGGTGTAATTCTACATTTATCTTTAAAAACGTACCTAACATCGCAACATTGTCAGAATTCTCTAGATTATTTTTCTGCACCTTGAAACAGACGTACAAGTCGAATTAACCTAAACAAAGCGATTTTTAGTTTTCAGACCGTTCCTTTCACTCTAAAGCGGCGAATTCATTTTGAAGAGACTCAAAAGGAGTCGGTTTCCGTTGATTATTCGATAGCTTCACTTATAAAGTTTGAATTTTAGTAAACTGGAATTTTGAACCCAGCCTATTATGGTGCAGCATATTCCCTGTGGAGTATGTAAGTTAGTCAGATCTGAAGGATTTTTTCCCAGAGTACTTCTTCTCCTTCCCAACGTTCTGCATAACACAAACAGAGTGTGAACATTGACAACACCAATGAACAACTTCTAGTTCAGCGTTCCATAGGAAATATAAGGGCTCCCTCAGAACCTTACTGGCCCATGAACTGAAAGTAACAACGTATAACAACCTTTGATCAACTAAGTGTGGTACAATCTAATATATCTTTACAGGCTTATGTGAAGCTACATTTTCAGGAGAACGCTTGAGAGAAGTACAGGGATTTGAAATTAGTGATGTCCACGATCCAATTCTAACCACGACGGCTTTTGCGTTTTTCTATTTTTTTATTCTAGGGACTTTGAAAATATCTACGTTTGAAAATACGCAAGGATTTCAACATTTCTTACTAAGCCTTATTAACGTCGGATGATTTTACTCATTTTCACAATTATCTGACAGTGCATTTTGAACGTCCCAGCTACCTCCTCATGGGGTCAATGGGGACTTAAAATTGGTTCATTAAAGCATTTTATATCGCCATAGAATGTAATTCATAGAGTCGAAAGGTATTCCGCCAGATTCGTTGATCCCGTCTGGCTTTCAGAAAACAATGGCTTTCACAGAACTGTGTTGTCTATGAACACAAAATAACTGCAGCAAGAGCCAGAAAGTAGCTCATCAACTGGATTTCCCTCTCGTCCTAGCACGATCAAGTGAAAACACTTGAGAAATGGTAGCTGATGCCTGCCAACGTTAAAACCCCTCCTCTCTGAAGCGTCGCTCTTCTGCAGGTCACTTTATGTGAGTTTCTGTTAGCATTTGAAAAGTGTCCAATTTTGATTTGAATAGTGTCCAATTCGAAAATAGTATATTTCGAGTACTTTTATTACATTGGCCATCCTAATCTCCACCCGTTCATTCCGTTCCGTTACATGGACAACATTTTAGTTGTTCATAACAGTGGCTCTAGTGATATTCTTAGCAATCTCGTCAACGCATCAGATGTTCTCAACATTACTATCAAGAAATTTCCTCATTTCAATATCAATCTGTCAGCTAATATCAAAAAAGGCAAAAATCTATGCAGAAATTTTAAGAACTGCCGGCATTGAAAGCTTGAAGAAGAATATCAGTCGAATGTTGCACATTAAAAGGCAACTATGTACCCAAGGCAAGCTATGACAATAACCTCTTAAATTCCACATGATTTAAATGTATTCACAAAAACAAATTTATCCGATACACATACGATCTAGATTATACTAAGATTCAAATAAGGGACTCATTAAGTAAATGCTTTGAATAAATCCAAATAGGTTTTGTTATCGCAACATATTCCCTAGCTTACAATGGGTATGACGCTCATAGATGAATGAATGAATGAATGAATGAATGAATGGTACCGGGCTGTAGAGCGTTGATAGTTCGGCATGGGGCCACTTCATTGGGTGGTTAGGTTGCTCCTTACCACCTCAACTTACCCTTCCCTCTTTTCCACAAAACTATTCTCCCTTTCCACCCACTATTGGGTCTTCTCGCTGAACCACGGTGCGCTCACCGTGCCACTGGTGCTAGTGGTTCTACCCATTCTACCCTTCTGCTGCCCATCTTACGTCTCTTTATTGTTTTCATCCGAGGATCATTTATTCTTGTTGGCATCTATTAGGTTGTCCCATAAGTCCCCGCCGTTTTTTTCAACGTTTTATTGCGGTTTTCGCCGGCGGTCTCTTGCATAGTGCTATATAGCATTCGAAAGAGAATGATGAATTGCTTTATCAGAACATGTATTGCGTTTCTTTGTTCATTCTGAATTTTGCCAATTTTTGGGTCGTTAAATTGAAAAGTGAAAAAGTGAGAAAGTGATAGTCTGCGCAGTCGCTTCTCTCCACTTAGGTTTGGATTTTTTTGCGCAGTTTTTTATGGCATTTGGAAGACAATTTTTTGCGTTGTACGGTTGTTGTGCAATAATACATGTTGGTCCTGTTTGCTCATTTGTCCTTTATCAATTTTTAGGTCACCAAATTGGGACGTCCGACTTTTCTATACGAATTTTTACCGACAGCTCCTGCTCTGGGGTGGAATTTTGTATGGTTTGTTATATGTCGTTGGGAAGAGGATGTCTTGCTTAATAAAAAATTTTGTCGTGGTAATTGGCTCATGCTGATTTCCGTCGAATATCAATAAAATTCCAAAAATAGAAAAATCATCTTACCACCAACTTCTTCTCCTTGTTGAGTTACAGATATTCGACAGAAACCAGCATGATTCAATAAACGCGACACAAATTCTTATTGATCAAGACATCCCCTTTCGAATGACATATAACACCAAGCAAAAAAGTCCAACCACAGAAAAGGAGTTTCGGTAAAAATTCGGACGGAAAAGTCGGACGTCCCAATTTGTTGACCTAAAATCAATAAAGGACAAATGAGCAAATTGGCTCAGAACGTATTCTTGTATTACAGAAGATTGTCTTCTCCATGCTATAAAAAACTGCGCAAAAAATGCCAAACCTAAGCGAGAAGCAGCTGCGCAGATGGCCACTTTTTAACTTTTTTCACTTTAACGACCTAAAAATTGACAAAATTCAGAACGGAAAAGGAAACGCAATACAAATTCTGATAGAGCAAGTCATTCTCTTTCGAATGCTATGCAGCGCTATCCAGGAGACCGCCGGCGAAATCTGCAGTGAGTCGTTGAAAAAAATACACCGGGGACTTATGGGACATCCTAATATATAGCCTTAATATCATAATGCACGGATCTCCCTCGATAGAGAGCCTTCGGGCTCTCTTGTTAAGAGGGATCTCGGGCCGCTTGTCGCAGGGCCACGTGGCGCGTCCCCGGGTGGTGGATAGGGGAATTAAACGCGAATCAAATGCGACCGTGTACTGCCCAGAGACGCAGGTGGGATGCAGGGGATGGACTCCTTGCTCCTGCTGTGTCGGGTCGATGCGTTCCTTGTGCGTGGGAGCGGCATGTTCGTGCACAGTGTGCGTGGATGTGTCCGTGACTGTGCGGATTGTAACTGTGTCGGCTCGGCCAAAAGCTTGCACTCGGTAGACTGGGAGTACATGTAAGGCGATTCGAGGCCGCCTTAAGTCTCGCCCCGTCCCTTCGGGCAGTCTGGCTGGCTGCCCGGAGTACCCCGCCCGCACGACAGAGCCTGACTAGCTACCCGTGTTGTATTCCAGTCAAACACAGCAGCACTAAAGGGCCTCATTCCCCTGACCCCGAAAGAGCCCCCATTTCTGCAGCGATGGGAAGGACGAGTACGGAGAGGCTGCTAAAATCTCAGGGCCTAACCAGGCTGCGCAAACTGAGAAGGACTAGGATGACGATCTGTACTTACAACGCCCGCACGCTTGCATCGGAAGCATCCGTCGAGGACCTGATGATGCAAGCCAGGAAGATCAAGTACGACGTCATCGGACTGACCGAGACGAGAAGACACCACCCCCTACACGCCGCCTACGACTCCGGAGAAGAACTGTTCCTCGGAACATGCGACAGCAGGGGAATAGGCGGCGTTGGTGTCCTCGTCAACACGCACTTGGCCATGAACATCGATTCGTACGAGTCTCTGACAAGCCGAATCGGACGTCTGCGACTGAAGCGATGTGGCTCCGTGCCAGCCTTGACTGTGTTCGTCGCGTATGCCCCAACATCCGACTACGACGACGAAGACGTCGAGGCCTTTTACGTGGAGCTGGAGAAGTTCTATAAGGAAGATCACACCTTCTACAAGGTGATCGTCGGCGACTTCAACGCCAAGATCGGGCCACGAAGGTCGCCGGAAGAACTTCACATCGGAACCCACGGTTTGGAGTGGAACGAGCAAGGTGGAAGGCTGTCTGAGTTTATAATGTCGACCAAGACCATCCATGGAAACTCGCAGTTCCAGAAGCCTCCCTCCCTACGATGGACCTGGGAATCCCCCGGTGGCCAGTTCCACAACGAGATCGACCACATCATCTTCAATCGCAAGTATTGCCTGACCGATGTCTCCGTTGTCCCCAAGTTCTACACGGGATCGGACCACCGCCTCCTTCGCGCGAGGTTCCGCTTTTCGCGTCAAGGAGAGAAGGCCGCGAAGTTCAAGAAGAGGAATCCCAGAACGACCATCAACTGGGATCTCTACACCTCTCTTGTCGGCCTTTGGGAAGATGCCGTCGTGGACAACGTCGACGATGAATACGATCGCTTCGTGCACCATCTCCACGATAGTGCTAAGGGAGCCGAGAGCTTGAAGACCACCAAGAGACGCCTGTCTCCGGAAACTCTCGAGCTGATACGCCAGCGTGGAGCAGCACGAGCGTCAGGCAACTACCAACTGACGTCCGAGCTTGCAAAGCTATGCAGAGCGGCGATAAAGGAAGATCTCAAAGAGAGAAGGGCGGAAGTATTGGCTGAAGCAGCAGAGGCAGGGCTGAGCATCCGCAATGCCCGCCGGAACTTCGCCAACTTCAAGACCAAGATGACCGCTCTCCGACGTCCTGACGGAACCATCACCTCTTCCAGAAGGACCATGGAGAAGGTCATCCACGACTTCTACTCCGATCTCTTCGATAGCCACGTCCACCTGCCCCCATGCCATCTTCCGCAGGATGGATACGTCGTCCCCTCTGTTCTCTCTTCCGAAATCCGACACGCCATCTCGTCGGTGAAGAAACGTACAGCACCCGGTTCTGACAGGATCAGAGCTGAACACCTGAAGAACCTCCCGCCAGCGCTCATCAACACCTTGGCGCGGCTCTTCACACGCTACCTGTCCGAATGCAAGGTTCCATCTCAGTGGAAGACCAGCAAGACCGTTTTGCTGTACAAGAAGGGAGACATGCACGACATTGGCAACTATCGCCCGATCTGCCTGTTGTCCGTAGTCTACAAGCTGTTCACTCGAGTCATCCTGAATAGGATTAGTAGAACGCTGGACGAAGGACAGCCATGCGAGCAAGCAGGATTTCGGAGAGGATTCAGCACGATCGACCACATACACACCATTACGAAGCTCATCGAAGTGTCGCGAGAGTACAAGCTGCCGCTGTGCCTTACGTTCATCGACCTGAAGAAGGCATTCGACTCCGTCGAGACTGAAGCGGTCATGGAAGCCCTGCTCACCCAGGGCGTTCCTACTCAGTACATCAGAGTCCTTCGAGAGCTGTACAGTGGATTCACGACCAAGATCTCACCATTCTACAACGACGTCGTCATTGACGTGAAGAGAGGGGTTCGACAAGGGGATACCATATCCCCGAAGCTCTTCAGCGCCACCCTCGAAAACGTCATGCGCGAACTAGAATGGGAAGACATGGGAGTGAAGGTCGACGGCCGGCAACTGCACCATCTTCGCTTCGCTGACGACATCGTGCTCATAACGCCGAGCATCAGTCAGGCGGAACGAATGCTGGCCGACTTCGATCGTGTATGTGGAAGCGTTGGACTGCAGCTGAATCTTACGAAGACGATGTTCATGAAGAACGGATGGGTTTCTGATGCCCCATTCTCGCTCAACGGAACGAACATCTCCGAATGCTCCAGCTATGTGTATCTGGGTCGCGAAGTCAACATGGCCAACGACCTAGCACCAGAGCTGAGCAGGAGGAAACGAGCGGCTTGGGGAGCTTTCAAGAGCGTCGAAGAAGTCGTGAAGAAAACGAAGAACGTCCGACTCCGTGCCCACCTATTCGACTCCACTGTTCTTCCTGCCCTAATATACGCCTCAGAGACCTGGGTTATACGGAAGCAGGATGAACAAGCGATCAGCGTCGCGCAGCGTGGAATCGAGAGGACGATGCTCGGAGTGACACGACTCACGCAAGTGAGAGAAGGCCGCGAAGTTCAAGAAGAGGAATCCCAGAACGACCATCAACTGGGATCTCTACACCTCTCTTGTCGGCCTTTGGGAAGATGCCGTCGTGGACAACGTCGACGATGAATACGATCGCTTCGTGCACCATCTCCACGATAGTGCTAAGGGAGCCGAGAGCTTGAAGACCACCAAGAGACGCCTGTCTCCGGAAACTCTCGAGCTGATACGCCAGCGTGGAGCAGCACGAGCGTCAGGCAACTACCAACTGACGTCCGAGCTTGCAAAGCTATGCAGAGCGGCGATAAAGGAAGATCTCAAAGAGAGAAGGGCGGAAGTATTGGCTGAAGCAGCAGAGGCAGGGCTGAGCATCCGCAATGCCCGCCGGAACTTCGCCAACTTCAAGACCAAGATGACCGCTCTCCGACGTCCTGACGGAACCATCACCTCTTCCAGAAGGACCATGGAGAAGGTCATCCACGACTTCTACTCCGATCTCTTCGATAGCCACGTCCACCTGCCCCCATGCCATCTTCCGCAGGATGGATACGTCGTCCCCTCTGTTCTCTCTTCCGAAATCCGACACGCCATCTCGTCGGTGAAGAAACGTACAGCACCCGGTTCTGACAGGATCAGAGCTGAACACCTGAAGAACCTCCCGCCACGCTCATCAACACCTTGGCGCGGCTCTTCACACGCTACCTGTCCGAATGCAAGGTTCCATCTCAGTGGAAGACCAGCAAGACCGTTTTGCTGTACAAGAAGGGAGACGTGCACGACATTGGCAACTATCGCCCGATCTGCCTGTTGTCCGTAGTCTACAAGCTGTTCACTCGAGTCATCCTGAATAGGATTAGTAGAACGCTGGACGAAGGACAGCCATGCGAGCAAGCAGGATTTCGGAGAGGATTCAGCACGATCGACCACATACACACCATTACGAAGCTCATCGAAGTGTCGCGAGAGTACAAGCTGCCGCTGTGCCTTACGTTCATCGACCTGAAGAAGGCATTCGACTCCGTCGAGACTGAAGCGGTCATGGAAGCCCTGCTCACCCAGGGCGTTCCTACTCAGTACATCAGAGTCCTTCGAGAGCTGTACAGTGGATTCACGACCAAGATCTCACCATTCTACAACGACGTCGTCATTGACGTGAAGAGAGGGGTTCGACAAGGGGATACCATATCCCCGAAGCTCTTCAGCGCCACCCTCGAAAACGTCATGCGCGAACTAGAATGGGAAGACATGGGAGTGAAGGTCGACGGCCGGCAACTGCACCATCTTCGCTTCGCTGACGACATCGTGCTCATAACGCCGAGCATCAGTCAGGCGGAACGAATGCTGGCCGACTTCGATCGTGTATGTGGAAGCGTTGGACTGCAGCTGAATCTTACGAAGACGATGTTCATGAAGAACGGATGGGTTTCTGATGCCCCATTCTCGCTCAACGGAACGAACATCTCCGAATGCTCCAGCTATGTGTATCTGGGTCGCGAAGTCAACATGGCCAACGACCTAGCACCAGAGCTGAGCAGGAGTAAACGAGCGGCTTGGGGAGCTTTCAAGAGCGTCGAAGAAGTCGTGAAGAAAACGAAGAACGTCCGACTCCGTGCCCACCTATTCGACTCCACTGTTCTTCCTGCCCTAATATACGCCTCAGAGACCTGGGTTATACGGAAGCAGGATGAACAAGCGATCAGCGTCGCGCAGCGTGGAATCGAGAGGACGATGCTCGGAGTGACACGACTCACGCAAGTGAGAGAAGGCCTCCGGAGTTCCGAGCTTCGCCGACGTTCGAAGATCAGAGACGCTGTCGCATGGGCCAAGTCGTCGAAAATTAGGTGGGCCGGCCACGTAATGCGATTCGCAGACACCCGCTGGACGAGAGTCGTCACAGATTGGATTCCGCGGGATGTCAAAAGAACACCAGGACGCCCACCAACGCGTTGGTCGGACTTCTTCGTGAAAGCCCTGAACGACCGATATGACGCTCTTCGTGTCCCTCGAGCGAGGAGGATCCATTGGACCACTCTGGCACGCGACAGGGACGAATGGAGACGCTGCTGGCGCCCGCTCGAGCAAGTCGATGATCAACGGGACGACAGGTGATACAGGTGATCATAATGCATCCTATACTTACATCGTTGTGTTTGTTATTTGTCACGTACAACACTAACAGCAGGAGTTCGGGTTAGTTTGCAGCATCCCCCCCCCCCTTCCCCCCCCCCCTTACCGACGAGCTCAGGGAGAAGGATACCTTGACTGTTTGGTTTTTGTTTTATGGATCAGGCGAAACGAAAACCAAACTGCATTATGGATCAGGCGATACGAAAACCAAACTGCATCTTTGTTTTTCATACTTTTGCAATTAAAGTTACCATTACATTTATACAGCTTTGTTCTTGTATAATTTACCTTTGTTTCAGTGATATTTTGCTCTCACGTTTTTCTGTTTATACATCAGCATGTGCATGAAATGTAAAATGAAATATTCCTACCATATTTGCAATAAACCAGTGATTTTCTACAGCTGTGGCTCTTCTGCTGAAACCAATGATCGAAAATGGTCAAATAACGGTAAACCTAAACCATCAGATTCCTCTTTTGTTTGTGTCAGGCGTCACGTTGCGAAGAAGGGATTTTTCATTTTCGATATTCGAAAGTTCATTTTTTAAACACCCAGCTCCAGGCACAGGCTTGCTCCAAAAAAGTAGATGTTGTTAATAAGTAATGCCCTGCAGTAAGAATGATTGGACTACGTTGACACTTCATTAGTGAATGTACGAACGACGGACACTTTGAATCGCTGAAGCGCGTGACTTCAATTTGTCGGCGGCCGGAGGCGATCTGAGACGCGTTTTTCTTTACTATTCATCCATTCGCTCACACATCTGCAGCGCTTCCGCATTATTGCCTCTGCAGCACATGACGGCGCAGAAAGAGCAACAAACGGAGGTTCAGATTCTCACAGCCAACACACAGATCGCTCACCGCTGGTCAGCGTTACTACTATATAAGTCCCGACCAAAAGCTTCCATCGCCTTGGTCTTACGATTATTTTTGCGTTTTTTGAAAACTCCTTTCTCCACGACCGAATATTCTATTTGGGCGCCATTACATGGAGAAAAACACATAGTTTCATTGTGACGCCGTCGGGAGAGGCGCTGTACCCCATTCCAGGATCTTGGCTTCGATTTCCGCTAAGGTCAGCCAAGCCTTCCATCCCTCCAGGGTCAATGAATTGGTGGCAAACTTGTACGGGAAGGATGAAACGTTATCTTATCCAGCTTCTTGCCACCGGCAGCTCATTGTGAAGGCCAAATACGCATTCACCTTACCTCCGCGAAATCCCGTAGAGGAACAATGTGTGGTACATCCCAAAAAGATGACGCGTAACGGCGTCCTCTATCATTTAATATCCTTAAAAAATATATAAGATCTTGAAGATTTTTACTGCACAATCGCAAGATGTAGAACATTTTCCGATCTAGCACCATTTCTGCTTCATACCTTTGTCACATTTATGGCTTAAATATCGGATTGCTTTTCAGAACTAGATCACATTTTGGTCGCCGGTTTGGTTGTAGCAAAAATTCCTGAAAAACTCGGGCATAAGATGCTTCGAAATAGAGTTTAGCAACCCGAGAATGATACGGTGTGTTGCTGTAAGCGACAGTATCGAAGAACAAGCAAAATAAAACCCCACACAATGTCTGCTAATGTTCCTGGAGTTTGCTTGTATGGGCTATTATGTGTAACAGAAACCGATGTACATTACCTTTTACGACGTGGAAAAGGCTTTTGGTCGCGTATCCTTCAACAGCAAAACATATATTCTGACAGAAGAAAACGTTCTCCTTCGAATGACGTATGAGACGGTGCAAAAATATTGAGAAAAAAAAATCGAAAAGGGAAGGAGCTGTTGGTAAACGTAATTTTTCTCATGTTGAACAAAGTTGACAAAAATCAGCATAAACAAATAAATGTAACAAGCGAGTTGGTAGAGCAGATCATTTTCTTTTGGATTGCTTGTAACATTATGCAAGAAAATTTCAGCGAAATTCAGGATAAAATGTTAAAAAATGACGGAGACGTAATTCCCAACCTACATATATTATACGTAATACGTAATATTTAGGTTTTTTATTTGAGGATTAAAAAAGTCTTCAGAAGAAATGTACCCTGAAAATACTCGTTTCTATGCTCAGGAATCTTTTTTGTTAGCAGTTAATCTCCGACGACTTACGCATCCATTGCCAACAATGGCCTAATTGGGTGGCCCATGTAGTCCTGGCACTAGACTAGCCCGCTCAAATCTTTTTTGCCACCTTCCAACCTTTTAGCGGGAAGGAAGTACCGCTTCTCAAACCATGTCAAAAATGACCTGTCCTTCTTGTGTGCCTTTAAAAAATCGCGCTTCCTGCGGGAGTGAGGTGCTCACTCGCACTCATACATGGGAGGTTTACGGGAGGTGTGACTAATCAGTCAGTAAATATAATGCTTTAGTTTCCAATATGACATTGAACATTTTTGTTTGTTCTGTAATCTTCCTTGAAAATTCGAAACGTAGTATTTTGTTACCTAACATTTATGCCCCACCCTGTACCTAGTATCGTGAGCTGCAATAAAACGCATGAAATTTAATTGTTTACAGTTGTGCACATCCATACGCAAACACTCATCCATTCTCGGAATGCAGCGAGAAGATCGTGGTTATTACAATCATTTTTGATGATTGTCACAGATCTGCGTGGTGCTTCTTGACAAATACTTAGTTTCAATCTCACCGGCCACTACGTTTTACAAATTTGAAAACTTATCGGGTTTTCGCCCGACTGACTCCATGGTGTTCACCAGATGATCAATGCGCATATTCAGTTTAGGCTCGAGGTGGCGCAGTCAGAAGAGGCGCCAGCCGTCTGGAGATTCGACTCGAGGTTCCTGATTGGGATTTCCCGCTCAAGTCAGCCAAGCACTCCCTTCCACCAAGGCCGACGTACTAGAACCAGACTTGTACGAGAAGAACAAAACACTGAATCGTTCATCGGCTGGCCATCGCAGGTCATTGTGTATGGGCCACATACATAGGCAATCAAATTACCTCCATGATTTCCTGTAGAAGTAGAATGCGTGGCCATCTCGCAAAGGGACTGACAAGCGCCACCTTTATCCTTTTTTATTTTTTGGCTGTCTCTCTAGCATTCGCATCCATACTCAGTTTGCCTCGATGTCGTACCCTCGAAATGTGACCCAAGCCAATTGGGAAAAACATTGGAAAGTGTACTAATTTGTTTTCTTTTATCAAAAAATATCATCCATGTCAGGCCACGTAATATTTCAGTGCTTTATATGTCTTCATGCACGATTTCCAGCCTTTCAAATAGAATAGAGTAGGAAAGAAAAATGCTGTGAAATGAAATAGAATGGGGTGACATAGAACTACTCGGGTGCGCCACGCGTTCTTCCTCTGGAAAAGGAATCGAATTGTGACGCCAACGTTTGAATGAACCAAACAATAACCACATGATTCCATTTGCCGTAGGTAGGCACCAGAATTCTACAGCTCTGCATTCAAGAGAAGCTGACAGTTCTTATCGCTTTATGTTCTGAAACCTTTGTTGTTGAATTGTGACGATTCAAGATGCCTTGCTCGAAAAGTTATAGATTAGTTGGAGGCAGTTAACACAACCTTTTACACACGTCCCTTATGATCCAGGAGACTTCTGGCTCATTCTCGCACATGGACATTTTTACGCTCACTCTGCTTCCGTAGACCTTGCGACTTGCTCCATTATCACGTCTTGATAACGTGTCAATTAGCCGCTCAAGATCATTTTCAGCCCATTTTAAAATCACTTGCAATCTTACATTCCAGGATGTCTCAAAACAAAGACACCTGCTGGTACCACTCTGAATGCAGTAGTGAGCGTGTACATAGATTCTATTGCTCGACTCTACACTGTAGAATCGAGCAAGCATGTAACAGCATGTGTACCTATTTCGTTCCCTACTATTTAACGAAGTCCACTACGTAGTTCTGCCTTCCTCCGAAGTCATATTGAGTTATGAGTTATGTAGCCCACTGGAAGCTATACTACCTTGCGACGTGACACTTCATCAATAAACAGTATAAATCAACAAAGCAATTAAAGAAGTAATTGATTAACACGTGCCTGCTGGTGGTTGTAAATATGACGCCACTTTCAGCAGCACTTTTCGTCACGCTTCTACTGTTTGCATTAAACGGAAGTAAACAAATTTAAATTGCTGAAGCTTGTAGGACGCATATACTGAAGCACTCAATCAAAGAAAAACAAATCTGAAAAAAGCGCAAAAATGTTTTTAAAAAATGCGTTCTCAGTAATTAATTAGTTTAAATGACTGGTGATTTAGTAACAGGTTTGCATGCGAAGGACAAAGTACTAACGTGTTCATCACCTAGCCACCGCAAGTCATTGTATAGGCCAAATACGCATTCAACAGGCCTCCACGACATCCCGTAGAAGTAGAATGCGCTGGCGCATTCCAACGTGGATTGGGTAGCACACTTGATCTCTATTTAAAAGTAACTAATTGAATAAACAACATATATATTAGGTGGGCGCAAAAGTGATGCCGGGTTCAAGTCATCGCATTTAAGCTGATATCTCTAGTAGGAAACAAACTCGCGGCCAGTATAACGATGCTAGAATCTACGTCTCTTTGCGAGGCTATAGATTTACCCTCACGGAATAGTAAAATGAAATTAATTGACTTCCAGGTACCATTAATCGAAGTTCGTGAAGATCCGTAGCAGCATTCGTTCAGCCATTAAAGTCAAGGAAATCAGATGGTACCTGGTGTGCTAGCATTTAGCTCTATAGAGGTTCTCACAGTTTTTGTAGAGGGTTTTGGGAAGTATTTAGGAGGGCCTTCGATAAACTTGCTTTTCTGTACTATCGCAGTCGGCTGTCGTGTGCACCCGACACGAGGTCGCTGGCTTGGCTTCTGTGCGCAAGCCAGCCAAGCATTCTAACCCGTCGGGGTCGGTGAATTTGTATCAGACTTGTCTAGGAAGGATAAGACACTGATATATGTACTCATCGACATATCACAGCAAGTAATTCAATGGGCAAAATACGCATTCAAATCACTTCCACGACATTCCGTTGAAGCAGAATGCATGGCGCATCCTAAAAGAGATTGATTAACGCCGTACTTTATCCTTACCCTTTATTTGTATCGTAGTGCACGATCTAACTCCAAGGATAAATAAGGGATAAAGGACGGCGTTACTCAATCCCTTTTGGGATGCGCCACGCATTCTACTTCTACGGGATGTCGTGGAGGCGATTTGAATGCGTATTTGGCCATACAATGACTTGCGGTAGCCAGCCGATGAACATGTCAGCGCTTTATCCTTCCCAGACAAGTCTGGTTCCAATTCATCGACCCCGGAGGGATGGAAGGCTTGGTTGGCCTGGGCGGGAAATCCGAACCAGAAACCTGGTATCGGGTGTAGGCGACAGTCTGCGCCTCCTCCGACTGCGCTACACGTGCCCAACCCCAAGAATACGTTACAAAATACGTGGAAATGGTGAAACATGACCCCGTGCGTTTATGTGTAATGAGGGCAAATTCCTCCTTCTAGTTGTGGCTATTGTTCGTCGGCTATATCAGGAATACTGCAAAAAAGGTTTTCCATCCCTATGTTCTTATGTAAAAGCATTGAGTATACATAAGTTTAACAGTCCATTTTTTTGTGTATTTTAATGGTTGTTCACGTATATCCTTATCTTTATAAGCCTCACGGACCACTCCCCAGACATTTCCGAGGTTCCATCTTTAGCGGTTGGTTTTGAAACCCAGCGGGAAAGTTGAGCAAAACTTGAATAACAGTTTTTCTAGCGGTTGTGTTTGCTATTATAGATCCATGAATACCTCGCCTACTCTGAATGCGTCGCAATTAACTCTGAAGTTTTTTGGCGTCGTACGAAGGCGTTGTGTTGAAATCACGACAGCTGCTTGGTCATCGCTGATGTTTTTCGCTCCCTGAGAGATCGCCGCGAACTGAACAGCAGCGAGCGTTCTGTTCGGACGTGAACTTCTTGCGATGTCTCTTGCACTTTCATTTAACTGCAAATTCATGTCCTGTGATGCGTGGCCGGGGCGTGCAATTTTTATTAGCTAAAACACTTCGTTGGAATGAACGGAATCGTCCAGTAACTGCGTTGCGAAAGACGTTATAGCACATTAAGCTGGGCTCGATTTCCGCAATTAAAAATCAATAATATAGACAATAGAACCTTACGCACTAATAAGAAATCTCACAATCATTTAGAGCTAGCGATAATTCTATTGATTAAATTTAACAGTCACTGCTAGTGAGAGCAAATGAGGTGGTTTGATTTTTTTAGGTGGTTTGGTTTTGTTAAATACATTTTATTTTATTTTATTTTATTTCATTACAGTTTTTTGTTCAACAAGTTTTTTTGTATATTTTCATATATTATATAACAATGTTTTAAACTTAGCTTAAACTAACTAGGTTCCGCACCACTTATGTTAGCAACAGTGATCAGAAAGCAAAAGTTCATGCTGCAGCCTCTCACTTTTCTGGTTAGGGTTTGTACTAATAAGAAAGGGTTTTCTTTAAAAGGCTCAAAAGCCTATTAGTTTTCTTAAAAATAGTATTGTTCTATCTAGTTGAAGTAGGTTTTATAGAGAAACTGTCCCTCAATCCCAAGAGAATGGATATCGAATTGCTGTAAATGTTCGTAGTCGAATCTGTTTTGGTCGAGAAGGAAATTTTTACCTCAAAAATAATCTCCAGCTCTATAATTCTTAGAAATTTACAATTCCATCTTCACTCTCTTGCCATGTACAATGAAGCAACTACGATGAAGCTTTAGATTGTTTCAAGACGGAGAGCAGGAGAGCAGAAATTGAGCCACATGCTCATTCAGCAGACTGTGATGTTTAGTTGATTGGTTTGTATATTCCATTTTCATGAAGTGTTGAAATCTAGGGGTGTACTTTTTCCTAGCAGTTGAAAAATCTTATTTTAGCGAAAATTGTGATCACAAAAGTCACTTACAAAACACTTACAACTCTCTAAGCTAGAACTACAATTTAAGCTTGTCTGTATATGATGATTAAGAATTATTTTGACACCATGGCGTATGCCAGTCGGTTATTTTCGAGAGTTTTTCATATCGTCGAATTGATAAAAGGCTGTTTACGGTTCAGTCAAACGAGTATGAAGTAGCTCAAAAGGTTAATAAATCAACGTGGCCTTGAGTTATGGGGCTACAACCAGCAATTCACGCACACGTATCTTATCGTTATGTGAAGGTAGACAATTTTATCACACATTAATATCATAACAAGCTAACATTGAATTGGATTATAGTCTTATCTCAAACACTCTGGCGCGCCCACTCGATTGATAGGTTCGATTCTATATGCATTGTTCATGGCGCATTAAAAATGCAAGCTGGACAGACTTAGAGCAATTCCTGATTAGGACAGCTTAGAATTTCCGATAAAATTCTCCAAACGCTCAATCTACAGGTTTTTGCGCCCACTCGATTGATTCTGTCGGTCCTATATGCATTGTTCAACTCTCCTGAGATTTATATGTCAAGTGATAGAGCTCGAGCTGCTGAGCTTAAATATATGTTTATTTTCAGAAGTACTTGACTTTAAAAAAAGTTATTCAAAAAAGTCAGCTTGGAACGCTCCAAAGCGGCTTTTTCGGCAATTGACCAAAGGACATGCGCGGTACTGTCTATAGTAGCGAAGTTCTGTTCGCTTTGGCCTTCCTTCACTGAAAAATAAAACAAAAATTTCAGACGTTGTGATGACGAACAAAGTACTTTCAGGCAAGGTTTCCATAAATCCAATTAACTTTTTTCTGGGGGTGGGGTGTATGTATATACTGACGAGAGCCGTTATAGGAAAGCTTATGCTTCGTGTCCCGATTGTAAAATCACGAATAAAGTCTGACTATCTGACATACAGGACTCCCAATGAATTCAGCTTGTTGCTTGGGAGGTACGATAACCTGGACAACCTGTCTGTGCAAGCCTATAAAAGTCCTATTGCTGTTTGAACTCCAGGAATATCGACAAAGCAATTTCTCTGTTGACGGTTGTGTAGCTGTCATTATTAGTATTACTAATTGTAGAGAGAGGTTTGCGAGTTTCTTCATTTCGTATTCCTTTGTTCGCTTACGCTAGACTGTGGTCTATGTACACTTTGAAATAAATAAAGAAATAAATATTATACATTGAATCACACTAAGAGCAGTGCGTTGATTTTCATATCAATATGAATGAGTAATAAGACACATAGAATGAACTCCTGCTCCTTGTGCTGATGATCCTCCAGGAGTTATTGCAATAAATTACTATATTCTTTTAATTATTTACTAAACTAAAACAAACCTTCAACTAATTACTTACTAAAGAATAAAGGATAAAGGACGGCGTTACTCAATCCCTTCTGGGATGCGCCAGCGCATTCTACTTCTACGGGATGTCGTGGAGGCGACATGAATGCGTATTTGGCCATACAATGACTTGCGGTGGCCAGCCAATGAACAAGTCAGCGCTCTATCCTTCCCAGACGAGTCTGGTACCAATTCACCGGCCCCAGAGGGATGGAAGGCTTGGTTGGCCTGGGCGGGAAATCCGAACCAGTAACCTGGTATCGGGTGCACGCGACAGTCGCGCCTGTTCCGACTGAGCCACACGCGCCCAATTACTTACTATGATTAGTAATTACTAAACTTTTATTCTGATGGAGATGAAACAGAATAGATATGCATGAATTGTTGTTTATTAGATAGTTAACAATGTGACAAGTTCTTCAGATTTCTCACTTGGTTAACGTCTCACTTCAGAATGGGCTTCTCGTATTTAATTCAGAAGTCGTTAGAGCGTAACTTAAGCGAGTGGCTGTTATCGACTGGTTTGAGAATAAATGTTATTTTCAGAACAGCTCAAGTATTCTACAGAAGGCCGTCGTGAACGGGGACACACGTGACCTAGGTGCTGAGTAAGCTGTCAGGACACAGGTCCTCAAGGAGGTCAGCTGGTACAACCGAGACGCTTTCGACCAGCACCTGGAGCTGAACTTCCTACTAGCCCCCACCACCGCCATTTCGCCGGTCGCCTGACAAGCGCACGCACACCATCAGCTGACCGACGTCAATGTCGGAACTTGAGGTGAGATTCTGACCGATTTTGTCGACGTCCGTTGTGGTACTCGTAATGCTTAGCCAAATGGCGGCCGAAACATTGTCAGTAATACTTTGTTCTTTACAGACGTTCACACTCTGGGGATCCCTGCCGCCTGAGTTGCGATACTTCATCATGCTGTTTGTCGACTTTGACACCCTAGAAACCTGCATATTGACGAACAGGGAAACGAGGTGATCATTCATATCCATTGCTAGTAATTGCTGTACAAATGTGAAAGATCTCTGGACGCTTAGTTGGTTGTTGCCACCTAAACTATGCTTCTCATTCGAGAATAGCCAAGCAATCTAGGATATTAGAGCTGATTCATCAGAAATTTATGCAACGTGGTGCTTGAACTAATGTTGTCGCTGATTGAATGGTCGCTGCACCAAAAGATATGTAGCTTGTTCTGAAGGACAGCAAAACGAACCCGAGATATGTATGTACATAGCATCATGCGCTTTTCTAATGTCTCGCGATATTTACCTAATTGGAGTCGTTCTAATAAGAAGCTGCGTTTGAAGAGTACGCTTTTTTTACACGTGCTCTGAACTGCAACTTTTGGCGCTGAGGTGAACCTGATAATTGAATTACCGCGAATTTTTTTTTATTATGTAGGAAGCTTTCTCGATTGAAACAGCATGAAAACGTATAGTACAGTGCAAAATCATTGACCGCATCCCCAACAGTTAGTGACTAATGCGCTCTCTATCAATCGTACCTTCGAAGCCATGTTCATATCTTCGATGCTAGGTTACATGAATACTCGAATTATTTTGATGATCGATGTAAAATCCATGAATCGCTTCCTATTGTCAACAAAACTTCGGAGAATTCTTCGGCTACCAAACATTTTTGCACGACAAATAACGTAGCAACTCAATTTTAAGCTTAGATTACAGTGTAAGTTTGATACAGTTTCAAGTGAATTTCTGAATATCATTAAAAAAAATCAAAATAAAAAAAATCATATCAAAAACCGTTGTTAAGAGCGAGGCGTCAGCGAAACCTGGCTCTAAAACTCGTGCATCTTCAACTGCAAACCATCTCCCAAGTGCTATTTATCCTACCACTTAAACAAACATCGCGATACGCTGGGGTGTTTCGTGCGATCTACACGCTCATATGGTTTTCATTCTATTTCTGCTTGTAATAAGCTATGAGGACTTGAATTAGCTAAAATGAGGATAATTTCATGATCACACGAACAACGGTAGTAAATTTTGACGCGCTATATGAATGTAACGACGAGTCTAAAAATCAATAGGAATACGTTTTTTATTATTAACACGAGGCAATAGGAAGCACAACACATTTTCCACGTCTTTGACCTCCTTGTTGAAGGAGAATAGAGCGTTAAGGCTTGAGCGCAAAGAGGAAGTGTATTTTTCCTCTTATCATCGACTACTGATAGAGAAGAGGATGCATTAAGAAATTCATTCCTCTTACCTTCTCAAGCTTGCTGGTTATAGAACGCTGTGGAAGGAGGCCGTGCGTGGCTTGTGTTTTTCTTACGCGCTAGAAAATCGTAGCCCGAATCCGTACTCAAGGCAACCAAACCTTTCATCCGTGCGTCCATGGCAACATCTAGTTGTTATCACGCCTACTGAAGAGCCACCAGACATTGTCACATATAAAAGAGCTAACCTCTCCTTGTGTCCGTCGGTTTGTCTGCCTGTCCTTTCGTCTGTCACTGTGGTACATATCCCGGAGGCACGGTCTCACCTCTCAATCGCAAGGTGGAAATCTTGCGAATATGTTGGTCAATAGACATGTTTTACAAAGAGCAAGCAATATCGATCGCCTTATCGATTATGGATAGACAAGTGCTTGGACACGCTTAACGGCATGTCTCACAGATGCGCTCTCCGCGCGACCTTGCAACATCACTAACCTACGCAAAGCAATTTTTGTAAAAATTGAAAATCCGCTATCATCTAGGTTCTTCTGCTATTTTTGCGGCATGAAGCTGTCTTCTACTTCCATAGGTTTATCAAAGGCATTCTCTCCACCAACGTTATTACTTGATGCTGAACAGCACTTCAGTCTCTCAGGATGCTCCGCCACCTTTATCATGCTCAACAGCGCTCGTTACGGGGCAACATTGACAGAGGTTCCGAAACCAGACACTCGCTGCGCAAGATCGGTGCCGCTTGTTTTGAACTAAGACGCTCGTTGTACGACATCGGTGACACCACTTCCAAATTCGGACGCTCATCCAACGACGTCGGCTACTCGTCTTCTGATTCTGGATGTCCCCTGCACGACATCGGTGACACGTCTTCTGAACGCGGGCGCTTAAGGCCGCCACAGACTTCTGCGGCGCCGCTCGGCGGGTGCCGCTGCCCTATGCTTAACCATAGGGCAGAGATGCAGAGCTCGCCTCCAGCGGCGCCGCCAGCGGCGCCGCAGAAGTCTGTGGCGGCCTTTAGAAACCCTCGCAGCTGCCGTTGTGCCAAGCAGGAAGAGCCCGTCCTTCCCCTGCTGCGGCAGCATACCATGTTGAATGGCAAACTTTGCCCGCGTGAGATACGATGAGGCGTGCACGGCGCGTGTGGGATCTCTCCAACGTCATCGACGGCTCATTTTTATAATGGTAATGGTACTTATCGACGGCATACAAAAGAGCTCATCCGAAGACGGCCGCCTGAAGTCGAAATTGAGTGTGTTTGTGAATGAGTAAGCATTGCATCGTGGCACTATTTGCAAGCAATATTATCAGTTTAGTTCTATGAAAGCAGGTAATCAAACCGGCATTTATGGCACCTGTGATGATAGTAAGTTAAAATAAGAGGAGCCATATCGCGTCACGTTTTTGCTCTCTCAGTTTTACCTTGTTTTGTCATCCAGCCATGTCATGACAGTGGTCATGTTGACAACTCTTTATTCTTCGGACTTCTTATAATGATTGTTTGCTTAGTTGACATCGACGAGCAACTTGCTGTCGCCCAAAAATTGTATTTCCTCTTGACACATACTTTGTTATGCGCTTGTTAACTTTGCATGGCTTTCGAGAAGTAGTATAGCTTTATTCTCTCATTGTATAAACCAAGGCATACACGATTTTATCCAAAATTGAAAGCTCAACGTATGGTAGCGTGAGAATTATAGCCGAACTTTGGCCTCTTTATAAACAGGAGATTCGATTTACATCGGCTACTTCCTTGTGCCGCTTGTTACCTGAACATGGTTAGTGCTAAATTAGCACAACTCACGTCAACGAGGTGAGGCGCTCATCGCATTAGCAGCTACACGAAATAGCCGCCTCTGCCCGCTCATCTGGCCCAAAGAATAGGTACACCTGGGTCATGCATGGTTCGCGACGGACGTCATTAGAGCAAGGAGGTGTACATTCGCATTTCCCGCCATACCTGAATTCCGCCAGAGGACGCGATTTGCCTTGAAGGCCGTAGGCCTCTAGTGAACAGTCATGACCTCAGAATGACCTTGATGTTGTATACAAGTTCGGATTACAACCGAAGAGCCGCGATTGTCGAAAGTATTCGCTCTGGGCGTTTGTCAGCTGAAATAATTGGACTCTGTGAGTACCCAAGATCAACCGTTTACGATGTTGTGGCCCGGTACAGTTCCCTAAGGAGTTTGAGAAAGGTTCCGCAAACCCGGCAAGGAAAATCCATCCACGGGAACGGGTGTCAAGAACTGCGGCAGTCGTGGAAAAGACTCAGCCGCTGATTCTGGAGGACCCGGGGTGATTGTTGACGATGGCGTCAGCGGTGGGTGTCAACAAGCGAACATGCATCGGATTGCAGAGCAGGACGATCTACGGTACAAGTCGCGCACAGAAAAGGCCGGACTCCGTGCCGCGCTTATTCTGCTCGTCTGACTCTCGCCGCTCGCGCGTGGCGGAATTTTTTGGGGACCAGTTGTCATGTAAACGAGGACGGTCGTCGTCGACCCGGGGCGGCTAGCATCGCATTGGAGCGCGTTTTTGGCGCTGGACTCCGCGGGACGACAGCCTTCCGCGGTGCACCTTCCGTCGACGGAGGTCCCGCCGTAGAATACCATAGACGTGAAGGTGCGACACATGCTGTCTGAGGGTGCCAGAACCAACTTGCCGTCTTCTGCTGACTTCCTTAAAGATGAAGCGGAGGGCGAATTAGATTCTTTTCTGATTAAAAAAGTGTACTGTTGACGCGAAAGTCAACCGTATAAATGATCGTTGGTTCGCCTACGATCCTGATGACGTCCGGATTGTTGCGAAAACAAAATCTCCAGCAATCGATCACGCCTTACAATACCGCTCAAATTCTTTGCAAAAAAGACGCTTTGTGACGGATCAATCCGTCGCAAAGCGTCTTTTTTTTTGCAAAGAATTTGAGCGGTATTGTAGGTGTCGTGTCCAGTAAAAGGGATGACTTGCTACCACATTTCTTTGAGAAAGGACAAACTCTCATCGAAGAGGTTTGTTTGTGCGTTCTGCAGCATTCATAAATATGGACAGCACTCCTTTAAAGAGATCGTGCGAGCGCTTCAGTATGAAGGCGGTTGTTGCAGCTGACGGGGGATATTTTGAGCAATTTTAGTTTTGAGAGTGTATAAAGGAACTTTCTATCTCATTTGTATTATATTTTTTGTTAATAAATTTGCTTGAAAAGAGAAAGTTTAGTTCGTGTTTAGGATGGATAGACATGGGGCTGATGGATAGACATGTCGATTCCTTATTGATTGCAAACGGGACTAATTCAGTAGAGGCCTAGAGATGAAAGGCCTGAACAAAGAAGTGAACTACAACTCGATTTGATGGTAAACAAATAAGCAAGAACTAAAAATAACTAAAATAAATGGCTTCTTACCAATTTCGCTAACGTAAAATTCTATTTTTGTTTTCGTCATCCTACTATATATAAAAGAGTAAGCGGTTGTGTCTGTCCTTCCGCCTGTCCGCCCGTTTGTCCGTCCGTCTATCCATCCGTCCTTCCGTCGGTCCATCTAGCC
Organism: Heligmosomoides polygyrus polygyrus; assembly: GCA_947396885.1. NCBI lineage: Eukaryota > Metazoa > Nematoda > Chromadorea > Rhabditida > Heligmosomidae > Heligmosomoides > Heligmosomoides polygyrus. The sequence goes on from OX377206.1 coordinate 19,487,902, forward strand.
TTTCATAGACGTCGAGTGACAGGCGTCCGGGTTGAGACGAGGTGTGACCCACGTCGTGTCGCGCGCGTCGGAAGACGTGTCGCCGATGTCTCGCAAAGGGCGTCTGGGTTGAGAAGACATCTCACCGTCGGCGTTCAACAGGCGTCCGGGTTCAGGGGTTGTGTCACCCATGTCGCGCAGCCGATGTCTAGGTTCACAAGAGGTGTCACCGATGTCGCCGAAGTGGTGCCCGAATTCAGACGACGTGTCACCGATGTCGCGCAAAGGACGAAGGTTTGAAAAGACGTGTTGCCGACGTCGTTCTACAGGCGAAGGGGTTCAGGAGTTGCGTCACCTATGTTGCGCAGTCGGTGTCTAGGTTCAGAAGAGGTGTCACCGATGTCGCGGAATGGATGCTTGGGTTAAGAAGGGGCCTCATCGATATCGTGCAAGGGGTGTCCTGATTCAGGCATGTCATTGATGAGTGATCAGTGAAGGGGATCAGCAATGGGGGACCAGCAAAGGAGGGTCCAACAGTAGTGGGGGGGGGTAGTGGTAAAGGAGGACCAGTGAAGACCAGTAAAGGGGACCACTGCAGGGAGAGGATCCAGTAATGGGGGGGGGGGAGTGGAAAGAAGGAGGACCAGTGAAGAGGGGACCACTAAGAGGGACCACTGCAGGGGAGGGTCCGGTGAGGGGGACCGATAACGGGGGGGGGGGGGGGAAGGATGGACCAGTGAAGAGGGGATCAGTAAAAGGGACCAGAAAAAGGGAGACCAGCAAAGCTGGAACCAGTACCGGGGGAGTGGTGAAGGAGGCCCAATGAAGAGGGGGCCAGTATAAGGGGGGGGGTGGAGAGACGGTAAAGGGGACCAGTGAAGATGGGACCACTGAAGGAGGGGGTCCAGTGAAGGGGACCGGTAAGGGCGGAGCATGATTTTTTATCAGTATCGTCCGACGGGTATCAGGCTTCAGAAGACGTGCTGCTGACGTCGTTACACGTGCGTTGGGGCTCAGCATATGTATCACAGACGATATCAACATGCGTCCGGATTCAGAACACGTGACCCAGACGTCGTACAATGTGCGTCCAGATCCAGGAGTCGTTCCACAAATCATACTTTGCACAGCATTCGTGAGAAGACCTTTTAAAGGCTTCGTTCGACAAGTGTGCGCGTAGTTGACTCTCACTACGCCTTTATTATTTTTTTATTTCACTCCGGCAGAAGTGTAAGGGGTATTAGCGGGGTTGAGAGTGAGGGTAAGGAGAATGGTTAGAGTTATCGGAGGGACCTGATTGCTGTCGGACAGTTAACGGTATCGAGCGGTCTACCGACACCCATTGGTTTCATTTATGTTTCCGCAGATTAACCACTTTGGATTGAGACTCTCACAGTCTATTCCTCAGGACTTATTAGATCATGTACTTCGGAGAATGAAATGAAAGTAAAAGGGCCTAAAGAAGAAAAGAACACGGTCGGGATGTTCTATACTCGGGGTTTGGGGCAAAGCCCCCAACTACACTTTTGACGGCCGCGAGGCCGCTGAACGTCTGGTAGAGTATATTTTAGAAAAAGTAAGAATCTTATGCTATGGTTACACCATATAATCTCCCAACATATCATGTTTATTTAATTGGTAGGGTGAACAGCATCCTTCAAGTTGACAATGAGTGCGAAACACTCTCCCTTGGCGTCTCATCTTAGCCTAGTTTCAATACAACACTTTTTAGGAATGGAAATTGGACCGCAGGAAAGAAAGTCCTTCTATTTTAGGTTGCTTACTCATGCGGTGCGAAGATCGCGAGGAGAGGTTGTCGTCAAGCGAATCATCACCAAACAGCAGGTGATATTCTAGTCTCCTTATGCTCAAAACTAGGGACTTGACCCCCCTGCCTAGTTTCAGGATGCTCTACGCCACTACACCACTAGCGCTGTTTGACGAGCTGGCTTAAAGAAAATGACTTGAATACTTTCCAGTTATTCATTTTTGCTCAAGCTTTGAGCAAAAATGAATAACTGGAAAGTATTCAAGTCGTTTTCTCTTTGAGGTTATATAATAGATTATCGAGGTAATTAGAAGGACCTTCCAACTTTCCTAGTTCGTTCCTGCGTCACCACGCGTGGCTGCTCTGCTATCACTTCCGCTTTCATAAACGAATAATGCCACGTGGAAGCCGTAGGAAGTTTACCGCTGAAACTCTGCAACAACGAGTGTGATTCCCCCGTTAATCGGAGTCACTCATCCGTGTGTGCCTACGTGTTGCCAATCTCTGAACCCTCACACTACGCGTCGTTTTCGTCCCTGATAACTCCGGAACTGCTATGAATAGACCGTCGAGGTGACACTCACCGATGACGCGGCAGAATTGTGCGGCCAGTGGTGCAGGAGCTGCAGCAATTAAGCCTTGTGTTATAGCGGCAGAGCGTTGTCCGAAACGAGAAATTCGGACATTTGACAGGCGTTTTTTCGACTTAAATTGGGCCCTCTCATTTGCAGATCGAACGGCAGGCCGCCTCGATGGTGTTTCGGCTTCCGCCACAAGCGGCGGCTGTGAACCGAAGCTGCTCGGCAGTGATTCGATTAGAGCAGGTCTCATACTGATGACACGATCTCGTTATCACTGCCTATCAACATTGTTCTATGATCATATACCTCACTGTGTTTGAAATCCCGAACATTCGAATAAATGAACATTTCCTATGGATGGACGATATAGCGGAAGTAACAAAGATATGCAACATTTGAAACAAGAAAAACAGACTTCGAACCAGGTGTGGCTGCAATTTTTTCAAGTAAAAACCTGCATAGAATTATTAATTAAATTAAGATCAGCTAAAGGATAAAAGATGGCGATAATCAGTTTTTTTGGATGCACCACGCATCCTAGTTCTGCCGAACGTCGTGGAGGGAAATTGAAATTGAAATTGAAATTGAAAAAGAAATTGAAAACTTGGCCTATACAATGACCTGGGTTATACAGCCGATGAAGAAGACAGTGCTTTATTCTTCCCCCCACATCTTCCCTGATTTGGCTTACCTTGACGGGAAAAAAATCAGGAACCCGGGTGAGATGCACCCTGTAGCCGGCAATTCCTCGGATTGCGACCATTTAATCTACAACTATCTAATTGAGCTAGCCGTCGATGACGCATGAGTGATCTTGCTCGTGAGGGATATGGCTTTCCGTATCCTGCGCGGGCAAAGTTTGTCAATCATACGATGGACGTTGCTGCAGCAGGGGAAGTGCGAGCTCTTCCTCGTTGACACAACGGCAACTGCATGCGATTCTAAGCGTCCGCATTCAGAAGACATGTCAACGATGTCGAGCAAGGACATTCATATTCAGCGTCGCCGGCTTCGCTGGATGAGCGTCCGAATTCAAGAGACCGGTTACCGAGGTCAAGCAGCGCCTGAATTCAGTAGACATTTCACCGATGTCGTGGCACGAGCGTCTGAATTCAAAATAAGTGACACCAATGTTGCATACCGAGCATCTGGTTCGAAAGAAGGGTCAACTGTGTCCTTTAACGAGTGCTGCTGAGAATGAGAACGGTTACGGAGCAACCTGAGCGCAGAAGTACTGAGCAGCACAAACCATTGCTGGAGGGTCAGTAGAGAATGCCTATGAAAACGGAAAAAAGTGGAAGACGGTTTTATGGCGTGTACGCAGCAGAATCTAGACGGGAGCGGATCTTGTGTCTTACAAAAGTTGCTTTCCGTAGGTTAGGGATACAAGCTCGCGCGGAACGAGCAAGTGCGAGGCAAGCAGTCGGGCGTGTCGGAGCACTTGTATTCATGTAAATATTTAAACAATATTACATTATCACTATTAAAAGTTTCCCTGCGCCTACGTCTCAGCCGCGGTTCCGTGATTGGCTATGAGGCGTGCGTGACATGAATGTAATCGTTAAGGTTTAAAAGAACAATCCCTTCTTGAAGGTCCAGATAACAGCTCCCACTCTGGGCCAAGGTTTTGATCGTTGGGGCGAGATTCGTGCCCAACCGAGTTGAGTATCATACCAGATTCTAAGCAGGAAGCAGAAACTGAAACGAATAAAAGTTTTAGGCACACTAGTCGTTATGTGGAGTGACTAGATAGCTGGTGAAGTCGGAGGTCTGATAAGCTGGTGCTCACATTCCCGCACCTCTCGCACTTGGTTGGGCATAAACCCCTTATGTGCCGTTTTTTCGAATTCCATTAGCCCCGTATGACACTCAAAATCACCAAAAGTGCTGCAAACACCAACGACTCAACCGATTATGTACAGAGGCCTAATCTTTTAAATGAATCGCTCTAAGGTGTTGAATGGTAGAATCGCCGGAAGATTCGGGGGGTGCACACGAATCACACAAGGTTCGTTTCCCAAAACGCAAAAACGAAACACCTACATACTCTAGAGGAGCTCGTCATCGCAAGTCACTGCAAGGCCTCACACTTATTCAGTGTATCACCACGATCTCTTATTCAAGGTCGGACCGTAAGTATCCATCTTTCTGACTTTCCGTTTCAAACGATAATAACTTCGTTCATTGGCAGTCGCCTGAGGTACGGCTAGAACTTTTAAAATTGACATGTAAATGTCAGTAGAACGAACTAGCAGCAATCTAGAAGTTGTTAGGAATTGGACAGCTAGAGCTCATGTACTGTCGGAAGATTTCTTTGCTCTTTTTCTGCACGGTGATAACTCCGCAAAGGAGACGAATATGGGGACTGCATTCAATCAAAACTGGCGTTCTACTAAAAGCCCTATACGTTTTTGTGCGGATGGATTTACCGATAAATTAGTTGCAATTGCCACTGGTTAGGGGAAGGAACACTCATTCAGCAGAGCAGGGTGCATTATCAGCAGATTTTCACACCTTGTTCTCAGATGTTCAGCATATGCGATGCTAAACTATGTCGGCAGTAGATCATCAAAACCAAAAGTGATCATTTGAATGTGACCTAAAAACGAAAAACGACGGTCCGAGAAAGCCAGCAATAAAATAGGAAGTCTGTCTGTAGAGTTGCTGAGCTCTTTACGAGGTTGGTAAACGACTTTATTGGCGGCTAACGTTTCGGCTGGATCGCCTACTTCAGAGCCTCACCACAGTCCACTGAAGGACCAAAGGAAGCCGCACAAGATAAGCTGGGGTACGGGACAGCATCTACCCCAGGTTAGAATTCGAGAAAATAGGAAGTCTGTAGATGTTGATTCGACAGACTAAGGACCGACGAACCAGCACGAAATGAACATCCATTCAAGGTGACCGGTGGATAGGGTTTTGAAGAATCATAATGCACACCGCACTCTCGGAATATTGCTTCAATATTTGTTTTATTTAAATCAGTATTGCAGGCACATTATCTCTTTGAGTTAATTACTTTTATTACATATCTTCTATTATCAATTATCTATACTCAAACAATTACTCGATTACTTATTATCTTATCAAATACTTATATTTGGCTTGATTTAGTCAGCACCAATCTTTAGTAAAAACACGCTCACATGGAAAATTCCGGTCTACTTGAACTCACAACTTGTCAGAGGCAAAGTCTTTGTGCACTTCGCCCTGCGATGTACCTTTCTTGAGTTTTTTCTTCTGAAAAATGGAAACTGTTTAAAGCACATTTCCTACTTTTCGTGCTTTCAACCGAATACATTGGGTTCAGAGATTATGGCGTGACTCAGCTCTGTACTGGTAAAAGAATCTCAATGGCTCTAAACACTGGGGAGAAGCTCTTGTATTACTGACCAGATGGTGAGTCAGATAGGACGCAATTTATACCGAGGAAAATTCTGTTTCAGAAAAAAAATCCACGATACAGCTATCGCGGAGAAGGCTGACAGCGCAGATCGGACGCTTGATGATTCTTCAAGTGTTCTGCATAGCTTCAACTCTCCACTCCTTTCAAAAGTATCGCTGCAGCTTTATAGCCTTCTCTGGCAAAACAAAAACAAGTGCAAATGTAAAAACGATTTAGTGAAATTCTCTCAGATATTTCTGTCACAAAAACAGACAGTTTTACAATGAGTGAAGCGTTTCTGATGCAATCAGATATAACAGCGTGTATGAGTGTACAGTGGAGAAGCAGCGTTCTTCGAATGTCTACAACATACATGTCAATGACACACAGCAATTACATAATTACATGTAATACAGCCATCGAGCGACCCGTTATCAATGTACTTTCACATAGAGGAGGAAACGGACAGCGTCATCTATATCATAAGTTAGAAGCTTTGGAGAGCAGCCGTGTCTCGACGAACGACCTCTCGTTGTCCATTCGGGAGACACGAGAGCACCGCATACCGGCTTGAGAGAGATACGTTTTCTTACGGGCACTGTCCATCTGAAGATGAGCCTGGAAAGGACAACGTGAGAGAAGCTGTCGGATTTTCTTCTTTTAGTGGAACACCCAGTGTTGTTTTTAGACTGCCCTTTATAGCGATTCAATTGCATAGAAAAATCGTCCTTTAAAAGGTACATTCTTGTATTGGTTTTTAGTGTGGCCTACATCTCTTGAGCGCATCAGATGAATTAGGTCACACCGAATAGACGCCATTCAGAGGGGTTGGTAGCCTGATTGCCAAGTGCGTGCTCGGTCGCTGCTCTGATTGGTTGGGACTGCCTGGTGTGCTACCTCTTCCCAAGTAGGTCGCATTAACCACTAGTACCAGACAGCAATCCTCGAACGATGTAAAAAGTAACCTGTACATATCTTTTAAGTCCAGAAACGTTAATTCTATGAACGTCGGACGTTACCTCTTAGTGATAGACAGGAAATGTTATTGAGGCATTCGGCAAACATAGAGTTTCATTTCCTGGCTCACGAAGAAATACGTTTCATTTAAAATTCTTCATACAAATATCAAGTACATATTCCGGTATTTTATGAATAGTTCATAAGTACACACATAAAGAAGGCCTTCTTTCTACCTCTAGGAATTAGAAGAATTTGGTGAAACGGACAAGTTTCTTCACTGCTGTGTTATTTGCTAGTAATCTGCAATCTGCAAGCGTCAGAAAATTACTGTACCGACTGCACTTTTAAAAAAGTTGTTGTAAAGGTAGTATGGCAGGCTCTATCGGTCAAAAGAATGAATGCTTTAAACCAAATTCCAGAGCACAGGCGCCGTTTACGGCTTTTTGAGCTGGTTAAACCACTATATAGGGTTACCGTAAACTCTTTTGCTAGCCCTGTTAGAGCTAATGACGTCTAAAAATCGCCCAGTTAACTGCTGTACTACCTTAAGTTTAGCTAACGATAAAGTCGCTCGATAAATGAAGGTAATTATTTGAAGAGCTCGGCAAAGAACAATCCGGTTTAGCCCGCTGAGTTCTTCGTTGTAACACATATCATCATATGTACTTCAACAATTTTCCCTCCTGTCCCTACAATCAGAAGACAAAACACTCAGTAGGATGAAGGGCCCAAATTTTCTAGCTTCATAGCGAACGAATACCCCTGGTCCGAATAACGACATTTTCTACGATGTTGGATTTCAGAAGGAACGCAAGCGGTCAACTCCTATTGAATATTAAGAACCGATTCTGTTGTGAAAGGCACGGCTTTGGATCGTTCCCGAAAGTCAGAAAATTTTTACGCCACAGAGATACAAGGATACGGAGGTGTTAGGGAGGTAATAAACGCGATTCATTGTGTGAGCCAAAAACTATTCAAATTTCTTACTTAATCAGAACACCTGTTTCAGGAAGGAATTACTTGACAAGCCCGCTTCAACATAGGCTTCCTTCTATGAGAACAATTTTCTCCACCGAACCCAAAAAAGGTTACAAGAGCATCACATCATAAGAAGATCGGGGCTGTAGTCGTTATGGGTTGCGCCACACATTAAACTTCCATAAAACACCAAAAATCGTTCTGAATGTGGTGTACTTTGCTTATGGAATGTCGCGCCATATGAAGGGTTATATCATTCGACACTGTTTATCAGTCGAAAGTAGGAAATTCTGAACTTTTGGCGAAAACCCTGTCAAGGCTTTCAGGTCAACATAACATATTATTATACAGCCATAACTTAATGAAGCCTTAGACGTCGTCCATCATTTACTTTTTCGCCTAGACAATATGCGTAGATTGTGTTTGCTTTTCTCGTCTGGTTTTCTCTACAATTTGCGCTCGATGGTACTTGCCCTTGTGTAAATGAATGAATGAATGAATGAATAAATAAATAAATAAATAAATAAATAAATAAATAAATAAATAAATAAATAAATACGATGTTAGAATACCTTCAAAATCTTGTTCACCGCCTTTCTGGAGATGAGGGGGGTGGTAGGGAAAGGGCAAAGGAAGAAGCCGACGAAATGGCGCGCATTGCAGGGGAACAGCTGATTTGAACAGGGTGCATTTTTAGCGATAGAGAGTAAAATCCACCTGGGTAAGCGAGTATACCCAACTCCGCCACTGGTCGTAATATTACCGGGCACTTTACCCGTGGCTTGTGGGCAAGGTATATGCCGCACGCTGAGTAGGTTTCTATCCAGAGTACACGCGTTGTTGCGTGTGGTCTAGACGGGGACCTGGGGTAGACCGAATACAATAATTATCAGTTTCATGACGAAATTACAAACGTCTGAGAAATTTGAAACTTTCAGAGCCGGTTTTTTGTTGCAAAAATTTCATTTTTTCGCTGTCAACCACCTGCACTCATGTGGGCAAACCTCATTGAACGGCGACCCAAGGGCTAAAAATGCTATCGTCACGTGCCACCTGCTCCTTATATCTTAGAAGGCTAATTTGTTGTCAGTACGAAGGGCATTATAATAATGCAAGAGTTAGGGTTCCTAATGTACACAGTACACTAGAGCACCTTTTCCTCTGTCAGATCATCCCACACTCGGTTGAATTCTGCAGATGTAATTTGTCCATTATATAGGCTCGCCTTTCAAAGATAGCACTCAGACGACGTTTCTGATTTCTGAGCTGCTCGGAGGTTCCTGTTGTTGTCGGAGAACCTTCGCCGGTCGGGTAAGTGCTTAGCTGTCTTTCAGAACACTACTTATGAGATCAACGCAGAGAGCGATGTGTGAATCAGGAGAGGCTAATCTCCCAACTAAGCGTCCACATAAAGAAGATAATGGCGCTCTTCACCTTCAAACCTGATTCCTTGCCCTTTCGAAGGTTTCAAACATCATCGTCGAAGACCTTCGAAGTTTATAGTGCTTTTGTAATTCTGCATTGTTACATTTATGAGGCTGAAAATGCCTTCCATCAAAATATCGCTATATGAGTTCGTGTTTCGTATACACGTAAACAAGCAACCGTTACTTTTTTTTTGAGTGCAATACAATCGGATTTGAGAGACTCAGTGGGTTTCAGTGAACGCTTTCATTTTTTTCTAAAGTAATTAGGCTTTCTCGTCTAGAGACGACCACTTGAAGAAGAGGAAGTGAAGCAGAGGACTATCGATGAACCCCTTGGTGCTCTAGTTGGTTTTCGATGAAATAGAAACATGCCTTATGCTAACCTCCTGGGACTAGCCCGGATTTCGAGTTGTGCTCGGACGATACCCTATGGTTCATTGACGTCTCTAATATTTCAAAGATTCCTAGACAGAACTGGAGACTCATGTAGGCGAATCGGTTTCGGCCGAATATAGAGAATGCAAAACGGCGTTATTCAGTTCCTGTTTGTGATGCTATACACTACTCTTACGGGATACCGTGGAAGCAAATTAAATTTTGAATTTGAGCATTTCAATGATTTGTGCCCAACTACATAGCTGCCATGTTTGTACGTTATCCCTCCCAGACAAGACAAAGCCGTCATCAATTCGTCGAACCAGCGGATGGAAGGCTTGGTTGGTCTACGGGGTATCCGAAACAGGAACCTCAATTCGAGGTGCAAGCGATAACGGTAGCCTCCTCCGACTGCGCTACCACACGCCCACCGCTTTCCTTACTCGAAGGTGTTGTGGACATTATGCCATCTAGCTGAACATAATGTCCTCTCTAGGTTGCAAGACAAAGCGAAGCCTACTTAGTGAAAGTGTGATTTTCTTTATGAAGAAAGCACTGGAGAGGTCTAATGCAAACCCCCACGGCTTCAGATAGCCCTTTCTGTATTCTGGACAAACTACGATGTTCAAAAACGAGAGCAGTCCAGTACTGGTTGGTACCTCATCTTTTCTCTTTCAGATAAAAACCCATGATCTACAGTTTCGTACTGATACTCATGCGTATACATGCAAATTTCTCCAAAGTTAGCAAACGGGTACTTACCCGACTTGTCTGCCAAGCACTGAGGTCTTCATACATAGGTTAGTCGCCACGATATAGTAGTGTCGACCAAACGCGCATTAAAATTGTCCCCATGATATTCTGGGAAAATAGAATACGTGGCGTATCCCAGGCAGGGTTCGATTAGCAAAGACCTTATTCCCTAACTTAACTACAAAACACCCGGGCGCAATTTTCGTCACAAACTGCGCAGAAGCGCATCCCGTGAACTTGATGTGACTTATCTATGTGCAAGTTCTCACGCTAGTTTTTTCAAAATGTAGTCCGGCTTTTTTTTTCATCTGTCTTGAATAATGTTGACTTCAAAAATCACTATATATGCCTAGAAGATTTCATCTGAACATAGCCAAATCCTGCACTAGTCTTGCTGGAAAAAGGAAGACTTAGTAAAAAAATCCTTTCCGATAACTACAATTGTTTTCGCTCGTTTCGATATCCAACAGGCGAGACGAACATGTCTTCCGTGAGCTCTGAGAAAAGTTTTGATGGAGTTAGATCTAAGGAAATTTACCCCAAATCTTTCGTCCTGGGATGTTCTGAAGAAGCCTGACGCAGTTTCCGAACGTTTTTGTGCATCCTAACTGTCCAGTAAATCTGACTCTACCGGCTGCAAAGCCATCATTAAGTTCAAATATTTCCTCTGAAGTTCTCTCATTTTTGAGGCATTAATCGCTTAAGAAGCCAACCTAGACCGGACGGCAATATCCGCAAAGAATGCCAAAAGACTGACTCCCTTCGCGACTGAAGCCGCAACGAAGACATTCCACTCCAAAACCTCGCTTCCGTCGATTGTTTTGGAGAGGGCTAACACAATTTCCGAAGGTTTCAGTGAACACTTGCTGATCCCTGGGACAGCGTCCCTTGTTGTGATGTGGGAGCCCATCATCTCTCTGGGGGCAATACTGTTAAGCGCTTCTGAAGAATGTCGCTGTCAAAGAATGGACCGGAAAACAACGTAAATTGGTATTCGGGTGAAGGCATGCTCCATTTTGAAAGACTTCCTTCCTGATTGTAAACCAAACACCACTTTCCGTTTCAAAGGCGTCTTCTCTTAGGCTCGCACTGATCCCTGGGGATCCCTCCGAGCTAACTACCCCTAACCTCTTCACGATTGACGACGTCGACTAGAGCTGCAGTGGTATCTTTTCACGTCATCAACGAGACGAGCCACGAACGAAGGTGTTTTCTGAACCACAAGATGCTGCTATTAATTTGAGAGCGCTCCCGTTGTTTTCGCAGACGACGTCGTCGTCGCCTCCGTCGTGGCGGGCCGAATTGGGTGTTTCATAAACGCGAAGCATTATCAACTAGGGACTTAATTCCTACAGTACCCCGATGAAGCTCCGTCTCAGACCCACATCACGGCTGTCTTCGGCGAGTACGCTGTATGGTAAAATCCTGCAACTGAATTGTTGTTGATGAAAAGTGGTGAGACGAGAATAGAGGAGACAATCACCACTTTCCCTCCGCTTCCCGTTGCTTCACAACGAAACTGCTGCGCACGCAGTTCGTCAACGATCTGATGACACATAGCCAGCAGCAGCAACAGCAACAACAACAGCATAGACCACAGAATCTCCCGGTTCCGGGTATTGAGGGTCCCGGCGGGAAAGTAGGTCGGACTTCGGGGGAGATAGGCATTGCTGCAACCGGATTCGCCAGCGATATTCTTGAATACCACGACGGGGTTCCGGCCTCATCGCGACTGACTCCCTCCAAAACACGGGGTCGCCTACCATCAACTGAATAAATGGGCACGTGATCCTAATGGAGATGGATTTCTCGAATTGCCCATGTCGTTTGCTGTGACTGGCACGCACTGCCACTACTCGGCTAGATACGCCAAGTCATTGTGTCTACCAGTGCGAGGAGAGAGATTTTTGGGCGGCAAGCCTTTTACACAGCTTCAGGCCACCAGCGACAACACAAATCACTATCGCGAGATAGCATAAGGTGGAACCAAAGGTTTCCGCCGTTTTCGGCTTTCAAATTGAAAAAATTATAGTTCATTCAAGCCACCTATTTCAATCAGAATAGAATCTTCTGCGTTTGCCATATTTCTGTTGAAGGAGGAATCTAGTGGAACTGGTAATCTGGTTGTGGAAAATAGGGCATCTAGAGCTCGTGAATTGTCAGAAGGCCTTCATGACAAGCACTTGCACAGATTTCCCCTCAGAAAATCTTTTTCAAAATACTGAAAAATAACAAATTTTCCAACTCCTGGAGATTACGCAGGATAAAAGATAGTTAAACATTAAGCAACACAATTTTTAACGCCGTCAATTTGGAAAAGAGATATTTTGAGTTGCCGTCTGAAAAGGTGTTAGGGCTGCGTCAGTATGTAATTCCTTTGACGATACGGCACGCATTCTACTTGAACGGAAGAATGTCGTTGGAAGCACATGAATCCGTATCTGGCCTATACAAGGACTTGCGGTACCGAGCAGATGGACAAACCAACGTTTTTCCATCCTAGACAATTATGGAGCCGTTCTATCAAACCCCGAGGGATGGAAGGCTTGATCGTTTTGGACGTGAAACCGAACCATGAACCTGGAATCGGATGCACGCGACAGTCGGCTTATCTTCCGACTGCGCTACAACGCTCCCAAATAGGTATGAAACCTTTTATTTATCATAAAACGACACATCTACTGCAGAATTTCATATTCTGCCCTAGTACTTACATTTATAACATTCACTGTAACTGATCGCCCAGCTTTTCAGAAGTTACCTTGAGCAAGTTCAGCAATATACCGCGTAATATCAAAAACGACCATTTCATAATGATTGGCCAAGTTCAAGGGTCCAGTGAGGAGAGCTCCTGTGGAATTGTTCGGAAACCCTTTTTTCAAGCTGTTGGACATGATGAGCTCTTTTAACTCAAACGCAATTCCATAAAATAGATTGATTTTTCCCCAGTTGGGAAAGAAGGAGTTCAGAGACGCTGGGGCATGGGCCATGTGGTCGAAAAATAGGTGAGCCGGCCACGTAATGCGCTTCGCAGACACCCACTGGACGAGTGCCGTCACCGAATGGATTCTGCGGGATGTTAAGAGAACACCTGGACGCCCTCCAACGCGTTGGTCGAAATTCTTCGAGAAAGCCCTGAACGAACGATATGACGCTCTTCGTGTCCCTCGAGCGAGGAGGATCCACTGGAGCACTCTGGCACATGACACGGAACGAATGGAGCTACTGCTGGCGCCCGCTCGAGCAACTAGATGATCAACGGTCCGAGAGGTGATACAGGTGGTAAAAAGAAAACAGTTGTTGCAGTTGGCACTCTCATCTCTAAAGGCACCAAAACAAGGGTGTAGACATGATTATTTTTCCTCTTTTTTTCTATAGCATGAAGATGGCTTGTCAGAATATCTGTAGGCACGTTAATGCTCATACTAAATTAGGAAAGATCAAAGTGGCTTCGGTTTTATTTGTTCCTCTATGACAAACAACCCTTCTTCCCTTCAAGTGGAGTTATCATTTGTTCAAACGTCTCACGCCAATATTCGTGAGATTTTTTAACAAGAAAATCTCTCCTTATTTACCACTCAGATTTCGATCCAATCCTAACTCAATGAAACAAGGAAACAAGTCCTAAAGCCCAATAACAAGAAAATCGGGTTTTTTGTCGTAGTGAAAAGTGGCCTAAAATTTCAAGCCAATGAAAGAGTTCCTTACAATATAGATTTTGAAAGTACGTGTTTTCTCCACCTATGATTTTTAAACAAAACCGCAAACATCAAAGCTCTAAAACGTCGAAAACTTCACTCACACCTAGATATTTTTTTAAATTTAGATAATTTTTCTGCCCAACATAATCATAGACCAATCAAAAGGAAGGATAGAATAATCGTCATTAATGAGCAACGATACTTACTTTGAGAAACATGACGGTCATATGGCGGAATTGTTCGTTGCATAGCAGAAAGACGAAGAACGGTATTGTCGCGTTCACAATGGACAGAATGTTGATGGCGTTGTTCAGAACGCACATCATGTAGTGGTGTTCGGACGAGGACGCGCCCTGAAAGATGCGATATTCAGAAGATTAGAGAGTATTCCTGAGCATAAACGACTCCTACGAACTTTGAAGCTCCTAACGGACAACTGCGGGTGAATGGATATCGAATGATGATTAAGGACTTTATCTAACTAATAAAGGGCAAAGGATAGGGGACGGCATTACTCAAACTCTCTTTGGGATGCGCCACGCATTCTACTTCTACGGGATGTCATGGAGGTCATTTGAATGAATGTTCAGCCATACAATGACTTGCGGTAGCCAGTCGATGAGTAAGAGGAGAATAAGTCAGTAAGTCACTGAATTATTCTCCTCGGACAAGTCTGGTACATTCTCCTCGGACAAGTCTGCTACCAATTCACCAATACCGAAGCGATGGAAGGCTTTGTTAGCCAGGGCGGGAAATCCGAACCAAGCACCTGGTATCCTGCGTCAGCGGACAAGGACACAGATCCCTATGCGTGCAACATTGTAAGAGGAGGCAACATTCCCGTGAAATACTGACAATCATTTCAAAATTTCGAAGTGAAATCACTTCTGTGCCATATGTAGCCCCAGCGAAAATCTGTAATGGAAAAAGGTATACATTACTCTGGAGTTAAAGTAGATGCTTTGTCATAATTAGTTCCCATCTGTTATCAGCATCAAACATCGGCGTTGATATTTTATATTTTCTCATTTTTCCAGTCTTTTGCTGGCTCCCTCATCCCTTGCGATTAATCGAAACATTTTCGATACAACAATACGATAGGTAAGCCCAAGGACGACTTCGTTAACGCATCGGATAGCACAGCAGATAAAAAAAACAGGTTTCAGTCTAACACTAGGCACGATGGTTAAGGATTCTAAGATAATGAATTTCGCAGCACTGATAGAGAGCTTTCTGCAAGCGCTGTTTCTCTTGAAAATGACTCCGTTTTGGTCTTCACGCTTTCACAAAAGCATACAGGAAAACGTTTTTATTGCGAATTTACGGCAACCAATGCAAAGAAGGTATATGAAGCCATAAATCTGTACAATATGTCGTTTAGCACAAGTATCTAAGAACTCAACACGCATTCTGCAAAAGCGACGCCTCTATGCGGGATCGAACCACAGACCTTCTGTTTACAAGACAGACGCTCTGCCACTGAGCTACAGAGGCTCAGCGGTCGCTCTTTCCAATCGCGTCCACTAATGCTTCTCCTATGAGTCATGTATACAATTGTGTGGACAGCGTATAGTGGAGTGATTTCAACACATATGCCACAATGCTTTGAGAGCGTCTTTCAATTTGTTCGCTCAAAAATTGAAATAATTAACTTAGAAAAAATTTGAAACAAGTGAGGTGAAGGGCAGAACACGATTGAACAATTCAAAACGTAAATTATGCCTATTAACGGGAGTTGCTTACTCAGTAACTCTTTAATGTTGTGCTTTTGTATCATTTCAATTCAAATCGAAACATTTTTTTGGTTCAGCAATAGTATCTAAATCCTCCCAAAGCCAGGAGGGATGAGAATTTGGTACTCGCAGGTTTAAATTAGATTGCTTCATTCTTATATGGCCACTACGCGCTTTTTTTGGTGAAAAACTGGCTTATTTCTATCTGGTATGGTATAAACTGCATACATAATATTAGTTACTGTGGTGTGGCGTAGAGCCGCAGCATTCACACTCACATTACCGTTTATCATAGCAGGTTACATTGACCTTATAGACGAAATACCCCTTTGAAATTCCTCTACTATGCAGCATCGAAGTTAAATGCGTGGCGGATCACACAGGCTGTTGAACACCGCCGAAATTTATCTTTATTCTGCTTTTCAGTAGATTCAGAATCCTGTCTCAGTTTCTTTTAATTCAAATGACCTGGACAGCATTTTCAAACTTCTGAAACACTTGCATCTTGTCTCCTTCATTTCATGAAATCTATTATGAACATCGCGAAAATTAAAGTGAAATAAAGCTCTATTACTTACATATCTATCTGCAAATGTAGTAAAAAGCCTGTTTTCAATTAGAAAGTGCATATCCGCGACAACTTTGTACTTGAAGGGCCACTACTACGCAAATAATGAATTCAACTTTGATTCTGGGGACTGGGACAGACAGACCCACTACGCTATGCATCCGTCTCCGAAAAGGACTGAGACTTTTTCTAAGCCGTGATATTAATTGATGAGATATATCCATTTCAAAAACATTAGGTATTACATTTCACGGGAATGGAGCATGACGCTATGCACGTGGTGGGGCCTTCGTTTGAAGTAGAATTAGTTGCACGTTCCCCTTCAACTTTCTAATGAGGTAAGCGTCTGTGACACTCCAACAACTTGGGCAATTCAGCTTCGCATTAAGTAATGAAAGAATTCTGATTGCGGATTTTAAATAAATTTCGCTAGGTAACGACTGAATACACCTTTAAAACTGTTACCGCTAATAACTCGCTAACGTTGCGCTCTGCATAGTAACTGAAGTAAACCACAGCCGAAATTCAAAAACATTATTTTCCACTGTGATTTTGAGAAGGATGAAAGTTTCCGCTTCGACTCTTTTAAAGGAAACTGTTTCGATTAATCATGGCGAATAATAGACTCTTTCTTATCTGCGGCACTATGGTAGTGCATTCGTACAATGAGAAGGGTGGAGCAACTCAATTATTAGGTTGTCCCATAAGTCCCCGCCGTTTTTTCAACGATTCATTGTGGATTTCGCCGGCGGTCTCTTGCATAGCGCTATGCTGCTTTCAAAAGAGAATGATCTGCACTATCAGATCTTCTATTGCATTTCTTTTTCGTTCTGAATTTTGTCAATTTTCAACTCGTTAAAGTGAAAAGTGAAAAAGTGAAAAGTGTCCATCGCGGACAGTCGCTTCTCTTCCCTTAGGTTTGGAATTTTTTGCGCAGCTTTTTACAGCATTTGGAAGAAAATGTTCTGCAGTACAAAAATGCGTGTTGGTCCTATTTTCCCACTTGTCCTTTATTGATTTTTAGGCCATCAAATTGGGACGTCCGAAGCAGGAGGGTTATTTTTGACGACAGCTCCCGCTCTGTGGTAGGATTTTTTCTTGGTGTTATATGTCGACAATATCATGCTCTGTAAGAATTTTGTGTCGCGCTTATTGTCTCATGCTGATCTCTGTCAAATATGAACAAAATGCCAAAAAGAGAAAAATCGCCTTCACCAACAACTCCTTCTTCTTGTTCAGTCTGTCCTGCTCAGTTTTATATGACACTCGAAAGTGCATGTCTTGGGCTACCAGAATACAAGCCGGCCTGCTTGCGGTCATCATTCATTACACGGATCAACGATTTTTGCACAGAATTTTAACTTCCAATGAAAAATGGTGTTTGTATGTCAACATGAAGCACCGTCTCTCCGGCAGCCTTAGCAGCACTAGAACCTGGTCGAAAGCAAAGTGAAGAAGGAAGAAGGCTCACGCCCAGAAGTGCTCATCCTTGTCGACCTGGCAGTCCATTTTTGATGACCTGAGTATTGGCAAAAATTCAAATGGCCGAGGAACAAATTATACGTTCCGGTACAACAACATGCACTTTCGAGTGTCATATAAAACTGAGCAAGACAGACTGAACAGGGAAAAGGAGTTGTTGGTGAAGATGATTTTTCTTTTTTTGGCATTTTGTTGATATTCAGTAGAAATCAGCATGAGCCAATAAACGCGACACAAATTCTTATAGAGCAAGATATTCTCTTTCGAACGACATATAACATTAAGCACAAAGTCCAACCACAAAGCAGGAGCTGTCGGTAAAAACAAATTTTCTCCTTCAGACGTCCCAATTTGATGACCTAAAAATCAATAAAGGACAAATAAGCAAATAGGATCAACACATATTCTTGTAGTGCAGAACATTGTCTTGGAAATGCTATAAAAAACTGCGCAAAAATTCCAAACCTGAGCGGAGAGAAGTAACTACGCAGATGACCACTTTCTCTTTTTCCTATTTCAATGAACGACCTAAAAATGGATAAAGTTCAGGATGATAAAAATGCAATGCACCTCCTGATAGAGCAAGTCATTCTCTTTCGAGTCCTCTATAGCGCTAGGCAAGAGACCGCCGGCGAAATCCGCAATGAGTCGTTGAAAAAAAACCGGGAGAGACTTATGTATGGGAAAACCTAATGCTAATAATTATTCCTCGCCATAGATTACCTCATTTTCACATAGAGTAGCAAAGTTATTCATTAAGTTTTCGAAGAAGGAAAAAAAGGACCGGTTTCTTCCATTCGAATGCTTAACAACCTTCAATTTTTTCATACACATACCTCACATCTTACTTATATAGACCTTTCCTTAATCAGGATGAAGGGGTAGCCTTGTAACTAAAAAAACGATGAACGGCAAAGCAATATATTGGCTGGATAAATTGGATCTAATCGAAAATCTTCGGATATTTTGATGACTCGGATGACGCTACTTCCGCGGATCCTGCATTTTTGGATGTTTCGGATCGGAATATCCGAATCGGTTATTCGAGAACGATTCATTCGGATCCAATGTATAAAAGGCTGAAGGTAAGAACAACAGCGTACGTGATCCTACCCGAAGAATGGAAGGCCCCTTAGGTTGAACAATGTATAGCGAAATATCACTACGGGGCTTGTTGCGCATTTTCGGAATAGGGACCTTCTAAGGACGAAATGGCGTCCCCAAACAAATTAACCCGACGTCTGCAAAGTTACAGGTTATGCACCTGAAAACGAATCTCTCGCCGTTAAATTTTGCTTACATCCAACTTACTGCTCAAATGAGTTTCTTTTTTTTTACAACTGGGCAACTGTCCCTAGGAATTTACAGAGGCCAGGTTCACGCAGGAGACCAGTTGATGACGCTCTATTTGGGCGGTTCATCGAGACGCGTTATTGGCCTGATTGCTCCCTTGCACGTACTGTTTGGGCACGCCTAGGGAATCTTCCACAACAGTACCTCCCTTCTTACATTTTTCCGTTCCTTTCGGCGTTTGTTCCATGTCAAGGATACCCTTCATCGAGCACTTACACATCATGTGCATGTATAGGAAGGAGGGGCTGGGAGCTTACTCTTCGCTCCCTTGGCGCTTCCATTACCATTTCTGTGAATTTTTGAATGAAGATTTATTGGCTGAGTGCCAAAATATTGAAGACGCAGTGTCCGCCCCTTTGCTACGCTAGGAGGTAGAGTGCCATTTTGTCGTAAGAATATGAAGCTACTCCACAAATTTCCTTAGAAAGTACCCTTATTTCTACATCCACTCAGAGCATTTTTTCGTCTGAAGCGATTAAACAAAAACGTATCTAGCCACGTAAACTTTTCACTCACCTTCAGCGCCACAGCGGCATGCGTCAGCGTTGCGGGACCTTCTAACAGTAGATGAGATACGGTAGTGGCCACGGTCATTCGAATAACGCATTTTCGTCGTTGTGAAAAAGCTTCTCCTAGTTCCTTAAAACGTTGCATTCACTCCTTGTTCAGAAAGTGTCGCTTCAGATGACATTAAGATGTGCATAGTGAGGTTTCACCAGATGAATCCCACCGCGTAATTTTTGCGACTTTTTGAAATGAACGTCAAAGTGCTAGCGAAAGCTGCCGCTAATTCTCGTCGCAAAAACTCATACACTCTAAGGAATCAGTGCTTATGTACTCTCAAGTAATTTGGTAGGTAGGTAGGCAGGTAGGTATAGGTATTCTTAGAGTCCACAGTTATTGAGAAACCCTGATTGAGAGGCAACCTTAGATCGCAGCTCGAGCTAAGTGAACAGTGCGGTCCAACCACCTAACCTAGACCTGATGCAGCTGTTGACAAGGGCCTTCTCTTGCTTAAAAAACAATGCTATTAGTGTATGCAGATTAAGCGAGTATTTTCCATATCATCGTTGTTATTCTGGAAGACAACCGTCAACGACGACAGCAAACGGCAAAGACGAACCTTGAATGTGAATTGCTTAACGATAAGAATCGAACAAACAAGCATCGCAACCGTTGGAATAATGATAGCGACCGTCGTCTGAATCCAATAGTAGACTTTTTGAATGACATCATAGGCATTATTGCTGCGTATCATGAACATATACATGTTCTTTATATACCAACATGAGGTATTCGTCTGAAAAATATGAATAAAAGCGTGTATACAATGGTGAATATTTTAAATGTAGTGTATACAAACAGTATAGTATAGTGTATACAATGGTGAATACACCGTTAAATTAAGCACAAATATGTGTCTGTTACTGAATTCCCCATCTGCTATTGAAGTTTCTAACCTCCAAAAAAGTAACTGTAGGCAGTCTGGCCTTTTATGATCGGGTCTATGAATAGCACGAGCGGTGCAGTGCGTTGAGTACCACCACGATCGATTAGCCAGCTTGAATAATCGATAACGGTGCACCACTGAGTGCATTGTTTCTAAGAGAACAGAATAGAGAGATAAAGGCTCAATCATTTATTTTGAAGAATGCGCCACGCAATTTAGTCCTACACGATATCAGAAGGAGGTGAGTGCGCAATTTGGACTCTTATGTAGGGCGATGGACCAAAGTTGTGGTGGGTTAATTTTGAAGATTATAACGGCCAAACGCAAGTAAACACGGATGATCACCTGAGATGGCGGCGTAAGCCTTAGTTTACATTTGCGCCGCTGCGCGGCGCGGCACGATGGTCGGAATGGATATCGACCGGGCGGCGCGAAAAATCGATATCTATGGCCATCGCGGAGTGGCAAGTATATACTAGGGCTAAGGCGACACCCAATTTTGTAAATGCGCAAGATGCGTCACATTGCAAATGCTATGCCGAAAGCAAACTAGGATCGCTCCTGTTTGAAATCTTGTCCTTGAATCTCAAAAGAAAACTGGGCACTACTAATGTACTCATTCCAGCAGTGAGTTTTGAACCTGAAAATAGTCCTTCACCGATATCTCATATCCCCGAGAGCAGTTCTGCATCAGAGTTAACGAACAGGGACTTCCAGCATTCCTTTGGTGGAATACTCTCCCCTCCCTACGAATTCGTCCTTGTCCTTCCCTCCAGAAGCAGGCCTACCTTGCCATGCTTCGAGCGACCCATCTGTTCACCCAGTACTCGTATCAGAGAACTTTTTCACCGGTGCATCTGGCCCTGTCAGAAAATGAATCGCGCATTCCGTTCAAATTAGAAGTTTATGACACGCGACGCGGTTTTTTCTTGCACAGTGCCCAATGCACTTAGCAGATGCCCTGCTCCTCGACATAAAACGTCATTGGAACGTCGACAACGGGTAGGCAGACGGGAAGATAGCCGTGGGTGGGGGAAGTGGTTTCCCTGAATGGATTGGACAGCAGCATACCTGCGGCAGTGCGTGCTCTTTAATGGCTAGTGGATGCATGGTGATTTCGGTGGTGAAGACGAGCGTCAGGTGAAGAATCGTCGACAGCGATAGCGTGATGACGAGAAAAAACCAGGTCGTCCTGAACAGAACGCAAGTTGAGATTCTGCGCACACAGAAGAAGTCAGCAACAGTCGACTCACCGCTTAGTGCAGTACTGACGAAACAGAAACGGCATCAGCACGCACATCACGGTCTCCACCGTAACCATCAGAGTGAGCCTGAAAAGCAGCCATAACAGCGGCACGATTTGGTTGTATGGAATACAGTGGTGATCGCTAGACTAGAGCTTATTAGCACCCGTAATGCCGAGTGTGTTTCAGACGTAAGGCGGTATGAAGACGTGGGTTTTCTTTTGATGATCAAACCGTTCATCTGTCGGACTAAATTTTGCTGCATTCGAAAAATAGCATAAGAAATATTTGGGAGGCACGAAACTTCGTCCAAATGCTCTACCAACTGTGTAGCTCAGGAACTCAAAGTACAAACCTTCAAGCTCAATTAATCCACCACAAGAAGTACAGCTTGAAGTAAAATATGTGACGCATTCTTAAGAAAAAATCAAAACAATTTCCGTGTTTTACTTCGGTCTAAAAATAATTCGTTAAATTTCGGGGTTATGGGCAAGATTGAGGAACCGCTACGAAAGCCTAAATGAGCCCAATTCCCTCCTCGTTGGACAGTAAGATCGTGAAGAGCCTGTAAAATAGCACATAGTCATGCTTGAAGTCAATCAAGGCAAATTCTACGCTGTAATAGGCGCTATTCATGTCCAGAGTAGGTTTCTAGAAGTGCAAACGCCTCCAACGCGTTCTCCATCAGCGTACTCTTCATAAGGATTTGGTCATTATAACATAATAAGTTTGAAGCCCGCAATCAGCTTTCGATGTCTTTCACATCCTTCAAATTATTAAGAAGCACTAGCCAGTCGGCCGACCGACATGTCTAACTGCTATCTAGCTAGGGCCTCGTCCAACTAATTGGCAATAACCCATATACCTCAGTTTATGTTAGTTCCAACATACTCAGGCGACTTTATCTAAGGTCTACTCGGACAGAAGTCAATAAACTCGATCGATTATGTTCTGTTAATCGATATTTTCATTCGATATGAGGTCTGTTTATCACCTAACACATTCTTGCGATTTTAAGCTTGAAAGGTTAACTCTGAGCAACGATCATTAGTGACGATCTAGATGTAACGGCCTTCCTTTGAATATTGTCACAACTATGACACACGGGCAGACAAACAGACATACATGAATCAGTAGTATAGTTCTGCTCGAATGAACTATAATAGTCATTCAATCCATTTGAGTTTGAATACTCGAATTCGAATATTCAACAATAGGATAATTCGAATATAATCGAATTCGAGTACTGGAAATTTGTGAGCATTCGAAACCAATCGAATATTCGGAAGAAATTCGAGAGAACAACTATAATAAGTAGCATTAATACCACTACCACTGTTGCTCGACAATGCAGAAAGTTGGAATGCAGAGAGTCTCCTCAGATTGCTCCACAAATCGTTTGTTTTTGTTGCTGAGAAAAGCATTTGGACAGTAATTCAGTGTATCTAAAGATATCGCATAGATCCCAGATGCACGGCGTATCTGAGAGGGACAGGTGAGCTCCTCCATCGATAATTCTGTTCATTATTATTGTTGTTGTTGTTGTGCCATTGCTACGATTAGGGCTATTACCATGAGCAAGATTTCAGGCCAAATCCGGAACTCCTTGTGAACCTAGATATAGAGGTCCTAATACGCCAGTGGTGGTGCACTGTGTAAGGGACCTTGTAGCCCGCCCACGAGTTCGATTCTCGCCTTCGTGAAATTACACCGCACATCCATGGACTCCATCGAAGAACAACGCCTTCGGCAAATGTTCTTTTTTAAAATCATGGTTTTCATGTATGCAGGCCATTTTTGCCCACTACAAGTTATTATTTTGAACGATAAAACAACGAGAAATTTTCAACATCAACATCTTCCTGCAAAATGAATTTAACACCACCACCGCAGTTCTGCCTTTTAAGTTTTGATACATATCGAGAATCCTTTGTCGAGAATTCTGTCCTAATCCCTAAGACGAATTTTGTGGATCTTGCAGCCCTCGGACACTACATAGCTAATCACTTCTGAAGAAGATTGATCTCTTGCATCAGCACGGAGTGCATGAACTTCCTCGTAGAGCTAGCAGGTCTGATCGAGGAACTTTTATAATTGCTCTCATAAGTGCTCCGCTACATTACATCAACAATTACATAATATGGGCAATCAGGATTTGGGAGAAACAATTAGCCAATGATGCGCTTGTTTCATTACCAGGTACAGAGATCATGACGACACGACTGGTCGCAATGGGTGACTGACGATCTCTGATTGGTTCGTCTATTTCTAGGACAGCATCATCGCTACTTTTATCCAATTTATTATGTAAATAACACAATGACGTGCACAGAACATTCAAGCGACTCTCGCACCCATATACGCACAGGACGCTGCAGCGATTTGCATGCTCTAGCAAGCGCCGTCGACGACGACTAGGAGACAAGACGCAATTTTCAGCCGAACTCTCGCCTACGCGCGATCATTTAGAGCACAGCTCGAGAGCACGAACTTTTTCTGCTGCTCTTAGGGCGGCAGTTCGCTGAAAGGGAAACTTATGGATAAACGCTCTAAAAAGTGCTCTATAAGCGAAGGAGGCTGACTTTCAGAAGTCATTCCGTTTTTCGATTCGAATATTTTTACAATGTTGCTAAAACTTTGCAATTTTCAAAGCTATTGCTCAATTCTTAAAAAGCCGTTGGAAAGAAGAAAAAACCGTCCCTGTTCCTGTTCTGTTACAAGGGAATGACGCAATGCAGACAAACGAAGAAGTGGCGCCAGGTGGCGCTAGCAGCTTGACTTGGAAATGAAATAGAAATACAACAAACGTAATGAGGACTGCCTATCCCAACAGTAAAACGCGAAATTGCGTACAAAGGATAAAAACGGCATGAACCAGTTCCCTTTGGAAAAGCAAACGCATCCTACCTCAACATAGTATTGCCGAGGCAACATGAATGCGTATTTGGAATGAAGACAGTTGCTTGCTCGATAGACCAGTTAATGCTTGGTCCTTTCCAGACAAGCCTAGAGTTAAATCACCAACACCGGAGGGGTACGACACTTGGTTGGCCTGGGCGAACCCGAACCAAAAAAGTCGATTCGGGTGCCCGCAACAGCCGGCGCCTCTACGGGCTGCGCTATCATGCGCCATGTTAGCTATAGTGAACTGCATTATAGTACACAGCGCCGCCGGCTTAGCCGTAGCTACCATTTTTTTACATCAGAGTGCCTCAACTTAAACACGACGCTAGAGCGCAACAATAAGGGCAAGAGGAAATCTGACATCCCTAACAGAGCAGAACTGACTGACTTCGTCAATCCGGAAGGCCGGTCTTCTGAATCAATGAAATCCTCGAGAACTTCATTAGTTCAACTTTGTTAACCAGCCCCTGACAACCTTTAGAAGACTCTTGTGAAGCTAAACAAGTTAGCTAACTCCATTGCTCTTCAGACATCCGGATTGCTGAGTACAACTTGAACCATTCCCAGAACACCTTCTTAGAGGGTGGATGGAAATAGTAATCGACATGACGAAAATGGGTAGTGGAAATTCTCCCTTCAAATACCCAGAATTTTCTATTAGCCTCTGCACTTGTTGGGAAGGTGTCCTTGGCTCTAAACCCACATTCTTGTGGCACACACCTCCGCCTATGAACTGTGAATAATAATTCGACGGGAATATAGCGAATAATCGTAAGAAATCTCATTACTCGCTCGAATCCTTCTTCATCGAAGATTTACAAAAAGTCATTGAAATCCTTTAA
The DNA here is from genome assembly GCA_947396885.1 of Heligmosomoides polygyrus polygyrus. Lineage (NCBI taxonomy): Eukaryota > Metazoa > Nematoda > Chromadorea > Rhabditida > Heligmosomidae > Heligmosomoides > Heligmosomoides polygyrus. Next base: position 19,513,385 of record OX377206.1, read on the forward strand.
AAATATGAAGAAAAAATTGAAATGGCAACTAAATCAAGAAGTTGTAGTTGAAAAGGATGTGGTTTCGCTACTCGCTGAAAAACAGTTCTCGGGACTAAAATCACTTCCTTTCTGCTATGAGGTGAACTTTGAACCGTGTGTCCTTTGACACGAATATAGCGACTAACAAGAGATATGCCTTACTACTTAAGATATGCCCTTACTTACGGGGTGACATGATAAACGCAAGTCAGCTGCAAAAAAAAACAATAATCGGGTCTTCCTTAAAGGAGATGTGTATAAGGTATTCTTTAAAGCACTAGATTTTTCAAACGAAAATGTACAGGACAACGGAAGTACATGGGTAGAGACAAAGTCGGTGACCTAGGATCTAAGTCTTTGCAACTCTCTTCATATGAGCTATTCAGATAATTATCTTAGAGTACATAGTAAAACATGTTTGCACCTTCGCTGGACGAATGAAGTAACTTTGGTAGGAGCTGCTCCTCTCATGTGCAACGGAATCGCTTTTAGGTAGAACTCCGTGAGCTAACTAAGCTTCTACTCCCTTCGGGAGCGATGAATTGGCAACGCTGATGCCGGCGAAACAATTTGGTTTTGCGGGTCACTAGATGAGCCAATTACACAATCAAAGTGCACCCATAGACGTAAAAGTAAAATGCGTGGCGCACTCCAAGAACGGATTGAGTAACGCCAGCCTTTGTGTTATTTGTACTTTCGTAGACAATGCTAGGTCATAAGTCATGACTTCATTTCCAGAAGGAGGAAGGCATGTGATATTCTTACCCTACCGTCACGAAAATGATGGCCATTTTTGTTTACACGTACATACACGCTTGTTTTCCATACATGCTGATGATGTGCGTCATCTCCTCACAGGTTTCTATGAGCGTTATACACACTACACTGGAGGTTTCTTCCTCAAAGGTAACGTGCTGTGACTATGAAGGACTTCCGACATTAGTCTAAGCTTTGTGCATGCCAACGTGAGTGAACAAGCAGTACATATTGGCTATGAAGCGTTGGCTAGAACGAGGCTGGGAGCTTTCAATGGCTAGAATATTCCGGTTTAGTCAATTAACTTCACTGCTTATTGGTCAACTTTGGCGGAGAAAAGGAACTTCCTCGTCGCCTGGAGGTGGAGGTTACATACACTCCTCCACAGCGACCAATCCTGGAGCTCCTTCTTTGCCCTTCTCCGTACTGACCCACCCTAGGTGATTGGCCGAGGAGCGTGACCCACTCCCTGCGACGTTGTGAGCTCTGCCCAGAAAGTATCACTAAAAAATGCTGGAGAACGCGCTACACTTCGCCAAAATGACTTCGCTACTAGATCACAATATCGTTTGAAACGAAACAAATTTCCCTACCAATGCTTGCGAAGCTATCCAGAAATGAGATCACTGAGCTAGGCTACAATGCCTTCAAAAAACGTCTGCTTGAAAGATTCAGTCCGTGATGTCCGTGATCCTGTTAGCTTACTTTTGACTCATTTTCGTTATTGGTCTCTATTTTATAATTTGTCAGTTTGTTTGCTGTGATAATAGTTGTTTTTCATGCTCTCAGGTTCTCTTTAAGTAAGTGATTACTTATGTAAGAAATATCTACATTTGGGGTAACGTTTGTTGTCGGATACTTCATAAGGTTGAAAGAATTTGGCTTTTGATTTTTTTCAGGTTTGCAGAAACACCAACATTGCCAAATGATGGCTAGTTTTCAATGAGAAAACGTTAGAGAAGCAGGAATTAGTTAGAAAATCCATTCTTTCCGATCGCATAAACCTCAGAATGCAGAGTAACACCAAGAAGCTTTAAAAAATTATTTGCCACCTTCCTGTGTTATTCTGGGACCTAAGCCTGTGATTTTATTATTATTATTTTTAGACGACCTGAAGGAAACGTGTCTATAATAGCGTTGTCGTCAAATGGCTGAGTAGCGAGAGTCGCTAGACAGAGACCAAAAACCTATTCTTTCAGATCTTTCTCGAAGATTCTCATGCCTCCCCCTCCAAACGCTTGAGTGCTCCGAAACTAACCATGTGGACATCGTTCCGCTGATGTTGGATATGGTCATGATATAGGACCTCGTGTGCCAGAACAATGGCTCCAACCATGTTTGTGCCGGATTCGTCCACGCGTGTATCACCTGCAAAACTCAGAACTCCTGCAAGGTCTGTGTAGGCGTCGAAAAGCTCGCACGATTGCCCACGAACAACTACAGCAGTAGTAAGGCCGTGGTCGCAGAAGAGCAGCGCGGCACGTCATCTACTAATTAACGACAGCTGTGTAGTATGTCCCTGATTACGAGTAATTGCCCACCTCGAGAAGTCGTGACCAGACGAAAATCATGTTGAAAATGGCTTTGGCGCGTAGAAAGTGCACCGAACTGCTTCCGTCGAAGTAGGACAGGCTGTAGATGAGCAGATTTAGCAGGTTGCCGAGTAGGCACAGCAGCATCAGTGGAGGTACGACGTACTTCAGAAGCACTGCAACATCATCGTCATCACAGGTTCGCACGCACCACGTGATAGCTATGTTATTCATGCAGTTTTTAACTCAACTGATTTTAGGCAAAAAAGATAAACCTCAAGAAGGTAATTTTAATGCGCTAATCGCTGATCTCGCAATGTCTACGTTACATTATGAATTCGTGTATCGTACAGAGCTGATAGGAACCTTTTTGTACTATGCAGATATGAATGGTTTGTTAGTAACACATAACATGAATGATAAATTTATAGACGATAATTCATGACAAGTTCACGAAAATATGTGGGGCTGAAGGAAAACGTATGTTGATAAGCGTAACTGCAACAATTAAAACATGACAAAATAAAAAAAGAGTAATAACAAAATAATTTTTAAATTGGATGCCTCCGATTTCAAGCCTTTAAAGATTCCGCATTCTATTTCAATAGTTTCGATGAATCTAAAAAGCTGTAATTATGCCGAGAATTGAAATCAAGTATAGGGAGAATATGTTCCGGTCAAGGGAATTTTTTGAAATATTGTTAAACTGAATACACATTCAAACACAATGGACATGCAGAAGCTTTAAACACTATAAATTCAAACCTAGTCAAGTTCAAGATAACTTTTGAAATTTTATGAAAAATGTTTGAAAAATAATCTGGCCATAAATGAAGTAAAACCTTCTGAACATGGTTACTAAAATTTCCTGCTTATCGCCTATGTTCAGCTATCACATATGGTAGTATCGAGTAAGGTATCTTATACTCCAAAATTTTCCTACGCTGGTTATAACAACTCCCATCACACTTGCATACTTTACGTATTACTTAACATCCTTACTAAAGCCACCCACCTTCTTTTTCTAGATGTACGAGTGGTACTGTTTGCCAATGTAACTCTTAATCAATTGGTAATAATTAACATTATATGTAACAGTAAAAGGACACATTATGTACTACTATTCTACAGCAGCAAAGTATGAATTAAAGGCAGAGCAGTGTTTCTCGAAATTTTTAAAATCAAAATAGCTATTCTCACTTAAACTAATTTATTTAAAATACTTCTCACTGTTATTGGTTTCATTTCATGCAATTACATACTCTTCATATAGATACTACTTTTCCAGTCCTAACATTGTACTCCTCTATATTCCGCCATATCCCATATTTATTTCCAACGCAGAAATTACACGCAGACTTTATCTGCTATCCTTCAAAAACAAGGTATAGATCAAAGAAATAGTACAGCATAACAATTTTCAAGTTTTTTTTAATTTTCAAAGCATAGTAACTTTTTTTTTTAAATTACAACTAAAATATTCACTCTGATTCAATTTACTATATTCAACATTGTTTTTTCTCACTATTCCATTAGACACTATTCATAGTGCAGTTTCCCGCTTTATCTTTAATTTTTTAGAATTTCAATTCGTTTATATTCATATTTTTCAATCCTCTTGCACTCTACCGTTTACTTCTATAGTTCTAAGTTTCTAATCCTCCATATTATTCTTTCCAATAGATAATTGAACGACAGCTTATTATGTGCTGTGAATTCTTCTTCACTGAAGAATCACGAAAGGAGCAGAAGGCAATGGTTCGCCTGAAAGCTAACCTTTTACTTTGTTTTGTTTTTTTACTTCGTTTCCATTCATATCACATTTTCTATTCATTCGCTGATTCTAATTCTCTTATTTATTGTTTCTCTTCAATAGGCAGAGGCGATGGAAGTTCGTAGTAATTTCAGAAGTCACTCACTGATTTCTACAGAACCGCATGACGACGAGTAGAATTTCGGATTGTGCTCCACTCGCTGCACTGAAAACAAACAAATCTTCAGCGAAGCACACGGAAACAAACACAGACACACACACTGAAGGCCCCAGGGCTCACTCTTTTCGCCACTGAGCGCCAACCAACATCGCTGCTGGCAACAGATTTCTGCCAGTCCAGCAGCAGCCGACGGAAGACCTATGGACGACGGCTTAGGGACATAATAGCGATCGTAATAGCGATGGAGGACAACAACGAAGGAGACGACAACGAGAACGACAACGACAACGTCGACAGATGCCTAGGCACCACACGTCAACGTCATCGGCCGCTCATCCATCTCTGATTAGGCGTCATCGAAAGGCTCACCACCGTCTTTTGAGCCTAGCCGTTAGCAGTTTGGAAGACGTACTGTGCTGGTGATGAATGAGCAACATCGTTTTAGGTACAGTTCGTTCTACAGCTACCACCCTCCACGCTGCTAAGACCAACGCGTTTCCAAAAACAAGTGCTTGACTGATTCTTGAGAATAAAATAACATATTAATCAATTTTTTTTCAAAGTGCCTTTTTTACTAAAGAAATTAATTAGACCACCTATAGCACATCCAAGTTAGCGTTAGAAGCTAATGAAACACTACATTTAGATTATCTTGCTCGTCAAGTTATGAATAACATAGTAACGTTGGTACTCTAAGCTTGAGTTTTATCATTCTGGCAGAATTCTCCGCAGCTTCGGTCATCTAACCTATCTGTTGATTGTTGATTGGCTGAGCACTTCCTCCCCTTCCATGTCGGGTCAAAAGTCGACTTGTAAAAAAAGTCCTTTTGAAGGGTAGAAATGGTGAGCCGCACTGAGAGCTCTGCTGTGGAAGCGAACCACTTGAAAGTGCAGAATGCCTTCTGAATATTTTAGCCTCGAATGAAAACAGGCACATGTACGAGTCTGGCTAACTGACTAGTTCACTTCATCAAGGAATCTGCGTGCTTGTACTCAATTCTTGAGGGGAAAATGCCAGTGAATATATGTAAGGAAATTCATGCTCTTCTCAGAGTTTTCTCGTTCACTATTCCTTTACACAATGCTGTAAAACTTATCAAAATATTTAATTTTAATTTCAAACAATGCCGCGAAAATCTTTCCTTCAACTCGTATCTTCGCACGGAACTGAGACAGGTTCTTGCACGTTAGACTCCTTTCCAAATCAGATTTCCCCTTGAAGTCAAGAAAAACTGGCAGAGAAGACTGAGCGCTTAGGTAGAGGTGGAGCCCAGCTGTGGCAAGGAAGAATCAAGTTGGGTGAAGGTGAATGATGACTTGAGACGGCGGCGTACGGTAGAATGGAATTTGTGTCAACTACGAATAAGCGTCACAAACGCTAAGAGCAAAGCAAATGGAAGGCGCATAATTTGGTTTAAAACCAGCTGCACTGGTTGAAGAAGGCCGCTCGCCAATGGGCGGAAATCCTGTCACTTATCGGTGAATTTTATACGGTGAGCAGTTGCCGTTCCAATTGGCAGCCGACCGCAAGTGGCTTCAGAATTTGCCTTGCAAAAGCAGCTTCACTTCAGCATTCTACGAAAACGCCAAAGAGTCTCGAAATTGCATTAAACGTCTTGAAGTAAGAAGGTAATCGAAACGTCAGCCGTAATACTTGTTTTACATCAAGCGTGAAAGACTCAAAGAAAAATCAAATGAGTGAAAACATGGCTAGGTTTTTTGGGCGTTGAACCTGAAAATTTGAACGTTCTTCTCTCATTAACTATTTTCTTTTTACACTCTTTTACATAGATACATACATCATAAAGGAAATTCAGAATAATCTTAACTTCCGTTTCAGGTCCTTAATCTGGAAGATCTTCTTCCTAATCAAAGACGCGAAACGGAAGCAAACATTTAGGTACAAATTTTCCTCGTTAAAATTTGTTTTCTTACTCATTGCTAGATCTCTCTTTCAGAGTGCGCATTTCCATAATTGTCGGTAAAAGTGCAGGTCTTATTTAAAAAACGTCATGAAATTGGCTTCAAAATTCAAGAAGGAAAAAATCAGATCTATGGCAAAAATTGATGTTTCCTCATCTAGCTTTGTAGTCATTGTCATGGCATCTATAGTGTTCATTTTGCTTCTATCTTCCATTTGGCAAAGGAGCTGCAAGAGATGTGCTCATTTACAAAATTTGTTAGTCGAATGGTTCCTAAAGGCACAACTACATATTGGTGGTTAAAATGGGTAGTTTTTTTAGCGGACTACCAATGGCATACACTTAATCAATTTAAAAATGATTCTCCAAGAAATAATAAAATACTCCTATCTTTCCTAAACAAGGGCAAAATACCAGGCGTTGTTAATGGGCCTATGTAATTGTTCTGCAATGCTTGTTTGATGCTCCCTTAGCACTTCTTCTAAGGTGAGTGGGCGCTCTTAAAAGCTGAAAGGAGTACAGTGATAATTAAGCAGAGTTATGATGAGTTCTCGCAAAAGCTTCTTTGAGAAAAGTCGATGTGAAAAATGGTTTCAACTATATTTGTTGAAACAATCTGTACCCAAATGATGCCCGAAACAATGTAGAATTCCTATATAACATAACAAAAACAAAAAGCCCTAGTTTTTTTTGTCCACTTTTAACGTGAATTTCTGCCCTAGAATGCATTTTGTTTCAAGAACAGGGAAAGGGAAGCATTACTGCAAAAAAAAAACGAGTTATTTCCAGATTATGCAAAGGACTCCTATGCGTTTGTAGCATGAAATGTACTTCCGACTCGAAAGTTCAAAGATTTCACAAGGTTTTCAATAGGGAACTTCGCATGAACCCCTACAGCGCGCAGTGCTAGCACGTTCCAGAAAGCCTAAAGGAAATCAGATGATGAGAGATTAAACGCAAAAACTGCAACGACGAAATTAAGTATGTAGGGCTTTGCGTGATGATTCGTAGAATTCATGCGTAAATTCGAAGATGCTTACTCATCTGATTCCTTTCATCCGCAAAACGCCCACGTATCGAAAACAGTGCACTTACAACAGCATGAGGAGGATGAGTAATAAGCTAAAGGCTAGCTTACACAGCTTTCACAAAAATAATTGCCCTTTAGAGAAGAGCTTCACAGTTTGTCTTAACAGAACTGCATGTGAAGTTGGTGAATTTTAGAAGAAGAACGATGAAAAAAATTGGAAACACAAATTTGTGAAACAAAGGAAAGATTTTTAGAAATTAAGGAATGGACGATTAGCCTACATCTGGATTTTTCTAAAGTTTCACTGCTATATTCAGATTCCCCAAGAAACTGGAAAGACTCTCGAAAACAGGTCAGTTTAAACAAACTGTTTACGAAGGAGTCGACTGCGTCTTCGTGGGAACGGAAACACTCATTAGCAATTATTCAAAAGCTTTTGAAGCCAAAAGCCGTCTCCAGGTACTTCGTAAAAGAAAACAGAATTTGGAAAGGCTACCCTCCTTCCTTCAAAAGCAAACGTGAAGGTCAAGTTGGTTTCGAGGCTCATCAGAGCACTTTCGTTTCCTATCGTGACTCCGATCCCACCAGCAGTCTTCGCTTTGCTCCTTTCATGATAAATGCAAGTAATGCAGTTTTTAGGCTGACAGATACGAGAAATTGCTCAAATATCGGATATTGAAGCACTCAAGCTCTAGTCAAGTAGAAACTGTCATGACGAAGACAATTATATAAAAATTTTGAAGCCTTTCAAATTCCCGCATGTAGGCAAGAGGCAAAAAATGTGTGGTTACGGAACATTGTTGTTAAATGTTGAAGTGCTTTCTATCCATCATCACTTTAAGCCTTCAATACCATGTTGAAGACGTCAAATTGAACTAGACATAATAAAGTATAAAGGACGGCGTTACTCAATCCCTTCTGGGATGGGCCAGCGCATTCTACTTCTACGGGATGTCGTGGAGGCGACATGAATGCGTATTTGGCCATACAATGACTTGCGGTGGCCAGCCGATGAACAAGTCAGCGCTTTATCCTTCCCAGACGAGTCTGGTACCAATTCACTGACCCCGGAGGGATGGAAGGCTTGGTTGACCTGGGCGGGAAGTCCGAACCAGGAACCTGGTATCGGGTGCACGCGACAGTCGCGCCTCCTCCCACTGCGCCACACGCGCCCGAACTAGATATATTTCAATCAAAATATAAATACCTGGAATCAGAACTGTAACCAAGTTAGACTAATAATATGCTTTTAGAAAAAGGCTATAAAAAATTACCTGTGCACGTGATCTCAAGAAAGAATAACTACACCTCTTAATTGAGCATGAAATTCCTACCATTTTGGCAGAAGCAATATTTTTCGGTTCTATCTAAAGTGCTGTGCTGCAAAATGTGTCCCGTCGTGTTACATGAGGAACATGCGCCGCTCATTCTTAGAGTTAATCGTGATGTTCACTCAAGTGTTAATGTAAGCGCTGTTTACGTGGAGTAGCATAGTGGAAAGCGGTGATGTGTTTTTTCATTGCAGTTGTTCAACTGCTTCTAGACTCGAACTCAAGTAAGCTGCATTTACACCAACAATCGAATAGCCCTCGCGAAGTATTGGTCAAATTCACGACGCACACTTTCCAGTCAACACATCGAAATTTTTTTCTATATGTTGTCACAGGATGTTTTGTTGCGATCAAAACTCTTGCGCAAGGCCGGACTCGAACCCGCATCATCGCTTTCCGGGCAGCGATGTTCGCCTTACACCACCGGCGCTGTTTGACCGCACGTAACATCCGCGATATCCTCGAGGTCTGTCAGTACCCACCCGTGATACGGGATGGTGGTATAAGGCGAACATCGCTGCTCGGAAAGCAGAAGATGCGGGTTCGAGTCCCGCCTGGCGCAAGAGTTTTGATCGCAACAAAACATCCTGTAACAACATATAGCCTCTCTACCAGCCGCTCCAGGCTTAAGCAAATGTGCTAAAACATTTTTTTTTGCTTTTGAAGACCCTAGAAGCCGCTTATACGACTATGTTTACACTCCAAACGTGCTGTCATTGTGGTCACTCTTTCTTGAGGCACTTTGAAAAGGTGAGTTTTTGCTACAATTTTTCATCCAGCAAAAACCCATTTTGCCCTCCAGAAAACCCATCCGGCAAGGCACCATACTCGTTCACTCTGGCATGAAAAGTTTTCGGCTCAAAATAGAAGTGTCCAGTTTAGAGAGAATACCAAGAATATCCCTCTCTCTGTCATGCTTTGTTCCCCTTGAAAAATGGCATAGCTTTAGTTTTTTTGGACTTTTGGTTCCTTCAGAAGTTAGGTCTCATCTTTTAATTCTCCCCTGCAAAAGCAGAACAAGTCATTCTGTTCCTTTATTAATAGTGGGGATTGAACATCTGCATCTGTTCCTGACAACATGCTTCGCACGTTCTCACGTCTGAAGACTTTCAACTCTAAGTCTAAAAAACAATTAAATTCATTTTACACAAACTCGTAGAGGCAAGGTTCAGGGGTACTTCAGCTCTACAGCATAAGATTTCAGCAATCAAGCTATGTTAGCGCAGAACTATTCTGGACGTGAAGGGCAGGTCGAAGCGAAAGAAAAGCCGGCCATTTCATCCATACTTTTCAGGAAAACTGTTTCCAGAAGTGCGTTAATCCCTGGAATTCCCCTTATTCTGGTATTTTGCGACACATTCACTGACGCAGATTGCCCAGTTCAAAAAGAGTTCGACGAGCTTCTCACCAAACAAGCAAAATGCGGCGCAGAACAATCCCAACGCTCATTGCCCGGGCACAGAACACGAAACCCTCTCGCGTCCTCCGTGCTGTCGTAAATTAAACTGTACTTGCAAATTTTCAATTTCAACGGTATCGCTGGAACCCCGGCGCTGCCGAAGGGGCTCTTGCCGCCCGTCGTCGCCTTCGCGGCTGATGACGCTATAACCACGATGGCCGCCATGCTCTTCCGTCTTTTTGGGGTCTTGAAGCGCCCTCGACAAATCACGCGTGGAATGGGCCGGGTTTAACGTGCAATATGGCCGACACGACCGGGCTATTCTGACGACAGATAGTGGCCTTTGTGGCACGACTTCTCATTCCCGCTTCCTGAAGTGCGTTGCTCGACGATCGCCACAGCCTGAGCTCTGAAATCTCCATCATCGCCTGCCTGCTCTTCGGCTTCGGCAGGCCAGCTATAGAGTCGTCCTCTCTCCTTGACGGGGGCTTTTGTTTATGAAACCGGAACGACAACAGATCAATACAACAAGGTGTCGTCGTCGGCGAGAGGTAACGAGCGCACGAATTCCGAAGCAGCGTTTTTGAAGCGAACGCCGACGATGATAGAAGGTGTCCGTCGCCCGCTGCCGCTAGTCGTCGGCTCGATTCTATTTGGACGCTACCATGTGGGGATTCAAAGAGTTCCGTAATGCACAAAAGCAGACGAATAACAACGACAACGACAACGACGACGCTGACGTTGTGTTGTGCGGTGAGAGGAGGCCGAGGAGAAGGTGGATGACAAAGGGCCTCGAAACGCAGACCCATTTTGGAACGAACGGAACATTAACCACTCTCCGCGAAAACCTCTCAAACGACTATAGAACTTTTAAATCGAGACAATAGCTTCCGCCTTTTAGTGTGCTGCGGCTCGATAAGTTTTTTTTGTGTAGAGAATAACATGTAATTTTAAACACATGTAAAATAGATAATACATTTTACAAAGTCCAGAAGTTCAGACCACTTTTCGTGAGAGTCGAAGAACTCGGCTCTCGAATCACTTAGCTCTATGGTCTGAAACTCGAAAACGCCATGAAGGAAATAAATCCAAAGGTACATACTACGGTAGGAAGGATTTGCCTAAACCTTCAACGATAAAATACTGAAGTGAGACACTTCTAACTACAGATTGAGAACGTTCCATGAATGGAAAGTTTTGCTCAGAGTAGAGCAGTGCTCAGAGGGACATTTCAAATAAAAGCAGATCTCGAATGGCTTTCCCTTAATTTTGCGCAAGGTTTGGGGTGTTAAAAATGTTTTTCTAGACCATTTCTTCAAACAAGGAAAAGCAGGAAGCTTTACAGCTTTGTACTCTAAGATTCAGCACCTTTACGACAGATCATATGCCACCAGCATCCACTGGTTTATTTCTTTAGTGGAAAAAGAACAGGCATTTTTCAAAATGGTAGTTTTTTTAAATGCCTAAGGCACACTATATTAAGCATAAAGAGTGGGAAATGGTCAGTAACATAAAATGCTTTGCGAAACATTCGGGGAAGAGCGGGCCTCCTTCCATGAAGTTTTTAAGCTACTCCCAAAGGATCATTTTTGATATGTGATAACCTATTGATGACATAGTTCGTGAAGAAATGCAGTAAGTGAGCTAGTAAATGAGATAAAGATATGGTGATGAATATGTGAGAACAAAACGTGAAATAGCCATCCGTAAAACATCCGCCGAATGAGTGAGAAGAATTGAAAGTTACATTTTGTTCAGCGTAACTCCTCTACACAAAGTACTTGCGTGGTGGTATTTTCGAATTTTTTTCTGAATAAGCTTCAGAGAAAAAATCTTGTAGTCCACAAGAGGGGGTCAAAGATGAATTCCGATAGGTCATAAGCCTTAATTGCTTAGAAGTTTATAAGTAGAAACTAATTCTCAGTGGCCTTCGTTGGCAGCAAAGTTGTCTAATTGAAGTCAGAAGTCGAAAATTTCGGAAAATTTTTGAAGAATACAGAGAGATTCTGCAGATGAGATTGTTATCAAACTGACTGAAAGGAGGGAATGCGCGACAAAGAACAAGAAAAGGTTAAGAGTAATATGATAAGTAAGCTCTTACACTCCATTCCAGTGGGGCATTCCGCAACTCCCATATTGTCGTAGCTGGAGACTTCCTTGATGTAGTCGAGAAATCTGGAACCCAGCAATTTCGTATGTGAAACGTGTATCTTCTCGAGAACCTCTCGCTAATCATTGTCGGGGAAGAGCGAAAAGTTTCTCAAGCACTTCACTCGATAACAGGCATCTGCGCCCTTTCCCTGAGACGGCAACGGAAAAAACCCATGGCGTGTGATACCTCAGCTAGGCGAACGTTCCTTCTCATGTCCTAGCCGCTTATTAACTTCCTTCTAACAGAAAGAACAGCGATCTCGTCGCCCTTCCTGCGAAGGACCTGAACAGCTCACTAGGGGATTCAGGAGTAGTCTAGTCGAAGGGGGACATCGGTGGTAAGGCGGAACAAATGTAAACAGCATGGCGTCTCCCGGCTAGGAAATTGAAAAGAAAGGTTCACTCGTGAGACAGTTCACGGTGTTATCTTTGTAAACTACTCAGCCTGCCATTTTGCCGATGCTGCTGAAGAGCAGAGTCAAGTGCCCCCACCCACTAGGATAGGTTCGGTATTCACACACGAAATGAACTACCAGAATATGTCAACGGAAATAGGAAAAGGCAAGCGGAAAGGAAAGCCGCCTAGTCGACTGAACTCACCCGTAGCATTGTCGGAGTGTGAGCTTTGGATTCTTGAATAGTACTCGACAACTGGCCGTGAATCTTTCATAGTCAAATGACGCCGACATAAGCCGCCTTCGCTTCTTCGGACCAGAATAACGGCGCTCTGAAATGAATCCAGTGCAGAGCAGCTCAGTGAATAGTGGACGGTGAACCTGAGTTCATCGTACTCGTGCATTACTGCATAAGGGATTAGAGAATGAACAATGAGAGCTGCGAGACGGATAGCCAGATGACGCGATTGGCTCAGTACGAGAATGACGAGCTTGAAATTGAAATTCGAACGAAATTCACGCCAGTGCGGACTATTCTTCGAACTGCAGACTACATAGTTCCGCCTGCTGGCTACAATGGAAACGGTCGGCCGTCGTCACGACTCTGCTGAATCGCTGAGAAATTCTTCACGTAGTAAGTAGTAAGTAGTGACCGGTAACCGGTGTATGTACGAGTGAATATTCTTGAAAGCGGATTTGGAACCGACGATGAAGGGGCGGAATTCTGAACACACCCGCAGCAGAGGCCGGCCACGCCCGTCCCCACGTCTTCCACCATGCAATGGGCGGGACGAACTCGGGTGGTGAGATGAGCGCTTACGCATAGCGCGGCAGGCAGGAGCTCTCATGCTCGTAAGCAATCGGAAGCACGAACTCTGGACGCTGGAGGACCTGATGCTCCTGCTCGTTCTCCTGCCACAACCTGTCGGCAATTATGTAGTAGCGCTTTGGACGAACGATTCAGCTCAACATGAATTCTGCAAACACACCTAAACAAACGGCAGGAAAATGAGCCGTCAAAGCTTTGCAGCGCTCCAACGAAGTCATCTGGACTATTCTGTAAGCATGGAGCAGTCAACGGGCTGTTTTGCAGCTTCTGAGCTTAGCACCACCTTGTCGCGGAAACTTTCCAGAAGCCACTTGCAGGAGAACGTGCAACTTTTCTAAGCCATGTTTCCGCATCAGATGAGCGACAACATAACGAACAAGAACAGAATCGAGAGCTCAGGCCTTTTAATTCATCGAATGGCCCCGTCAGCTACACGGCGTCCCAAAAAATGTAGCGCTGTACGAAGGGACATAGCATTGCTCCCAATAAAGCTATTAGAATAGTTTACGGCATGTGCGAGAACGCAGAAAGGTAGACAATTTGAGGTCAGTGGAAGATAAAATTCCGCCCCGCATTCCCTGCATTTCATGCTTGATTGCAAGGGCTAAACGATGTTTGGTACAATAAAGTGTGATGCTGGAAGAGCCATGCGAAATTGTAGGCGATTCTTCTTCTTGCATAAGACCCTCCCTTCATATGAAAAGCTTCGAAGAAGACAGATTATTCCTGGAAATTACGGAGCTTTAAAAAATTTCTGAAATCACATCTGAAGCCATAACTTACTGATGCCTTAGACGTCGTCCATAATTTACTTTTCACTTAGATAATATGTATAGATTGTATTTGCTTTTATCGTTGGTGATTTTTTATACAGTTCGCTCACGATTGTATATGCACTCGTGTAAATAAGTAAATAAATAAATAAATAAATAAATAAATAAATATTAGCAATTTTGCCGTAGAGTCACTGTCCTATGCTTTTTATGGTCTAAGAAGTAAACCAACTAGAAACCTATTCAGAGGTGTTGCAAAATATTAGGGGGGGGGGGGGCCAAAAGTAATGAGACACCCCATGCCGTGTCCATATATCTCGTGGCTGGAGTCTGGTTTCGTGCTTGTTGTATTTGTATGTTTGTGTGCTACTTACTGAAGCCCATCTGAAAAGTTACCACTTCCGCCCTTTCCAGAAGCATGCCAAAAACCCCAGCCTGTCTCGTGCCGAAACCCCAGTCTGACGAGTCGACCTGTGTCGCTCAAATCTCCCCCAATTCCCAACCCCGAGCAGCCTGGGCTCAATATTCACGCAAGATGAGAAGTACGACTTCTACCTTAACCCTGCCAAGCAGCGAGTCTGGGTGAGGTCTGGTGAATTGTTACCGACCTTCGTTCGGCGAGATGTTCACGGCGAGAAGCATCTTTGGAGCTTTTGGGTCTGCGCCCATGGATCGGTTTACCGGAGACTGTTTCCCAAGAGCACCGCGATGAACTCCAAGGCCATGGTGAACGAAATAGAGGAGATGGGCCGGCGACTCGCTCTTATTCATTCGCAGCGCTTCAAGAAGGTTCTCCTCTTCGACAACGCCGCACCCCATCGGGAACAAGTAAGCACGGATAAGCTTGGCCAGCTGGGCTACGTTCACATGCCTCACCCACCGTATTCGCTGGACATCTCTCCATGCAACTACCACTACTACTTGAGCCTACAGGACTTCCTAGTCGGAAGGGACACAAGAACCCAAGCAGTCCTTGACAACCATATCGAGCAGTTGATCAACACCAGGCCCAAGCAGTTCTGTAAGGATGGGATCAGGAAGTGGGCTGAGCGATGGCAGCAAGGTCCTTGCCCTTAATGGCAAATACACTCCTCAGCATCGTTGAGTTGTAATTGAGTTATAAGTAGATAAAGATTTTTTTTCATTTTGTCTCATTACTTTTGGCCCCCCCCCCCCCTAATAGTCAGTGTTTGAGAAGACTAACAGTAATCGAGGAAACATAACTTTGCTTCGAGCAAGGGAAGAGTTATGATTAATGTGAGAAATCAGCATTTTTATGGGAATTATTTTCTAGATATGTTATGACGTGCTTCAAAATTCAAACTTTAGGAGCCAGTAAACATGCAAATATGCGTGGACTTGATGGATACTACAGTTTTGTGGCAAACTGACTAAGCTATTGTCTTATTTGTTAAACCTCATCAAGAAGACGTAAATAGTTAGGTTATAAGTTCAAATGTCGACTGGTTGGTATATTCATTTACTGGCTGTTGTTCCAGTTTCCACAGTGCTTGAGGTTATGGTGAGAAACAACAATAAATAAATAATTTTCCGGCCACGAAAACAAAACGAGGTAAACAAGCGCTCAGGAGTGTACTTCTTTGTTTTTCCACTCGTGCAGCAAAACTGAAGGTTATGACTGAATTAGAAATTATTGTCATTACTTTAGATCAGTTGGCAGTTAGTTAAATCCTAAAGAGGTTTAAGAAACTGCGATATGGTCACCTTACGACAAGTCTGGAACAAGGATGTAGTCATCTACCACGTCATCTAGCACGTGATCTACCTATTTTGAATTTTCGACGGAGCAATCTCGACGTTCAATAACACATAACATTACCAACTGCTTGCTCTTCCATGCAACCCTAAGTTTCGTACATAGCCTTGGTACCACCGAGTTACATACTGTGCTGCGATCGCTGCTCGCGTTTTGAAAGTATCCATCCTGCAACGAGAGGAGTTGAGGAGTTCTAGCGAAATGCTAAGTTTACGACATAATCGCGCCAAATCCTTTGCCAATTCACAATTAATTGCTTCTAAATTGCGAAACTCTACACAACAGTTTTTGAAGGTGTACATCTTGTGTGAAGCAGTCCCGAACACAAAGTTTCCGCTTCGCTTTCATATGAGTCTCAAACAAATAAACAAATTTTAACAGCCACACACATTGACAACTGACAGCAGTATTATATTAGGTTGTCTCATAAGTCCCCGCCTTTTTTTTTTCAACGATTCATTGCGGATTTCGCCGAGGGTCTCTTGCACAGTGCTATACAGCTTTCGAAAAAGAATGCTTTGCTCTATAACAACGTGTATTGCATTTCTTTTTTCATCATGAATTTTGTCAATTTTTAGGTCGTTAATTGAAATATGTAAAGAAATATGTTAACTGAAATAGGAAAAAGTGAAAAAGTGGTCATCTACGCAGTTGCTTCTCTCGCTTAGGTTTGGAATTTTTTCACAGCTTGTCATAGCATTTGAAAGACAATCTTCTGTAATACAACAATACGTTTTGGTCTAATTTGCTCATTTGTCCTTTACCGATTTTTAGGTCATCAAATTGGGAGGTCCGACGTTTCTGTCCGAATTTCTACTGAAACTCCTGCTCTGTGGTTAGACTTTTTTGCTTGGTGTTGTGTGTCGTTCGGAAGAGGATGTTTTGCTCAAAAAGAATTTGTTTTGCGTTTATTGAGTCATACTGATTTCTGTCGAATATCAACAACTGAACAAGGAGAAGGAGTTGTTGGTGAAGATGATTTTTCTCTTTTTGGAATTTTGTTGATATTCGACAGAAATCAACATGAGCCAATAAATGCAACACCAATTCTTATTGAGCAACACATCCTCTTCCGAACGACACAGCACCAAGCAAAAAAGTCCAACCACAGAGCCGAGCTATCGGTAACAATTCAGACAGAAAATTAGGACGTCCCAATTTGATGACCTAAAAATCAATAAAAGACAAATGAGCAAATAAGACCAACATATATTCTTGTTGTGCAAAACATTATCTTTCAAATGCTTTAAAAAAACTGCGCAAAAAAAATTCCAAACCTAAGCAGGCGGGCGCAGATGACCGACCACATCTTCACTTTTTCACTTTTCCCTTTAACGACCTAAAAATTGACAAAATTCAGGATGAAAAAAGAAATGCAATACACGATCTGATAGAGCAAATCGTTCTTTCGAAAGCTGTATAGCGCTATGCAAGGGACCGCTGGTGAAATCAGCAATGAGTCGTTGAATAAACGGCGGGGACTTATGGGACAACCTAATAGTTTCCTTGTAGTGGATGAATTTCTGGGATACCTGGTAGTATCATGTTGTAAGGAAAGTTTCACGCCACTCACTTTGGTGTTCCGGGCAAATTTTTGAAAAGTTCTGGAACCTTCTCCAAATAACGCATATATAGGCTGACCTATAGCCTGCATTTGGCATTATTGTCGTCATATTCCGTTGCGAATATGACAGAGAAAATCGTTCTCGACTGCAAGAAGTTCGACTGCCTCTGCTTTAGGAATTCAGAAAGCAAAGCTGGGCAAGAGTCGCGGTGGATAATACATGTAGAACAATGGGTGCTACCATTGTCTCCTACGACACAGCGAAAGTCTTGTTCCGGAAGCTCAAAAACGGAGACTTTTGCTTGGAGAACCAACCACAGTCTGGAAGGCCAGCTGCAGTGAATGAGGAGCGCCTTCTGGGGCTGGTTCAGCAGGATCCGCTGCGCTGGCCGTGAACCGACAGAGGAACTTGAGCGCAGTCACATTACCGTAGCTCAACACCTGCGTGGCTTTGAAGGCATGCAGATATGGTGCATAGATACCACATGAACTAAGCGGCTCCCAGCTACAGGTTTGCCAGAATGCGTGCATGAACTTCTTGACTTTTCGGCAGAATTTTTCTTGGCTCGAGAACCTGGCCATCGGAGACGAAGAGGGTAGTCTACGTTAGCCACACGCAAAGGCGTCAGCGGCTCAGTCGCGGCGGCGCAGGAATTCCCACGCCAAGACCGGAACTTCACCCCAAAAAGGTAACGCTCAGCGTCTGGTGAAAAAAAGCAATACGTTGTATATAATAATGGTCCATATCTTCTAGTTGTTGAATGTATGTATGGAACGGGAAAAATACATTTGAAGAAAATGCACAAGTTGCGGAATACTTTCCTTACAGTTTAATACATGCTGTTGTTCTGCGAGAAGCGCGAAATGTAGAGGGCTGCACAAAAGTGTTGTCGCCGCCACACTTCTCTGCCGAACTTATCGGGAACTGTAAACACCACATGAGCAATAAAGAAGCTCATTTCTCTCAAAAGGTGTAAAGGCGTCAATTTAGCTGCGGGCCTTACTTTTTGTCAGAAAACGGCGGTGCTCATCGAGTTTTTGCCCAAACAGGAGACGCGCCAAAGGAAGCGCTAGCCAATCAAAGCGCTGTCTGCACTACCTCTATACCTGCATATTTAGCTTACATATTGCAGACTCTCCAGCGTTAAAATTCGCATTCGATTTGGATTCCTACTCTAGAGCTTCGGGATGTGAAACTAGCCGGTCGGGTAAAACCCCGATAAAGGATGAAAGATAAAGGTCGGCGTTAGTTAATCCCTTTCGGGATGCGCCACGCACTCCACTTCTACGAGATGCTGTGGAGGCGATTTGGATGCGAATTTGGTCATACCATGACCTGGGATGGCCAGCCAATGAACAAGTCTGCGCTTTATCCTTCCCAGGTAAGTCTGGTACAGTTCACCGACCCCGAGGAGAAGGCTTGCTTGGCCTGGGCTTGAAATTCGAACCAAGAGCACCTGGTATAGGTGTACGCGGCAGCCGGCACCTCCTGCTACTGTGCTGCAGACGCCCTAAGTTCCGAAATCACCCAAATTTACATTCGGCAGTTCGAATCTATACTGGTCGGGAGGGGGCAGCCGCAAAGTGCCAGTTTCCTTCGTTATCCCATGCCACGTTATCGCGTACCCTTGATTTAGATGAGGACCCTCGTATCATAGAAAGTAGCTTTAGATCTCGCAGACAATCCAGGAAAGGAATAAAGACGCAAATCACAATGTGCCCCTTCCCACTGGGACAGATCTGGCAGTTCTCTATGTTCCTATGCTGACACACTCTTGCACGGATTTCCGCCGCCCCTTCGTTGTTACAAAAGTGAAAAACGCTGTTTGACGCAGTTTAAGACAAATGTTGAAGCGTAAGACAAACGGCAAGGAACCAGTGAAAAGAAGCAACGTGTGTACTAAAAAAAACTTCAACACGAGACAAAGTCAACTGAGGTTGAAGTTCAGAAGTAGTGCTAGGCTATGGGAAGTGAACGTTTAGAAACAAAGATTTTCGATGGAAAAATGGAGAAGAGAACTCAGTCGGTGAATGCATTATTGCGCTTTTCAGAGACACATATATGGATCCAGCGCTTACAACAAATGAATACGATCGGATACTAGCCCTCGGTTCCCGATAATTCAACTTAAGTGCTCTATCAACATCCCGCAGTCCAGACATTATCCTAAAAGCACAGAAGCACCTCTTAGCTTCTGTCCGTGTTTCCAAACAATGAAATCTGAAAAATTTATTTCTGAATGCGGATATTTTCGGTAGGAGAGGATTCAGAAACCCGCTATATCTAACAACTACTTAATTTTCTAGTAAAATTATTCTGAATCTTCTCCGTTGTTGAAGAAAGTGACACCACTGTGATCTCATTTTCTGGGAGCACCAGTATGGCCGCAATATGCAGTAAATAAATAAGCTCGATGATGCTGTCCCGCCTGATGTTTGCCGAGCGTCGTTCTCATTCTGAATATCATAAGCTCCCCCCCCCCCCTTCACGATATTGCGATTCGCAAGAAACTCCTCGTCAGCATATGAATTGCGGTCTTCTACAAACATTTGATACCTACATGACAAACCTGTGCTGTCCAAATTCTACCAATGTTAAGAAGAATCTGAAGAAGAGCACAGTACTAAATTAATGCAGCACTTTATAAAACGAGGCGTTTTTCGTCCAACCTCTTACTAGGTCCACGACGCTGTGTAGAAGTGGAAGAAGTGGCACACTCCGAAAGTGACTTGCTAACCCCTTGTTGTTCACCTTTTACGCGGTTTCCTTAGACTTGGCGACCAACAATTCGTTCACAGGGGGATAACACCTCAACAGCCACTAAGGAATGATCGTCGAGTTCCATTGTGATGTGAATTAGGAATTAGGATGCCGCGAAGGCAATCTGAATGCGAATGTTGCCAATGCAATGACTTGCGACGGCCGACCGATGAACGAGTCAGTGTTTTATCCTTCCGAGACCACGTCTGATTCCAATTCGCCGACCCCGGGGAAGGAAGGCTTGGTTAACCTGGGGGAGAAATCCGAATTAGGAACCTGGAAACGGCTGCACGCGGCAAGCGGCGTTTCCTCCGACTACGCTACCAGGCGTCCCAAGCAGCGATCAATACGCATGCAAATCACATGGCACGGAATAAGAATTTACTAATGGAATTTCCTTGCAATGAAGAAGTATTACTTAAATCCGATAAGTATTTACAGCGAAATATAGCTGTCTGCAATGAGATTTGCCAAAGTTGTATAGATCTGTACTTTCTTCGGAACTTTGAAGGACCAAAAAAGAGCCAGGCTTCAGTAATTGGGATCACAGGCAACATCTCCATCTATTTGCTCTCATTAATAATACTAGAATGCCCCTCCCTCCCCTTAACAAAATTGACATGCTGTCCACATGCACGATAAGACAGGAAATCATGAGAATAAAGGACAAAAAGGATAAAGGACGACGTTATCCAATCCCACGCACTCTACATTCTAGGAGGTACAGGTAAGAGTTTGGATGACTGACTAGCCCATATTCATCGAGGAATCAGCGCGCTTGTGCCCAATTCTGGAAGAGAAAATGCCAGTAGGTATAAGGATAAGGATAAAGGACGACGTTACTCAATCCCTTTTTGGGACGTGACACGCATTCTACATCTACGGATGTCGTGAAGGCGATTTGAATGCGCCTAGGCCTATACAATGACCTGCGGTGGCCAACCGGTGAACAAGTCAGCGCTTTACCCTTCCCAGACAAGTCTGGTACCAATTCATCGACCCCGAAGGGACGGAAGGCTTGGCCGTCCTGGATGGGAAAAACAAATTAGCGGCAAAAATAAAAACAGGCAAAGAGAAATAAAAACGACTGGTATAACACTTAACATTGGTTCGTAGCCACAGAAGATTAGCAAAAGCTTCTGAACGTTATTCACGCGATTAGACCATCGTCAGCCTAAACGTGTTTTATAGGATTTTGCGTCATAACCAACTATAATACAGACGAACAAAAGACACTACACTACAAATAATCAGCCTTTAACAACTTTTCATCGCTACTTACATTTACATTTCATATAAAACTTAGTGCTTCAAACTACAGTTCCTTATGCAAAGCTTATTGCGCTCCCTCAGCGTCTTATGAACATGTTGTTTTGAAGATTACATAGTGAAGAACTTTTCAAAATCGTGGGCAGTTACATTGAAGCTTCGTGACTTGGGCGCTTGAAAAAATCATTCACGGGTTTTTTAGAAAGGAAATTGTGCACGCGAGAGACGACGTCATCAACATCATGAAAAGAAAAACAAATCACAGCATATCTAATAGCGGAGCATACATCGACCAGAACGGATGATGATCGCACGGACGAAGCGCTTAGAGCTGGCCATTTAGACAAGTGCTCAAGCTTAGATGTAAAGTGGAATATGCTATGTAGTCGAGCGTTTTGGTAGTTTCATACGCGCTTCAGACCAACTGGCAACACTACTGTTTTGCATTATCGACTATATTCAGCTGTACAGCTAGGAAAGGTGGGACAGTCCTGATCAAAAGAAGGTAGGACGGTTAGAAAGAAGGAACTTGTATACCTGACAAGATATCGGCAATCTCAGCAGTCCCTGTATCTCGTCTACAGGTGCAAAAACCACTCATATTACACTGGCTGCAAAGAAACTACGCTTGTCCCCCTGACGTCAATTTGACCCGAAGAAAAGCGGATCTGGACATACTGTACGTTCATGCTCAGAATTTCGTAAAGGACGTCGTGCCTGCCTATTATAGGATTCTGGCTCCCCTCTCGTTACAGCGTTAAACCTCGGCATAGTTCGCTCTATTCAACATAGTAGAGTTTCATACTCGTTGGATAGCATCCCTCTGTAGACAACGATCATGTCAAAAATGGTTAAAAAAATGAAGTATCCACTGTATAAACCTCGAATGCCGTACACAGAACTAATACAAGGATTTGCATTATATCTCTACGACAATATGCTCATCTTCCTAGTCAAAACGACCACTTTAAAATCGAAACTCTCCAACACGCTTGGAATTTGTTTGTTTTTGTTTGAGGAAAAGTAAAAGTATAACTATAGCAGAACATTTCCTGAAATTTTTAAAATCATCTGCCCGATTAAGTCAACACACTGTTTAAAAATTTATTAAAATTTTACTTTTATAGAAAGATTGATGGATTAAATTTTGTTTTTAGGCATAGAAGGTACAAAAGGAACAGATTCTGCCATGCACTCGACTAGGTTGTCGCGATCCTCACGCGACTGGTAGCAAAAATTCTGTTTTGGGTAGCACAGATATAGACGAGGCTCGGTACAACAAGAATAGTTATAAAAACACATACATACATATACCCTCCCACTTGTTTCAAGGGAGCAGCACTCACATTACCAATCAAATAAAGATCGCAGCGATCTTGTCGAGTGCATGGCGCGACCTTCTTTTTTCATTCGCTGAACGATTGTTGCCTTTATGCGCTTCAAAACAAAATTTTATTCATCATTTTTCCTTAAAAAATTTGTTCAAGTTTTAAATAGTGAGTTCTTTCACTGGGCAGATGAATTAAGAAATTCTAAACAATTTCATGCTAATTTTTCCTGAACAGAAAATTATTCTATCCGTGTTTGGGGTGCCCAGTTTAGCCAAAAAACTATTTTGACTTAGAAGATGTCCAGTTTGATTAAAAAAAGTATCAAGCTTGCTTAGAAAGAAAGAATTGCTCGCCTTCATTTGGAAAGTGCCCAATTTTATTTGAAAATAGTGTATATCTATCGCTTTCTTTCGATCTCTTTTCCCAGCTAGGATGTTGCAAAACGATGTTCCCATGTTGTTCTTGTTCTTGCGTTATTTTATTATTTATCTTCATGTATCTATATGTTTAATCTGGCAGTCAGGATTGCAAAAGAGATACTTGGCGCCCTTTTCTTGTTCGGTAAAAAAAAAATATAAAAACTGCATGTGTTCTTTGAATGATCACAAAGGATTTTCACTAAGCCTGAAAAACTCTTGAGCCTAAATTTGTTCCTAAAAACAAAAGGCGAGGGAAAATGAGACGTTAAGCTGTGACACGCACCGGACTAGCATTCCACGACATTTGCTGGTTTGATTGCGCGTTAAATGTTCTTTACGTCCAAGCAAACAAGTGATATTTCTGAAACAATGCCGATATCTTCAAGAGCGGAAAGATTGAGAACTACGTCAGAACGTGCCACGGGATATTGCACGTCGTATTCTGTTTACGTCTGCTCGAGTTTCACAGGAGCTGCAATTTTTTGGCTTACAACTCGCATTAACTGACACAACTTTGAACTGAGATGAGCACTTCAAATTGCTACCAAAACGAAGCGTAATCACGGTAATACTCAACTATATCCGATTTTCGGTTGTAATGGAGATGGGCAGCATGGAGAGGTGAGAGCGCTCCAGCTGTTTATAACCACTCACAGCATTGTCCAGTTACATGACAAATACCAACCAAACAGGATCTCGGCCGTACATGTCCTCTTTGAATGGTGCGCCCCTTCCATGCAGCCTGATTGGCTGGCGAGCTCCCACCTCCCAATGCTTCCCTCTTTCGCGACATGGACCAATTTTTCCTATTAAACAAAACTCAATGGACAACGTTATATATAAAGCTTTTACATCACACGTCAAGGTTGAAGACACGTTTTTAAAAAAGGAGCAAGAGCAACGATCTTCGATACTGACGTTTTTCGCCTCACCTGAATGTTCTCCTTGGAAAAATCGTATTTTAAAACAGCGGGAAAATTAAGGAAGTGACACCATAGCACTTAAAAGTTGCGCAAAACACTTCTTGATGTCGAGAAATGTTGAAAATTCTTTCAATATGACGGCTCAGACTATTAGGAATATTAAATTTATGTTGACGACATTGCTGCTATGATTCGTTCGAAACGATTTTTAGCAAAGAAAGGAGAACCTTAGTAGTAACATTTCCCTCACCTCTCGTTCACCCAATTGGAAATTCAACAATGTTTTTGTATTTCTTCGGTTTAGAGCGAGCCTAATATCTTTTCTACAGTGAAAATATAATAGCAAAGAAATCGGACGGAGATTAATCATTCATAGACTCTTCTTGACATTAAGCAACAAAAATTCTTGGTAAGTTCAGCTTCTTCTAATTCACGCTTTTCAAAGCTGTCGAATCAAAAACAGTTCTGCGCGTGGAAGTCGCAGGTTTTTGGCCTACTTCACGAAAGCATTACAGTATGCGCAACGAAGAAGCGAAGCTGGGGCGAAATGCAAGGAAATGAGTCAGCAAACAGAACCCGAAAGTTATTGGTTTGCTTCAGTAACTTCATCCTTTCAAAACGCAGGGTTTCCCTCCACTAGATATTCGAAAAGAGGTTTCTGACCTATTCATTGGGATGACCGTTTCATAGGAATGGTCCTCTTACTTTTAATCACTATCTCATTTCTTCAAGATTGGATAATTTTCACGCCTACTGCCTTCCTTGATGGCCGTTGTTCCTTGACGGTTGGCTGGCGTTTGAATCGGCCATTGGCGCGAAAATTTCACGTTGGCGGTGGAGCACGGAAATCGATGCTCTGCTCTTCGAGCGCAGAACCAGGCTAGGGAAGAGACTCCAGGGTGTGTACCATCCAAGCCGCTGGTGTGGAAGCTCTCTTCGTCGCTCAGGGGGAGTCCGCGGCAGGTTTTTGCTCGAAGAGTGGCGAAGCATATACGGCTGGATAAAATGCGCAAAAAATGCCCCAAGATTGTGTACGCGTCGAAGCCCTCAAACTCCAAGTAGTAAGCTGAAATGCAAGTATGCCACAACGCGGTAGAACCGAACCCCCCGACCTCCCTCGCATGAAGCGACGCCACTTCTTCCACTGCACCACGACCCGCTTGCCCGTTGTGCCATCGCGGGCGCACAAGACACTGATCGAATGTCAACGTGGACGACGCGCAATCTCTAAGCTAGGAGGGCGTAGACAGCAAGAAATTACGTGCTCCAGAGCCAACGCGCTCTTGACTTTCGCGCCAATGGCCGATTCAAACGCCAGCCAACCGTCAAGGTTCAACTTCCACCGCCTTCCTTTCCTCCCGTGACTAAAAATATGACGAACAAGGACTTCATCCATATGCCATCCAATGATATGTTGATGCATATAGCACAGTCAGAAATGCACCAACTGCCGCGTACAACCCTAATAGATTTAACAGTCGGGCCCTGCCGAGATCAACCAAGATTTTTATCCCTTCGAGGTCGGCAAAATCTGGTATCAGGCTTCTCTGTTAAGGATGTTAGCACCGTATTACTGACGACTTAGTAGGCTAGTTACCAAGAATCAATGCAAAGATCAAATACGCATTCAAGTTGCTCCAACAGTCTCGAAGAAACAAGGCATACTTTATACTTGTGCCACCGTGAAGCGAGGCACCACGATCGGGACAAATATCCATTTTTTCGCACCATGCGGCAGCGTCGCATGACGATTATATAGAGGGGGGGGGGGAGAAAGACTTCTTGAAGTGTCCGGCATTTTCTTCTTCTTCATTTTTTATTCAGCATGCAATGGAATTTATCCGACAATATGGTCACCATGGTTAGCCACTACAATGTGCCACCTAATAGGCAGGGTAGCGATTCCCTTCTCCGAGAGCTATGGAGATTGAGTGTCAAAAAATACGCTGACCTTCCCTTCAGCGTCTTGAATTTTGGTGATTTTTTCTCCGCTAAACATGCCCTAAGGGGACGATATAAGTGATAGGCAGACGGGGCAATATCAGGAGAATAGGGTGGGTGGCTACGGTCTCCGCCCAGTTCCTCCTGTTCTTCGGGTATCTCCTTAGTTACATGCGGCCTACCGTGCGGAGCAATACGAAATACACCATTTCACGCGAATCGCAGAAGTAGGGAAGAAGACAGTTACTGGACTGAAGGCCCATTTTAGCTTGCGCTGGAGTGTCTTCTCCTCGAGAGAGCCTTACGGCACGATGCGTGTTAGAATCATAGAGGACCCGGCTCTCGCCTCCAGTAATCACGTCTTCTAGAATCTCCTTTCGGTGTCGGCCCAAAAAGAGAGGCTGACAAATGGATATCCTGGTGAACAGCCTGCTATTGGTTAAGACAAAAATCCAGCAAGACAGCACTTTTCTGTAATCTCCTGAATTTGAAAATGCTGAGACGACTCTCGCAGGGTGTTGCAGATGTTTCAAACAGTTTGTAGCCGTCGTTCCGCTGGCATGACACGTTCATAGCAGCTGATGGTTTGAAGGTGGTCTTGTAGAATTGATATCATGATGAGTTGAGGATTTTTCAAACAATTAAATCAAAACTTTCTCCTTACCCTAATATTTCTCCACCGCAAAGCCGGATTAATACGTACATGACGCCTTTCAGGGTCCATCGCGGGCATGGAATGTTTTTTCGCGTGGCGCGCACTGTTTAGCGGTGGCCGGATTCAGAACGACTTACCTGGAGGTAAGTGCAAGATTTACCCCCACTCCCCACTTACGCGCGATTCATCAACGCGCGGCGGGGAAAACCCGAGGTAGTGTCGAGGTAAATGCTACCCCGTCAGTGCGTAGGCTAACATTACCTTCAAGCCGAGTGTTTTCTCCGTTGCCAATTTCTGACCCAACGCATACCTCCGCTGTCCCGTTGCCAGCTCAGAACTGGCAGCGGGCTAGCGGAGGGACGCATTGGGTCAGAAATTGGCAGGTCACGGAAAGTCATGGGTAAGTGGCCGTCGGATTAAATGGGGGTAGGATTTACCTCGGGCCGCGTTCATGAATCCGACCCCAGGATTCAAGGAAGATTTGCTCGCTCGCTTGCAGAGCAGTGATCGGTCAACGCCTTCGCGGCTGTAGTATAAAAATCGCATAAAATGCCCTGCACCCCCTCAAAGGAGTCCATCAACGCCGGTCGTTGCCTCTTATTCCCTAAACAACACCTAGGCAAAATACTCATCTCTAACGGGCTTACCAGGAAACTATCTCAACGGTAGGTCGGGATGGCCCAAGTGTTGTATATGGGCAGAATCGACTCTCTCTGGGAGACAATAAAATGCAAATATCCCGACCCCAATACAACTCTGCGCAGAGCTAAGGACGACAGAATTGGGCCGTTGGCGGCGTTAGAACTATGCCTGCACGCGGAGGGCGAGTTCAAGTTGGCTGGAAACAGCGATGACCAGCGAGCGATGGTGGCGCAGTGGGTAGAGGGTCGGCGTAATCCCCATAATCACTGTTTCCAGCCAACTTGAGCTCGTAATCCGCGTGCAGGCATAGTTCTAACGCCGCCAACGGCCCAACTTCTATCGTCCTTAGCTCTGCGCAGAGTTGTATTGGGGTCGAGATATTTGCGTTTCGTTGTTTCCCAGAGTCGGACGATTTTGTCCATATACAACACTTGGGCCGCTCCGACCTACCGTTGAGATAGTTTCCTGGTTAGTCACGCTCAACCGTTTTTGATTAAGAATCTGAGCGGAACATGCATTATGGCCGACCGCTTAATATCATAAAATCTCACTACATACAAAGGACAAGGTTAATTCCGGACAGTAATCGTTTATCATAAACCATTAGCTCATACTAAATTTTGGGACGAGTAGGTGCACACCTTGGAGAGGAGCTATATCAATTTGGAGGAACCTCTCGTGAATGCAACGAGAATAAATCTCTCCTGGGGGAGGGGGGGGGGGGGCGCAGCCTGACGTGAGGCTCGTGCTGTAGGCCGTTCAATCGCCTGACGCTAAAATTCTAGTAATCTTTTGACAACTGACGACGTTCGGTTGCAATTAAAGCCGTCAGACGCGCACGGCCGGGGCTTTGTGAATGTGCAGGCATTGTGTTAGGTCGACTAACACCGAGATGGACGAGGCAGACCGCTTGCCACTAATTCATTAGCTTATTTTCGCCAAGCCGTCGACGCCGTCGTTGCCGAGAATACTCGTCGACGACGACGACGACGACGATCTGCTCAACCCGGCTTGGCATGGCTTCAAAGAGCAGGACATTTAGGAGAGCCGCTAATTAACGACGACGACGACGATGGCGACGACGATTTCCATCAAGAATGGGATTTTTAGTCGTCTGCGTGTTCTGCATCAAAACGTCGTACGTCGACGTTTACGGGAAGGAAAGATAACCTCACCTTGAACATGAAGACCCAGCGTATAACATCTTCAAAATAGCAAAATTGCAAAATACATAAATAATAGTTCTCATTTTTTACCTTTGCAATTTAGCTCAACTCAAAAGTAAGGAAAATCCACCACTCTATAATCGAGTTCGCCCGTAACTAACAGATAAGGTAACCATTTCCCAG
This sequence comes from Heligmosomoides polygyrus polygyrus, assembly GCA_947396885.1. Classification (NCBI taxonomy): domain Eukaryota; kingdom Metazoa; phylum Nematoda; class Chromadorea; order Rhabditida; family Heligmosomidae; genus Heligmosomoides; species Heligmosomoides polygyrus. The sequence continues at coordinate 19,542,089 of OX377206.1, forward strand.
TTTTTCCATCGGTTAGTATTTGGTGTGGCTTTGGATGACGTGTAGCACTTCATCGATAAGCCCATTCGGCTTGATTACGGATGTTGGAGCTAATGTTAAAGGCCACTTACCAAGTCAAAGCCGCCCAAACACTGATTGCGAAGGCAATAAGAGCAAAATGCACACATTATTAGATTATCGGAAAAGTCCTGAAACAAAATGCTCAAACGATCGTCAAAGTTTAACAAAAACTGTTGCGGTCTGTACAATGCTAATAGCTTATAGAAGGAATATTCTAGAATATTATGTTTACGTGACCGGTTGCTAGTTGTTGGCATGAAAGCAGAATTGAAGCTGAAATGACTTGAGTGCCTCACGATCTTCGTGGCTCGGACCTAATTGTAAGAACTTTCTGGGAAACGCATTCACGAAAGATAAATTTTGGGTCCTAATCTAGGTGGACCATACCCGAAAGTCCCAGTGGCTCTCTCTCTCTCCAAGGAGATCCACTTCCGAAGCAATCCATGTCCGACTTCTAATGTCCGACTTCCACCAGAAAAACGCAGTGCTGTACTGTTGGTGGGAATGCTACACCACGATTTTTTTGAAGTCGCAGTGGCTGCGAACATCTATCTACGCTTTCCAACCGCTAAAGTTGAGTGAAGCCATGCAGTGGAAACGACCAAGACAGAAGAATCTTCACATTCTCCACGTACTCGACCAGGTGTTGCAACGATGTCTCGCCAGAAGATGCAGGAGCTGGAGTGAAAGATACTGCCCCATTCAATGCATTCGCAGGACATTGCCCCACCTAGTCACCTCCTCGCCCGGGCTCTTAAGCAAAATTTGAGGAATAGGCACTTCGTTGATCAGGCGCAACTGGAATCAGAGATGACGCAGTTATTCGAGTCACGGCCGTAATCGCTCTGGAAGGAGGGAATTCGTGATCTGTCCATTAGATAAAAGAAGCTTATCGATGTCAACGTGATTACCTTGTGGACTGAAATTGTATGCAAGTAAGGCAATAACCTTGCAGAACTTTCCCGACAACCTAGTGGATCGGACAGAAAATTTCCGCTGCTCCATTGCTTCCAGTTTTCTGCTTCTGTAAGTTCTATACTGTACAACTTAACAGCAGTTATTGATTCCAGTAAGGACAAGGAGAAAGAACAGCGTTATTCAATCCCTTTTGGGATGCGCCACGCATTCTACTTTTAGAGGATATCGTGGGGGCAATTTGAATACGTATTTAGCCTATATAATGATTGCAGTGGCCAGCAAATATTTTAGCGCTTTATCCTTCCCAGACAGGTCTGGTACCAATTCACCGATTCCGGAGGGATGGAAGGCTTGGTTGACCTCTGCAGGGAATTCGAACTTGGAACCTGGTACCGGGTGCACGCGACAGCCAGTACCTCCTCCGACTGCGCTACACTCTCCCTTGGAACCAATAAGGATAAGGGTAAGGATAAAGGACGGCGTTACTCAATCCCTTTTGAGATGCGCCAGCGCATTCTACTTCTACGGGATGTCGTGGAGGCGATATGAATGCGTATTTGGCCATACAATGACCTGCGGTGCCCAGCCGATGAACAAGTCAGCGCTTTATCCTTCCCAGACTCGTCTGGTACCAATTCATCGACCCCGGGGGGATAGAAGGCTTGGTTGGCCTGGGCGGAAAATCCGAACCAGGAACCTCTTATCGGGGGCACGCGACCGTCGGCGCCTCCTCCGACTGCGCTACACGCTCCCTTGGTACCAATACCTAGCCAAAAACCATGTAGTTTTGAAAGAATTTTAAGTATATAAGATGCGTGATAAAAGTTAACAAGCTTTCACCTTCTTTAGGAAGGGCAAAAAACACAGATTTTCGTCTCCTAGAGCTTTATGGCATGGATCTCGGAAAAGCCAAGACAGAAATAAATCGAAAGGAGTTGCCTAAAAGCTGGGCTTTAAATAGTTTACAGGAGACGCTGAGCGAAATATAGAGCACCTCGCAATGATGGTGCATTTAAAAAATTGTAGTTATGTATTACAAAGAGCAGGTTTTAGGCGATAGCATAGTTTGTAAAAAAGGAAGAATAAGCGTTGTGAAACCATCACGAAGCTTCTTGGTCACCACTCTGAAAGGTAATCTTTGGAACTCAGTGACTACTGGTAGCTGCTGGTTAGTTCAAGAAACAACACCTTATACAAGCCTGTAGAAGAACAAGTTAAAGCAGGACCTGATGCAGGAATCTAAGAACAAATTATGAAAATCTGTTTGAGATTTGCCCTAAAGAGAATAAAGGGTTTCTACATATCCGAGAGGTAGATCGAAATAACAGTTCGTTAAATTCAACCGCACAAAAACTGTAAGATTTTGATTTGATAGTTATGTTCTATTATATCTACCCTTCAAGCGTGGCGGTTTTAGAGCGTTATATTTGGATTTTTTTCAGGTAATTTTCACAGGAGATGCCTTGTCGTGTGAAAAAAAGATGGAAGAACTGTATTCTGACATCTCATGCGCTCTGACTGCTCAGCCGTTAAGAACTAGAAAATTTTTCCACTTATTTTTATTGGCATGAATATGGGAATTTAATGTTTTCTAAGTAAAATAGAAGATTAATTCTCGATGAATTGACGATGATTTGAAACCGGAATCGGCGAAAACTTTCGGCTCGACCTAATATTATCGAAGGTCTTTCAGAACAGTATGAGACGTGTACAAGCGAACGAATAACGAATCTCTCGGAAAGGTTTTGCGCTTTCTAAACAACAACGCTGCATTGGCAAAACACGAAAGAAGGGTACACTTGAACTTCCTGGAGAAGTGTCTGGTGCACGGCAAAGACAGTGGAGGTGCCGAAAGGCGGAATTTCTCAACGGAACGGTACGACTGAATAAGCATGAACCGACGAGCCGTGCGATCCGATGAAGCAGAAGCAGTATTATAATTCTGAATATGATAAACAGCATGGAACTGTGGTGGCATTGCAGGGTAAAGAACGAGGTAATGCTACAAGATAGAGTCGACTGTGAAAGCTCAGTGAACCGGTGAAGCGGGGATACTTGTGCGAGACAAGGTGTTCTGCGTGCCGGAGCACTAGTGTGTACATAGTTCCATAATTCCACTCAGTCCTTCTGCACTTTCATCCCGGATACACTTCCGGCGATATCAACAGCAGTTCGAGGAAAAAATTGCAGTGAAAAATAAAGGTCGTTCCAAAATCGTAGGGTTAGATTGCAATAAAGAGGAGGAAAGTTGACATAACTATGTAGGCTCAATCCCGAGATTGCACCATGCGTTGCTGACATGGCGTATGACTCTACAGGAGGAGTTTCGTTTCACAGTCGACCAATATTGCGATCCTTCATTACAGCTGACATCTCGCGTTCTCCAGACTGTTGAAGTCAGACGCATTCGTCGTGAAATTAATCCGAAAAAACACTTCATCGCCCACCCACAAAGTTGAAGACAATCTCGGTCACCAGCTGAACGAAATTCATCCCGTAAAGTCGTTCACACAACGTTTTCCGTTTTAAAAATATGCAACGGTTTACGCACTACTCTCTCAAACTTTTAATTCAAGCAAAAATTTCGCTTGGCCAGGAATACTTACACAACTTCGAACCGGAAGCAGAACTCTGAAGTAAATCTAAAAAATAGGGAGTCTTGTCATTTTTGATAAAGACAGAGGTTTGTTTGGCTCAAACACTCTGGAAACGTATGTAACCGTAGATCTTCATGTACTACTCCACAACTAGTTAACTATTCGTGCGCGACTCTTTCAGTCGTTCTTTCGACCCATTATTGTATCTTCGACACCGGGCAAACCATTGAGTTCATTCGCCGAGATTTTCGCCGATCGAGGTGTAGTCTACGGCTCCCAATTGCCAAGCAGTTTTGGAGACTCTTTCAGAGAATAAGCTCTTCTCGATCTAATTTTCAGATTCACTTCTGAGCACTAACTCAAGTACGTAGCTGAAACCGTTGATCAAAACGTTGGGTTTAAAGTGTAAGACGTCGCAAGTGTACTTTTTCAGCTGCAAAGCTTCGTGTATTGTATTTGTACTAGCAATCAGGTAAGCAACGCATCGCATTGAGCAAGGATATGGTGAAATTTCCGCGCCATAACTACCACTCTTCGATTTCCCTCTCTCAAGGAAAGCTACAGAATTTAGCAGTAGCTATGAGGGAAAGGATTTTATGATTCAAATATAAGTTTATACCATTGGCAGCCCTGTCAGACAACACTTGACAATAATGAACATCGTTACTGTGAAAGGGCAGACAACTGGTCCCTAGATAGTAAATGATGGGAATGAGATCTCTGTGGGGTTCACCAACGAGCAGATAATTCAGCTTGAGACAAACTTGACTTGACTTGTTCACTTCTGAAGCACTTCAGTGGCAATGAGCGAAGAATTTCGGCTATTTCACGGCCGGTCAGGGATTGCTTAAATCCCCGATCAGCCATGGGGTTGCTGACATGAAAACAGAGACGATAAACGACCTCGGGGTAACTTGCTTCTCCTAGCCTCACAGACTCTTACATAGAAGAGAGACAAGTTTGAAGGCAATACCAGCCGCTCCAATTCCAAAGGTTTGATGATAAGAAAACAGTCTTCTAAACGCTAGGAAAATGTAACCTTTAGCATTCTACTGGCTTTACTACCTAGATTACCTTCTGCATCTGATAGACAATGTTATTATTTAAGACTAAATTCGCAATTGAAACGTTCTCGCATTTGCTACTAAAATGCACGGCGCGCATCAGTTAGAATCGAACACGATCCACTTTAATTTTCTTATCTGAAAACTTCAAACAAGGTTTAAAAATGAATAAAATTCAGCCTCTTCCAATGAAGTGAACATCTTTAAGAGCCTTTAAAAACTCGACATTTTGAACTAAGACTGGCAGGGGACGTCGTCGGACTGAAATGAATACTTGAAAACTTGAGGTGCACCTGAAAACACCTTTTTAGATGCAAATTGAGCTTTATAGAAGATATATCTGTGACGAAGCATAGTAGAATAACATATCTGCACAAAACAGTACATCATAAATTTGATATTTATTTTTATTTTTAAAAAAATCGTTTTGAGAAAATATCCTTATTTTATTGATTTCTCTACTTTTGGAGTTCTTAAGTGAAAGCGTCCAATAAACCGCTTGAAATGGAACGTCTTTTATTGATTTACTATGTGCTAGAAATTTATAGCCGATATCAGAAAAAAATATTTTTGCCCAAGCAAAAATTCTTTGTTGCAGATGAGTGTATTCGGGCTGAAATTGACCGCTTCCTGGAGCAGTTTCGTTCCAAATTTTATCAATTCCTGCAGTAGGGGATTCTCGAAGGTTATTAGAATGTGATTTTAGAGGATTAATACGACCACAAACGTCATAAATATCCCCGAAAAGGCTTCTTCTGCACGATTCCAAAGTAAAGTGCATTTCTCGATTTGCTGAGACTTGGACCCATTTCCAAGAAAATCGCTCACCTTTTTTCTCTTTGTTCGCCCTCAATTTCTATGCACTTCATTGAAGAAAGACGTTCTAACTCTTAAAGACTTAATGGTCGACTTGATGAGTTCCATAACTAGCGACGTTTAGAAATCGGATTAGCAGCTGTCCAACGTCCTGCCGACTTAAGAACTTCAAAGGGGCCAAAACGATGCAAAAATTTTAGCCGTTTTGCACCTGACTTGCCTGACTATTGTCTATGCCGCCGATGTGTAAAACTAAAATTAACTAAAAGATTAACTTTAAAAAATAGTAGAATAGTGAAGATTTTCACTCGAAGCGTTTTTCTCTGGAATAATCAATTTAGGCTCAACCGTTTTTTGAGGGTTTTCTACTTTATCAAATTTTGGCTAAATAAACGTTCAAATTTCGAAGCGGTGTTCTTCTTCTTATTCACTTGTTGACATTTTGCAAAAGATTGCACAATTGGCTCTAAAAGTGTGCTCAAACATATGTTCACGATTTATTTGACTTTCCCAACCCAAACTCATATTAAAGAGAACCCCTACAGCCAAGGTTCGTGCAACGGTACCAGGATCTTCCCAGTCGGTGGGGGGAGTATACCGTAGTTGAGTGAAATCTGCTAACGCAACGCGACGCCACATGGCGTCTGCTCGGATTGCAAAAGCTCGGCGGGTTGCATATGTTCAATCGAGGTTTGATAATGGAGAGCCGTTTTCAGCACGTGGGAAACAAGCCAAAACAGGATATGAAGTCAGCAGGTTTCACCGTATGAGTTCCCGAAAACTATTAAATGTTATTCATGTACGATTCACTCTAATAACTACATCCAATTTTCTTGCTACCCTTTCCATTTTCTACTTCAATTATCTAATTATTTTCTCATTTAGGCACGCTTCAAAGATAAACCAAGATATGCGTTTCTTATTCACTAAGGAGCCACGGAAGGAGTATTACACGAAGGTTCGTCTTAATAGAAAATGATCTTCTCTATTTATTTTCCATGGTCTTCTAAATTTGTTTTACTATATTTTAAAAAGAGAAAGCGGGAAAACCCTGATATTAATCTGTACTTTTATAAGATTTACCACGAATTGTATATCTATGGAATATCTTACAGGCATTTGAAGGCATAGTTGGTTCATGCAATGATTGCGGTGATCAGACGATAAAAGTCGCTCTCCCGTATATCGTCTTCCTTTGAAAATAAATGGGGTATGAGCGAATCTCTAGCGAGTGCCTCTTCGACTTTTCCACAGAGTGAATCTGCCACCCATCTTGGTGACCGAGTTGAACCAGCCTGTTATCAACAGAATCATGTATGTCAAAATTCATGGAATGTCGATCCTGGACTGTGCTCTCTTCTTTCTTGCTATACGTCAAAAATGGTGGTACCAATTTATCCATCCCGAATTAGGGAAGACATGGCCGGACTGGGTGGGTCCTGAACACGGCAACGATATTTTTGATCTTACCTGGGACTAGGAAAGGGTCCTATGCATATGCCTGAACGGTCAAGATGGTACATAACTGCGAGAATCTCCACTCTTCTAATAGTTGAAAAGTATGTTCCATTTTCGCAAGGCTTGTGAACCCATAAACCTAAAGTTATGGCCTCTGAAATTTTACTACGGAATTACTCAGTTTCAGAAACCAATACCTTCAAAACATCGAATGTTTAGAAAAAAAATAAAAAGACACCAAGGAACCATACACCCCGCGCCTATGAGGCAGTATATTTGCGTTTTTCTGCATATTCGATGTTTGGAAGGTGTTGACTTGTGAGACTGTGCGGTTCCACAGTAAGCTTTTTGGGGGGCCTGACTTGTGAGGTGCAAGACTGAAAATTTGAATGCAGTTTTGTTCTAATTGAAGGGTGAGGAGTCTCGCAGTGTTTTTCATCCTCAGGATTCAGAGATGCGCCTGAGAGCTTTTCCTGGTTGGTTAACTCCACTAATTGAAAAATACTGAAAATTGAAAAAGCAAGTGGCTTGGAGAAGTATGAAGACAAAAGCTAGCAAATTCAAGCTGTTACACCCCAAAAGCCCCATTTAATTGCTTTTTAGGGAGAATCTTCACCCCTATCATGCTAGACGGACTAGCTCCTTCTTCTATTGGATGATCCATTTCCGTAAAACATGTTACGTACAGCTAAAAACTACTCAGTAGCGCTGCGCATTACTCCCAATGCAAGGCCTACCCACAGTAGGTGTGGCTCATTGATACGTGTGATGCTTAATGTGATCGCTTTCGCTTTCATTGTCTAGAAGTTCATCACAAAGTAAGAATGAGGACGAGTATTTCATATTGCGGTAGACTGAAGATGAAATTAGAAAAACAAACATAATATACTTCAGAGGAGCGCGTAAACAGAACATCAGACGCAGCCCGCGGCTATTTCCTCTCCGGTCCAGCTGGAGTGGGTTATTGAAATGATGCGCGCCGCCGGATGCTTCTCGAACCTGCAGAAGGAGAGGGCGATGAGGAAGCTGTCTGCAAACACGCTTCTAAGTGAACAGACTGGACCAAACGTAGACGCATTCGTATTCCGAGGATCACAGGTCTCATCCACAAACCGACAAAAGAGTGAAGAGTGAAGATAGGGAACAATGCTAACCTATTCATCTGGAATGCGCCATGCCCTCGACCTTCACATGCCCAGACGCACTTTGCGTGATTATTACGAGGAACACTGACGTACGGAGTAGATGTCTATACCTTGCATGTCTCTAGTGAGTGAGTGTGAAGAAGCCTTATAGCTTCTATGGGTGGAAGCTTCGATTGCCCGGGCAAGACTTCGAACCAAAGCGATCGATGGAGCATGCAGAGACAGCTGACGCTTCCTCCCATCTGCTCTATTGGAACTCTGAGCGAATATTTAGCCAAAATGTTCTCAAAGAACCATTAGATGTAGGAGATCCTATACTATCGTACTACATATGTATGAAAAAGATAATCTGTCTGCCTGACACTCTGCCTATCTGTCTGTTCGTCCATCCGTGACAGGGACACAATGGCCGGAGGAAAGGCTTCTCGTATTAATCAATAACATTTCAAGATGGGAGCACGCGATTATTTATGATGGTCGATGGACAAGCTTAACAAAATCGATCGGTCGACTTAGCATGATCGATCGATTTTATTTTTCTTTATTGATTTCTGGTTTTTGAGTTGACCGTATAAAGTGTCTTGATGTGAATTCATGGGTTGGCTAGTAAACAGTAGGTTTTATAGCAAATATAACGAATAAACAGAATAGGTTGCCACCAGTTAGTGGTTTGGAGCTCCAGAATGTAGCGAACTTGGTATTGTATAAAGTTGTAAAACTGAAATTGTAATGCGAGGAATTGATATGTTGTTTTAGTCAAAATTCGTTGTTTAATCAGGGTCTTTCGGAATATTGGAAGTGCGGCATCTAGAGCATAGCATACCTAGATGTAGGGTCTAGTTGAAACCTCTCCTGAATATTCTCGCATCACGCAGCCGGAAGGTTTCTTAATCTAATTTCGTTGAAAGATGGACTGAAAAGAAAGCAGGCAGAAGCTGAGTAATTGTAGAACGTGTCATTTCTCCGCAATCCTCCATGGTCAAAGAGCCGGCAACAGACGTGTCTCACGGCCGGAATAATAATACACTGACTAATCTATCACATCTTGGTAGCAATCTCTTGTATAAATCAATCAATTGAATCGAATAAATTCATTCGTTCCTTCGTTCGGAACTTGCGACATCGAATTGACTCGTCAGGCGATTTATACCTCAGTGATTAACACTTTTCAAACATGTTTGCTAACGGACGCTGGAGAGAAAAATGGATTGGCCGACATGTTCGAGACCGGAATCTCGAGTCGATTCGAGGTATCACTACCTCTTCTCGACCGCTCCAAAAGTCGAAATGCTAAGAAATATCTAATGACCACAACTAAATCGTACTGCTCGCTGATTGCTTAATTTACTTGAAAACGAATTTCAGTGAAAAAACTGAAATTGCTAAGGCAAACCAATCATGTGAACTATTAGCTAGTTGACAGGTGATAATGTGGCACTTTTTGCCTCTAATAATTTGAGTTTTATGCCTACGTAATGGCGACGCATTGCATAAAGTTATTAAGCGCTTAGATTGTTATTGAATCGAGAAACTATTGGTTGCACCTAAAACACATTACAGTTAGAATTCCACTGGTAGTGTACTGCTTCACAAAGCACAATAGGCAGGATGCTGCACAAATAGTGGACATAGCATCAGGTTTATTATAATTCTAGCGCGTTGATCGTTTGGACACCATTTTATAGCAGCACGCATGACGTCAGAAGAAGCTCACCGAGATCGACCTATTTCGCCAATGGAACAGAAGACCGGATGCGGTTGCAGCGGCTTAAGTTACGAGAATCAATTTTGTTAAAAGGATGAACCCTGAGGCCATAACGTCTCGAAAAAAAGCTTCGCTATCATTAGAGAGCTGAGAAAATACCAGCAGAGTACAGAATTACGCTTAAATTCTCACGATCACAGGAAAACCAACACTCGCATTCAGTCTTCAGAAGTCGGAAGATACGTATGTATGTATCTGTTCCATTGAATACCTGTCATCCGACGGATTAGCGATTACAGGATTCCAGTGAAAGAGTTGCCCAAAATAGCTCTTCGAGGGTGCAAAACTTAGTTCATGAGATTACGGTTTAGTGTATTTCAAGGGTTCTTAACTGTAAATGACAGAAAGCCTTTGACGCTTCCAGGGCATTTGAAGCACTTCCTATGAAATGATGCATTCACACAATAACACGAAGGAAGCAAATCTTAGAGTGCTTAGCAGGAAACTGCCGCATTTAAATGCGAACTTGCAAAATGAAAATTCTAGTAACGGAGGAATCGGCGCACAAACTTTCCTTTACGGAGAACTAATTATTTCGCACCAATAAAGAGGAATATTAGTATCATGGCTGAAAAAGAGACAACGCGAATTCTTTTCTTCTTTTCTTTCACGCGTTTTTAGAGTCCTTTCTGGTGGAGAAAGCTGATGGAACACAGAACTTGTGAACCCTTCCGGTGTTTTTGCTTTTTTCTGTTTCGGTTAAAAACACTATTCGCGATAAAAGATAAAGAATAGCGCTAATCAATTACTGCTTCAGAAGCGCCACGCATTCTTCTTCTATTCGATATAATGGAGGCGTTTTGAACGTGTATTTGGCCCGCACAATGACTAGCAGTAGCCAGTTGAAGGACAAGTTACCTTTCTAGTCCTGTGGAGGTGGAAGGTTTGGTTGGCTTATACGAAACCTGAACCAAGAATCCCTATTCGGGATCACCCGACTAGCGGCACCATCTCCCAACAACCACCCAAAAATATACACACTGCTCAACTTTGAATCAAATTCGATTGTTTCCAACCATAAAGCAGGATACGGAAATATTCAGATGCGGTAGATACTAAGATTGCTTTTGCTCGCCCAGCATCTCGAGATGGTTAAATGATTTATTATGGGAATTTCATTTATTCTGCGTTTTTCACTCAAACAATTGCACAGATTTTTAAACATGGCGATGACCAACCTTCAAGTTGGTTTAGCTTGATGGCCTGGTTGATTACTCCACACACTCTAAGGGAAAAATAGGGCTTTGAGTAGAACCGAAAAAGTAGATGGAAAGCGCCATTTCTTGTTCAGGAAAAAATCTTAATGTTCACAGGTGAACGAACTTCGAAATCTCCTAACCTACGGGTCAATTTCCCAATCATCCGCACATTCATCATCAACAACGTTGGAACGGAATTGGGACAAAGCCGTTTCAATCAACAAATTTGCCTCCTGAGCGAAAAATAACACCGTTTCCTGGTGACTCGGTTAATGTTTACCCAAACACACCATACAAATTTTTATGAGATACCCTGCATAACTGGAAAATGACGAAGCACATGGCTGCTTAATCCTTCCACGGTTATATAGCTGTTAACCAGTTACCAATTGTTTTTCATCAAAATGTCAGCCCTACGGTTACTGTGGTCAAGTCATTCTATTCCGCAGTTTAAACCGTCGAATCCTCTTGAAGCAGATAACTGTAAAAAACACAGATCTCTAAGCCGTTCGCATCGCAAATCGTCATGGTAATCCGCTGGACGTGAAAAGGGTGTAAAAGTGAGCATTCAGCTTAACAGATGTCATTTCAGAATTGCGGTAAAATCCAACGCATTCGACACAGAAGTCTTTGCAGACCTAAGAGATGTGCAACCGTGAAGACAAAAATGAAACAGCAAGCAATTGTTTCTGACGCTACTAAGCAAAGTAGGAGACCTAACCTAGTAAATAAGGATGAGCATAAAAGTTTCAATCCGAATTCGCTAGCGCTGTCAAATCGCACTGCGTTGAATAGCTATGAATTTACAGCAAAGGATGAGAGATGTAGATGGGTGTAGATCAATTACCTCGTATTAGGGAGTCCCACACGGAATGTCGCTTCAGACCGAAAAGTTAAATTCATCCAATGGAATTAAAACCAAACTTAATTCGGTAATATATCCTCCACAATTAGAAACAACCTTTTCCCCAACGTACACGCAAAGATTGGATCCCGTCTTCAGTGAAATGAGCTGGCCGCGAACCGAGGAAGTTGGTCACCCAAATCCGGATTTCGTCGTAGTCGGCGAAGTTCTTCCCAGTCATGGCTGCTGCATCAAGCGGAAGATGTGGTAGTCGGATGGGGCAATGTCAGGGCTGTACAGCGGATGAGGCAGAACGGTCCAATCAAGTTCTAGATTTTCTACTGAACGACTTTTGCGACATAAGGCCTCCATTATCAAGCAGCAAGTTGGTAGAGGGCATGTCAACTCGATTTGGATTTAAATTTGGAGCAGGGTTTGGAGTAGAATTTGAAGCAGACAAACTCTTCTGCAACCTCCCGAGTCGATCTTCTGGGATCAGCTTCAACGGCAGTCCGTGAAAGGTCGTTATCCAGGATAGGCGTCTCTCTTTCGTGCTCTTCGTCTTCAGGAGGTGCGTCGCCGGCGGCAAAACGTTGAAACCACTGTCTTTTGAAAACATCATCTTTGCCAAATGCAGCTATCAACGAACGGTGGGCTTCCGCAGCCGATTTCTTCAATCTGAAGTCGTAGAGCATGCGCACACAATCATTTTCTGGTCCATTGTAGTCTGAAGACTATAATTTTATAAACCGATGAAGGAATGAAGTAGGAAAAATGTGAAACGTAAAAGATGAAACGCCTTAAAAAACCAACCCGAAGTAAGCTCACAACCGATGCGAGTAACTGTGAAAGAAGGTCACAACAGATGCGACGTTCCGTGTAGGACAACCTAATAGATAGAATGCGTCACACATTTTTTACACAAATTATTTGGGACGTATACGAGTCGTTTAAACCACGCAGAATCCGTGAATTTAGGCATCATTGTAAATATTCAAAGTTCCTAAACTTACGACGGACTCATAGCAGAAAACAAAGTCGGTAGAAATAAACTATAGTATAAATACATACATATGAAACAAGGGTCGGAGCGTCGAGCGTAATCCGAGGTCACGTATTCCGAGGATTACTCGCCCAAGCCAATCAAGCCCTAATCCCTTCGGGTCGATGAAATGGTACCAGACGTGTCCAATGATGATAAGGGTAAACCTCTGACTTCTTCATCAGTTGGCCATCGCAAGTGATTGCTTAAGCCAAATGCGCATTCACATCGTCTTCATAACATTCTGTGTAGCTAGAATGCACGTCGAATCTCAAAAGGGATTGTGGGGATCGTTTAACGCCGCCTTTAACGTTTTATAAAAGAATACCAGAGGTAGAGAATCGTTATCAAACGTTATGCACTAAAAAGAGCAGCCCCACTAAAAAGAACTCAGTGAAGGATCGAACAAAAAATGATCAAAACTTCAAGACTCAAATGGCGTGATCCTGCATAAATCACAAGAGGTGTCTAGTGTCGAGTGGTGCACACCCCATGGCGTGTCCCGTTCAACCACGAAAACTAGAAAAGTGCTTAGTAAGAAGCCAAACTCCAAATTTCGATCAATATCAAGCTTTTGATAAGCTTGCTTGCCTTCAGTAAATATATTTTTTGATGAGTGCATTAATGATAGGACGTCACCGATGGTTTAGGGAAGCACCATTTTTTCGTTTTTTTCTAGGTTGTAACCTAGGGCGCGTGTAGCGCAGTCGGAGGAAGCGTGACTGTCGCGTGCACCCGATACCAGGTTCCTGGTTCGGATTTCCCGCCCAAGCCAACCAAGCCTTCCATCCCTCCGGGGTCGGTGAATTGGTGCCAGACTTGTCTGGGAAGGACAAAGCGCTGACTTGTTCATCGGCTGGCCACCGCAAGTCATTGTATGGCCAAATACGCATTCATGTCGCCTCCACGACATCCCGTAGAAGTAGAATGCTCTGGCGCATCCCAAAAGGGACTGAGTAACGCCGTCCTTTATCCTTTATCCTAACACTAGGTTCGTAAGTGTTCATACGCATGTTAGGCTGATGAAGAAGTCAACCAGCGTTTTGCACTTGTCTGAAGCTGTCTGAAGTCCGAAGCCAGCGCACGAAATCCAAGAGAAGGGGAGGGTTCTGTGGCTGAGGGCTGAGTCGAGCTCGAGATCAACACGGCGATAGCGCCCCTTGCCTCTACTCCACACCATCATGTAGAATTCTGGCATGTAGAAAAGCGAATAAAAGTGTCCTTCACCTTGGATGCAATGCATCTACCGAGTGCGTCACGTAATACTCGTTAGTACATCTCGATTTGAACTGCCATATTTGCCTCCAATGACGACAAACTTTCCCAGAAAGCGAAATGCGCATTCCAAAAATATACTTCGAACTCACGACAGGACATACAGAAAGTGCACTCCACTATCCACTGTTTAATTAAAAAGCCAAGAATAATTTCAATTACATCCTAGCCGTACGACGTGTTGTAGTGTATAGTACGACCTACTAGGCATGTGAATCAGTCCGAAGGGAAGTTCCTGCTTGCGCAGATGGTTTTACAATTGGAATTAGCAGGTGCGGAATTCCCCCTGGGGATATTAGTCGGTGTGCGAGCCCCAAGGAGGGAGGTGATTTCTGTTCTCAAGCGGGACTACTCCATAATTCATCACATCATCCTTCGCCACAGACGCTTCTACTCGTGAATGCAAATTGAGTCGCACAAAGTACGCGCGCATTGTTATCATCTGGTCGTCCTTTAGGCTCGAGCCGCGCCGGTGTATGTTCATTACGCAGAAATTTGAAATTCAAGTTCGATAATTCAATTTACGCGAAAATGGTGTAGAGCATAATGTTAACACTAACAAGGGAAGGGTCTGAAGCGTATGTCTGAACGGAGGGAGCGAGTCATATAGGGAGAATCCTCACCCCTCAATTGGTTTGAAAATGTGTTTATTCTTTGCCAAGTCACTAAACCCAAGGAGTAGGGGGTCACAATGGGATACGGCGCAGCACGCGTTTGGGGGTCTTGTACGCCCGCGATGCGTCTGTAGCCAGTGGCTCGGGGCGCAGGTGGGTAGAGGGTTCACTCATGTGAGTGAGGTCAGTGGTTTGCTTCCTCTGCGCTGCTGCATTATTGCATTTCAACTGATTGGTTGAGATTTGAGGGATTCTGACATCTATATCACTTTCAGACGTTTTCTGCGCATTTTTCCAGCGGTACGTTGTGGTATTCAACACTGTGATGCATAAATGTTCAAGCGTATAAAGGCTACAGGCTCCTCATATTCTGTTTCCTTGCATGGACCAAAGACCTCGGGAGAAACCATCCTGCTCAGATTTTCAAAGGAGACCACGTTGTGACGTCGGAGGTGGTTCAAATGAGAAACGAGGTGTGCGGGGCAAGTTAAGCTAAACGGCATCGATACACTCTTTTCCCCATCTTTGTCTGTCACCTGGAAATCAGAGGTCTGCTTAAGGTTTTCTAGAACCTAACACCAACAATGTCGAGTGGTGATCCACCTGCTCACGCTGAAGTGTGGCCCACCTTTAGACAAGGAATCTTCGAGGGAAGAAATCAAGCTGGCCGAACGGATGGCCAGCATACTCAAGGACTTCGAGTTCGGAATTGGGATCCGCAAGATGAACTGATGGACGTGGAGAGGCAAGCAAGCAGTGGGCATATGATAACGTTTTCGGGTGGAACTCTTGTTTCGGAGGAAAGGGTACGTCTTCAATTGGATTTCGGTTGCGTGCTCATAATCATGGAGGAAGACACCGCGATTCGCTACACAGGCACTTTGTACCTGTGTATCACTGGTGCTGAACATTTATCACCGTGTTGAATACCACAACGTACCGCTGGAAAAATGCGCAGAAAACGTCAGAAAGTGATATAGACGTCAGAATCCCTCAAATCTCAACCAATCAGTTGAAATGCAATATTGCAGCAGAGCAGAGGAAGCAAACCCCTGACCTCCCTCACACGAGTCAACCCTCTACCCACCTGCGCCCCGAGCCACTGGCTACAGACGCATCGCGGGCGTACAAGACCCCCAAACGCGTGCTGCGCCGTAACCCATTGTGACCCCCTACTCCTTGGGTTTAGTGACTTGGCAAAAAATGAACACCTTTTCATACTAATTGAGGGAAGAGGATCCTCCCTATATGATTCTCTCCCCCCGTTCAGACATACGCTTCAGACGCTTCCCTTGTAAGAACTGATGTTGTGTGGTCTCCTGACTTGCCATTTGGGAGCGGAAGATCACATGTGGAACACTGAATCATGCTAAACAGGGAACTCGCGTTCATAAACAGATGGAGTGGTAAGGTTGAGGAAGTAAGAGAGGACCGTGCTTAAAAGTGCCGGTAAAGGACATCATTGCAGAGTATTAGGTTGGCCGGAAAGTTCTGGTGGTCTTTGTGCAACCCTTCGTTAATCACTGAATCAGTAATCAACTTACTTCACATTTTTTTATAACGTCTAAAACGGAATTCTTCACCCTATCTGATGGAATTTTTGGAGCGAATCGTCACGCGTGTTGAAAAGTGGGTTCTGTGCGATTACCGAAGTCGCTCAGTACAGGGTTGATGTCGACGAACCCCCTCGCCCAGGCACTTCCCAAAGCTGAAATTCAACCAGAAAACGACGACGGCAACAGTGTGGTGGTCTGCGGATGGTGGGACTTAACTTCTTACCTAACTTTCTGGAACTAGGGCGTACCATCACAGCGGAGATCTATGGTGACGAAATCGACGAGATGTAGCGAAAATTGCGTGGGATGTAGCCGGCACTGCTCCACAGAAGAGGTCCCATTCTGGACGACAACGCACGCGCACACGTTTCACAAAACACCATGCGAAAGTTAGGGCAACCAGTAGTTGAAGTTCTGCCTCACCGGCCGTATTCACTATACCTTGCGCCAACCGACTGTCACCTTTTTAAGCACTTTTAGAAATTCCTCACTGGTAGAGCCTTCGCAAGTCGGAACCACGCAAAAATAGCCTTTCTAGAATTTGTCGCATCTCGACTTCCCGGTCTTCTCCCTGATGAAACTATTGAACAAGCACCGCGTTGGGAAAAGCGTGCTGATTCGAACGGTGCTTACTTCGACTGAATGAAGCGGAAGCATGAGGAAAGTTGTGATTGTTTGAAGTAGACCAGTCAAAACGGCCAGAACGTTCAGACCATCCTAATAGCAAAGTCGAAGTCACTTACTGTATTCTTTTGCTACTTTTCCAAACACTATGATTTGGCATTCGACAACCTACGACGAAAAAATGCTTTCAACACATTTCCATACATTGATATACGAGACAAAGAATCTCAGTCAATGTTGCGGCAAAGCAAAAGATTGCTTAATTATATTATAGAGGAAGACGCACAGGTTTTAGTGACCTGTTTCAGGTGCGTGCAGGTCACCGTAAAAAGCAACAATCTAGAACGGCAACTAAAGTGGGGTCACACTGTGGGGATAGGTTTATAACGCCCAAAAATTTCTAGGAGAATTCCTCGAAAACCCGCTTCGGTACTAGTT
Source organism: Heligmosomoides polygyrus polygyrus (assembly GCA_947396885.1). Lineage (NCBI taxonomy): Eukaryota > Metazoa > Nematoda > Chromadorea > Rhabditida > Heligmosomidae > Heligmosomoides > Heligmosomoides polygyrus. The sequence goes on from OX377206.1 coordinate 19,559,504, forward strand.
GTCATTATGGCCTACAAGATCACCTTAAATTTGATAACCAATTAAACTAACTAAAGAATGTTTGGTTATGAAAGTCTGTAAGTTCAACGACCGTGGTAACAGCTAAAGTCATCGTGCTTAACTAACCTCGATCACTTTGCCAGGGAAGTAGTACTAAATTAGAAGGACACATGAATTATACGTAGAAGAGGCACTAATCGTTTACATGGGGCAGCGGGAAGCGTCACATTAATCAGACAGCATTGAGCATGGGCTGCTGTAGGTGGTGCATTCACAGCGGGCGTTGAGTATGGTCGGTCAGCTACAGCAGCTACATCATCGAAAAATCCATTTTTCTGTAATTGGTCGAGAGTGACACCGTTCGATAGAGCTCTTCGAGCTGAAGAAAACGGTACCATTGCGAGTGTCGAAAACTCAAACGTGGGTGAGTAAGAGCGCAAGAAACTCTAACCGCTATCTTACGCCGCTCTAAACTGGCAAATGAGGTCAAAGCAGTTCAGGCAGCTGAGGAGTTGTGAGCATGTCATCGTAAACTACCTTAAGCGTTCTGCTTGCCCATGCATTTGTAGGCCGGTATCTCTCCGCGTCTTCCCGCGGGGGTCGACTGAAATTGGAAGAAATCGTGTCAGACACGGCTAACCTGCATTTTCGCGCCGCTATAATTTCGCTTGTTTATAAGCTATAACGCTGCACTTTCGCGGACTACTAAAGCTTGCTTCTGCCTACAAAATCCACAAGCCGCTGCCGGAACGATTCCATCACTACAGAGTTATTGCGCTTCGAACATACTCGCGCGTGCAGTTTGCGAGTGGTTGCGCCTACTCGATTGATAGGTTCGATTCTGTATGCATTGTTTACGACGCACTCAAAAGGCAAGCTGGACAGGCTAGGAGCATTTCCTAAGTAGAACGACTGGGAATTTCGATAAAACTCCCGAAACGGTCACTCTACAGGCTCTTGCGCCCACTCGATTGATAGGTTCGATTCTATATGCATTGTTTACGGTGCACTCCAAAGGCAAGCTGGACAGGTTAGAAGCATTTTCTAAGTAGAACGGCCGGGAATTTCGATAAAACTTCTCAAACGGTCACCCTACAGTTCTCGCGCCCATTCGGCCTCACTCTGCGAGTGGTCGCGCCTACTCGATTGATAGGTTCGATTCTGTATGCATTGTTTACGGCGCTCTCCAAAGGCAAGCTTTACACTTCTAAGGCAAGTTCTGAGTAGGGCGGCTGGAAATTTCCGATAAAACTCCCGAAACGGTCACTCTACAGGCTCTTGCGCCCACTCGATTGATAGGTTCGATTCTATATGCATTGTTTACGGTGCACTCCAAAGGCAAGCTGGACAGGTTAGAAGCATTTTCTAAGTAGAACGGCCGGGAATTTCGATAAAACTTCTCAAACGGTCACCCTACAGTTCTCGCGCCCATTCGGCCTCACTCTGCGAGTGGTCGCGCCTACTCGATTGATAGGTTCGATTCTGTATGCATTGTTTACGGCGCTCTCCAAAGGCAAGCTTTACACTTCTAAGGCAAGTTCTGAGTAGGGCGGCTGGAAATTTCCGATAAAACTCCCGAAACGGTCACTCTACAGGCTCTTGCGCCCACTCGATTGATAGGTTCGATTCTATATGCATTGTTTACGGTGCACTCCAAAGGCAAGCTGGACAGGTTAGAAGCATTTTCTAAGTAGAACGGCCGGGAATTTCGATAAAACTTCTCAAACGGTCACCCTACAGTTCTCGCGCCCATTCGGCCTCACTCTGCGAGTGGTCGCGCCTACTCGATTGATAGGTTCGATTCTATATGCATTGTTCACGGCGCACTCCAATGGCAAGCTGGACAGTCTTAAGGCAATTTCTGAGTAGGGCGGCTGGGAATTTCAATAAAATTTCCCAAACTGTCACTCTACAGGCTCTCGCGCCCACTCTATTGATTATGTCCGGCCTATATGCATTGTTCATCTCTATTGATTTATATGTCAGAAGATAGAGCTTGGCCTGCTGAGCTCAAATATATGTTTCTTTTTACAAGTGCTTGACTTTAAAGAAAGTTATTTTAAAAAGCCGCTTTGGAACGCTCCAAAGCGGCTTTTTCGGGAATTGACCAAAAGACATGCGCGGTGCTGTAGTTAGATAGCGCGTTTTCGATCGGTGCATTGATCGGCTATGAATGTCTGACGCGTTCCCGCGCCCCACGTAGATCACATTAGCGACAAGTAGCATCCTCTGTTTCCAGCATCATTCCCTAACTCTCCTCAAAGTACGTCATCAAAAGAATAAAAGTTAGCATTCGAACGCACTCTAGATGCTCTTTCCAACGATCAGTGCACAGATTTGTAGTATCGTGAAAAAAGTCTCCTCGCAGAGCCGCACAAGGTCTCCATATGCTCAATAATGCAAAAAATGAAAAAATGAACTGTGCTCCATCCTTTATGTTCTTCAAAGGAATGCTTAATGCCCAACATGCTGAGACATACATACTCCTCTTTCCTAGAAGGTAGTGTAAAAATTCTACCGACAGTATGCGCTCTAGAGGTCCTGTTTTCCGATGAAAAAGTCTCTTTTACAAGTACTGTGCAAATCGTGAATATTTTAAACTGCTGCAGCAGCTGACGTTGTACTGAACTATGATAGTCCTTACGGTAAGCGCTCAAAACAGAGCATAGCGGAAAATTTAGACCGCCTCGTTAAACTGGTCCAGGAGGGCATGCATTTTCAATTGAAAAATAAAGCAACTGCTTGCTTTAGAAAGTACTTCTTGTTCTAGAAACCCAAAGTCAGAAATCTAGATGTCCACGTTAAGATACATAGGCTTAATAAGCTTTTTTAAAAGTCATCCTTTAAAGATATGAAGAATTGAAAGATTTTTTTGTTTCATTCACTTATTTATCTGCCTTCCAATATTTCACAAGATGCGAGACCTTTGCAGATCATTTAACATCGTTTTTCGTTTTCACTTTCGTTCTCACTTTTTCCCGTCAATTGCATTTCCTAACCAAGGCCTTCGGAAACGTCCTTCGCATTCTAGATTTTGCTCGTCCACTGGTGTCTTGAACGGCGACCAGCAGGCCGACAAAAATATGCAAACTCTTTGAATGTTGAAGTCTGAGGTTCTTAAAGGAATTCCTCAGAATTCCGAATTGACTATAAATAAATAGACTGCATAAAATGAGCCATATTTTTCAAGATAAACGCATTTGGTACAGCTGGCGGAAGTACGTTCGGAGCTTGTGAATGCCAGAATATTTATGAAACCTGCTTCGGCGAATCAACCCTACTTTTCCAGAACGGCTCATTTGTGTCAGACTTGTCTAAGGAGGACAGAACACTGACTTGATTATTGGCTGACTAACGCAATGCACTATGTCAGCCAAATATGTATGGGAAGCTATCCCAATTGACCTTCATTCTTCACTCAATATCAATATATCTGAAGGCCAAGCCGTTGAGTTAAGGAGCATTAGAACGAAACTCTACCACTTTCCTTCAAAGAGTGCACTGAAATGTTGTGACACTAAAGAACATTTTGTGGAGTTAGTGTATCAAAGAAGCTATGCAACAACTGCTATTAGTGTAAAAATTGATCGGTCATTGATTGCTCGGACCGTATCGAAAAATCGATAGGTCGTCGGTTGTGCGCAAAGGCACTACAATCCTCGAAAATGGGGGGGGGGGGAGATGGTCAACAATAGCAAACAAAACCCTGGCGCGTGTGCCTATCAGATGGCCCCTCCAGCAACCTGTTAGGCACACGGCTTAAGTAAGTATTTCGGCGTCAGTATGAGGAAAAAAAAAGGAGCGATAAACGGAAAACAAAAATGCACTGAGTAGTCAAAACGGCGAGCTAACATTGTGCTTGACACTTTGCTCTTTAGATCCTTGTCAAGCTAGCACACCGTAACAACTTAGTCCACAAATAGTAGAAAATGCCAGCACGATTGCTGCCGCAGATTTGCCCTTTCTAAAATTAAAAGCAACAATAGACTGAAAAGCATTCGCAAAGCGGAATGTCATCTACTCACCTTTTAAAGGCAAGTCTCCTGCAAAGCGTCTGTAAGCATTGAATTATCGGCAATAATTGCTGAATAATAACATTTTATGAAGCTATTACAGGAATAAACCTAGAATCGACGGAAATCGAAGTCATCTTTATTTTGCCTTATGGCTGAGTAGGAAATTAGACACCAGATACACATTGTGTTTTTCATAATTTATTTCGCATTTGGTACAGCGAGGCTTCGTTGAAACGCAGTTGGCTCAGTTGTTAGTTTTTCTTCAATAATTTTTGCATAATATTTAATTGGCGAATGGCGATGATAATTATGTCCAGAAACAAGGCTATGTATTGTCATAGGGTGTCCCAACAACTCATCACTGGTTGAATAATCATTAATAATATTCACATTAACCACTGGATATCCTCCGGTAAGTTTAGCTTTGAGATTGCGCCATGCTCTTTTAAAATATTTCATGATGCTTATCCGACTAGTAGTGCAAATACAATTTTCATGGAGTCTATCAAGTGAAGAATATCTGATTGTTTTGCGCTTTATTCTTTCAAACCTTTGTTCAGGTCACCTTGTTGGTTATTTAAGCTTCCTTATTCTACGCCTTGCTCTGTGAAACATTTTCAGTTGATTAAAATTGCTCACAAAAGCATGAGGAATAATGGTTTATTGGGTAATAAGGGTTTTATTATATTTACTTCACATGAAACTGGCTCATTGGCATTAACATTCGCATTCACTTTGGGCCCCTAGGAATTCTGAGCGTGCGAACCAGCCAAGTTGGACAATAATGATAAAGCAAAGCGTAATCAGTCACTTATGGGATGCGCCATGCATTTTACTTCGGTAGGATATGGAGAACTTAATGTACATTTCGCTTTTACAGTGACTCACACTGGCCAAGCTATGGGGAAATCAACCATTTATTCCTGATAACAAGTCTGGCACCAATACGTCGACTCCAAAGGGCTGGAAGGCTTGTTGGCCTGGGCAGGAAACCAGAACTAAGTGCCTGGAATGATGCATGCAACAGCCGGCACTGGGCTACCACTAGCCAGAATGCGCTAATTACCAGTGAAGCTTTCTTTGAACGTCTAAGAAAGAAAAAGAGAGAAAAACCAAGGCAACCCCTTATAGAGGAGTTTTCGAAACAATGCACCACTACAGTACACCGACTTGGAAAGCTTCCAAGGATAGACAACTTGAATCGCTAGCGATTAAGAGCCTAGAGTGGTGATGACGTTCCAACCGGCAGAGTGCTTGCGCTGGCGGCCACCACCGGATGGAGCACGTTAATCCTCCTTCGGCGAGCTTAACGAGAAAAAACCAGCCGCCACGAAGTGCGCTAGCTGCGCGTGGCCACCTATAGCCCCACAATGAGTTATTGGCAGTGGAGGCGTGCAACGATGACTAAGGGGAAATTTAAATCCAAATGGGGCGCGCGATGAGGTCATGAACATTTTCCCTCATCACCACTGCGGAGCATATCGTACAAAGATCGTCAGAAGTAATTGACGAATGCACTTTTTCCGAACTCTGGGAGGATGAGACTATAAGCACATCTGATAACTTTCCAGATCACATGATTACGCTTAATGTGTTGCACTTGACGTCAAAAGTTAATTACAGTGAAGTACATGGAAGGAACGTCTGGCGTTTCCACGAATGGAGAGCGTTTCCCATCAAGACACACAACTCATTATCAAATGGAGATGTTGACCCGATAAAAAGTTCGATATAACAGGTCACTCCCCAACAGGGAAGGGATTAGCTTTTTCGTAGGTCAAGAAAGCAATTTTAGTCTCTTGTTTGCGATCAAAGGATTAAGGACTGAGATCGGTTTTATGCAACTCCTTTGAAGGATGCGCCACGTACTCTACTTCTATGGGATATCATGAAGGCAATTTGAATGTGCACTTCGCCTACACATACTGTGACTTGTAGTGATCAACCGATGGACAAATTAGTGTTTTGTTCTTGCCAGACAAGGCTCATCGATCTCCGAATGGATAGAGAGCTTGGTGGGCCTGGTCGGGAACAGAACCAGGAAGTTTGAGCCGGGATGCACATGACTGTCGTTGCCTCATCCGACTGCGCTAACGCGGGGGTCATTGTGCGTTTAATCAGAGTCGGAGGATGTATTGGATCTTTGACATTTTGACATTTATTTCTATTCAAAATAGTATTTCTTTTGAAAGCCTGGTTAGATAGAAGCCGAATGGTAACGCGACCAGGTTCTTAGTTCGGATTTCCTGCATAGGCCAACGAAGCCTTCCATCACTCCCATACAGTGTGTTGGTACCGGACTTGTATAGGCAGGATAGAGCACATACTTGTTCATCGTCTGGACACCGCAAGTCATTGTAGTGGGCAAACACGCATTCAAATCGCCTCCACGACATGGAAGTGGAATGCGTGGCACATACCAAAGCGGATTGAGCAATACCGTCCTTCATCCTTATTCGTTATTCTACCTTTTCGGATCTCTAGTCCATTCCTTCCTCGAAAATTAGGCTTCTAACAACAACAAAAAAGATCCAGCATTGATGCCTGATTTCACTCCAATAAATCTCGAACTTTTTTTAGGAAATATCACCACAACCGAACGAACAGCCACGCCCGTAGCAATGGCAATACAGTGGAATGTCGTTAAATGTGATGGGTAAGGTGCGATTACAGACCTCAAGACATCTGTATGATATAATACCTATGTAGTACGCAGTAATGGGAAGCCTAGGTTTGAAACAGAACTTTGAAAGCAAACGAACTGCAACTAAAGAGGAATTATATGCAGTGGTAAAGAAGTAGTAAAGAAGGGGTCACTCGGCTGGCGTAGTGGTTCAGTACTTATGATGCTTCATACGCAACTGTAGAGGAACGCGTCATCCTAAGCCACTACCGTGGGTCCGTGATTAGTCGTCTTACAGGAGCGACCAAGATCTCCTTTGCCAGAGAAGACCGAAGGGAAGTTGGGGATCTCTCAATTCTTGCGTGGTTTAAACCACCGTCTTGTAAGGGTCACTATTTTAGCGGTACATATAATATTTGCAATCGCTAAGGTCCGACGAGAAAGCTGACAAGGAATGTTGTAGTCATAAATTTCTACGAAACTGTTGACAGAAGACATCACCTGTTTGTACTTTGTCCTTTTTGTAACATAGGAATTCTACAGTGAACAAGCAGACAAGGCATGCAGAATGACTCACACCCTAGCTGCATAGCGTTTCGGTTCGACCGCAAAATAACAGACGGCGGGAAATTAGGGGTGTGTTCTTCAGTAAAGTTATTCTCCGTATGCAATCGAAACTACGACGAGCATCATCAAGGATGCGCATATCCGTACGGGAGAGGAAACTTTCGAGTACTTTCTAAATTAATATTTCGTTCCCAGTGGAAACTTTCTGACTCGCGTATTTGTGGAGTTGCTGTCTTTTTCGCTGGCAGCATTAGGCTTTTGATATAGAGCTGTTCAAAAAACTTTTCGCGATTCCAGTAGTATGAGTGAACCACTGCACCAATTACTTAGAGGGCAAAAAAAATCGTTTAAAGAAAGTACGGCATCTATATATGTGCACATATGCTTCTGCTAACAAAGCGTTTAATTCAGCTATCCCGTTCAAATGCATGGCCCACCCTAAAAAATATTTAAATAGATCTACAGATCAATGTGTAAAAGCTTTTCACACACAATAAAAAAACGAAAAATGTGTTAAAAGAAAAAACATTTTAATGTTTATTTTACTAAAATTCCATTTACTTAATTGATATATTTCGGTTCATTTCACTTAAGCGATGCGTTCTTTATGAAGTTAACATCTAATAGCCTTTCATGCAATAGCAACTAATTCTACCGAGCAACCTACGGATTAATCAAACACTGGCGATTTGTATAAGCTGTAAAATATGCTTAAAGACATAATATTCCCTGTTAATTCTCCCTAAAAGAAGAGCCCTTTAAATTTCTTCGTTCAGAATATTAAGCCACTCTTAAGATATTTACGTTCTCACACGTTACTAACTACTCATCGCTTTCGGAGAATTTCATTACGCTGCCGGTTACAACGGTGATGAGCTATTAGGCGGACCACTAACAAGGAAAGGTTCCCAACTCATGGCGAGCTTTTGCGATGCTATTTTGGCAGGATGTAGGGCCCTGTTAGTGGAGTCCAGAACCACAGTCAGATTTTGCTGAACGCTTCTTTAAAGACCTAAAAAGGAGGTCTGAAAACGTGCGGGCAACTATTATCAACCCCTACGACACCCAACGAAATGTGCCTCGGTGGCGCAGCTGGTAACACAGCCGTCTCGTAGGGGCACGCCGGCGGGGTTTTAAGCTCCACTCCGTGTACTGCCGAAGTTTTTGCACATATTAGTTTGTTGTTATTACGCTACTCCCTGCTCACAGGAATCAATTTTAGACCACCAATGCTTACAACAATCCAAGGCTCTCTATTTGCGCCTTCATATGTGCTAGTTTTTTAGCTATGCATACCCGTACCACCACCATATCACACCGTATCACCAACGATACCGTAACTGCACACAACTACGCTCATCTTACGGTTGAATATTATGAAACCGGGTCATATCGGTACATAGGTACACTAAAAATGTCGTTATCACCTGAACGTGTTGTTGGGCAATTACGCGTTAAATGAAGAAGAAGTGGTCAGTACTTCCCAGGGAGAAGATTGTTCCTCGCTGGCTTCTGTAAGATGCTGCTGGTGTAACAAGCACTTGTGTTTTACTTGTTTCATAGTTTTGTACCATAGTTGTTGACTGCAAGGAAAATAATAAATACATGACTTTTAATTTAATAATGTGTAAGACTTTCTATTTGCAGAGAAGTGATATGGTACAGATATGCATAGTTGAAAAACTAGCACATATGAAGGCGCATAGAGAGAGCCTTGGTTTGTTGTATGCATTGGTGGTCTAAAATTAACGCACGTGATCATAAGAGAGTGTAATAACATCAAACTAATACGTGCAAAAATGATGTCAGCACACGGCCTCGAACTGGAAACTCCGCCGGTGTGCTCCTATGAAGCCGCAGTGTTACCGGCTGCGCCACAGAGGCACAATTCGTTGGGTGTCATAGGGGGTTGATAATAGTTGCGCGCACGTTTTCAGGCCTCCTTTTCAGGTCTTTAAAAAAGCGTTCAGCAAAAACTAACTGTGGTTACGGACTCCGCTCGCAGGGCCCTACATCCCGCCAAAATATTAGGTTGGCAACTAATTTCGTGGACTCTCAAGAATCTTCACCAAAACTATTTATTAACAAATAACTAATGACAATCTTTAATCAAAATAAGATCCCTCGGAACGCAGAAGTGCTTCCCATATATCAGGTAGCTGGTCTATCCCACGGCCATAGAATTATTGTGCTTTTAAGGCCTAGAATCTTTGGAGGTGCATTTCGACCTGGTCCACATTATTAAATCATCTTCCAACCAAGAAGTACTGCACCGAACTAAAAATGTGGAAGTCACTCGGTGCAAGGTCTGGGCTGTAAGGTGGATGAGTTTGACGCTCCCAGTCAAGGTCTTCTATTTTTGAGGCGTCCGGTTCGCTACGTTCCCTCCGTTTGGTGGTGTCAAGAAGGTATTAACTTCTGGAAGCTCTTCAAGAACGGTTCCAGCATTAATGCTGTAATCTACTCTTCTCAACCTGTCCGCGCGCAGGCTGGACTCCGCTGGAATCGGTTCAGACAGATCTTCAGGAGCGGAATTATCTAACAGCAAGATAACGTCAGATCACACGTCACGAATCGGGAGCTTCAAAAAATCGAAGACCTTAGCTGGGAGCGTCTAACTCATCCACCCTACAGCACAGGCCGTGCGCCAAATGACTAGCACCTTTACAGCACGCTGCGGCACTTCTTGGTTGGAGGACGTTTTATTAATGTGGACCATGTCAAAGTGCACCTCCAAGGATTCTTGGCTTCAAAAGCAATAGAATTCTACAGCTGTGGGATGGGCCAGGTAGCTGATAAATGGGAAGCAGTCCCGCGTTCCAACAGATCTTACTTTGGTTGAAAACTGTTATTTGTTATTTGTTTATGAACACTTTTGTTGAAGGCGCTCGAGAGTCCACGAAATTAGTTGCCAACCTAATAGCATCACAAAAGCTCACCATGAGTTGGGAACCTTTCCTCGTAAGTATTGAACCGACCAATGAAGCCACAAAGGGAAGGCGGTCAAAATTTAGATTTCACTGTTTTACAGTTCTTGCTTACACTGGCATATATGTATTTGATAGCAGGGAAATGGCCACGATTACATTTTCATGAAAGATTCAGAAACAAGAGACCTTTTCTTCGTTTAATCGCCATAAATGTCCATTTGCATTTTTCTTCAAATTTTAACAAAGACCTGAAATGTGTAGAGCCTAATCTTGGATTGAAAAAGAGCTATAACCAAACCAGATTGCCTGATGATAGAGAATAGAGGAGAAAATTGCATGTTGATGAAGGACACACCGTGGACTACCCTCCAACGTTTATGGATTCTACTTTTCCAACAAAAAAAACTATTTCGCATGGAGAAAAATGTGAACGTTCTCATAAATTCCTAGGTAGTTGGGACCTGTGAAGGAAACAATTCCATAATCGTTTGAGAGCTGTGCAAACGTTCTGAATAATGTTTGCTCACCTACAATCAATCAATTTCACGAAAAATGAATGTATCCCTGTCTTTGAAGCCGAAGACAACGTCTAAGGAGGTTAAGTTTTCTTTTTCTCAGCAGTATCAGCATCATGAGTGATACTGGCATGCAAAAACAACTAGGCTTGGCTATTTGAGCAGCTGGAATGGAGCTGTATAAAGATAACCATGAATTCAAAAATTCTCTAAAAACTACAATGAAGGCTACAGAATGCGGCAGATTTAATGGAAGAGCTTTTACATCCTCATCCGTTTTTGTCCAGTCTAAGAGGATCAGGTTTGCTCTTTTTTAAATATTGTTGGAAAGGTTCAAGTTTTTAGGGATAAAGGACCAGGACGTTTTCAGCATAAAGCTTTCTTTTCATTGTATCTTCACTTGATTTTTCTATTTGACCTAGCTACTCCTCATATGAGCACGTGGAGCAAGAGGTGTCTTTTTTTGTGTATCTGTGTATTTGTGTATACCAGGTTCTTGGTTCGGATTTCCTACCCAGACCAACCATGTCTGTCTTCCTTCCCTCCGGCATGGCGAATCGGTACCAGACTTGTCTGCGAAGAATAAAGCACTGACTTGTCCATCGGCTAGAAACTGCAAGTCACTAATTAGACCAAAAACACGTACAAATAGCCCCGGCGAAATCCCGTCGAAGTAGAATTCGTGGCGAATCCCAAGAGAGATAGAGTAATGCCTTCCCTTATTATTATCCTTTACCCCTTACAAAAATTGTGTGTCCCTCGAAAAAAAAAATGTTTCAAAAAAGTGAATATAAATTAATAAATATATAAATAGGACGGAAGAAATGGGCGTTGCTGATGCTAACCTGGCAAGGACTGTGGCGACTTTTAAAATAACTTAGCTAAAGCCACTTCCACTTTTTCGCATTGATATTTTTGGCCAGGAGAGTCCCACAACAAATAATAGCTCTCCGGTGAATGCTTGCCGAACATAAAAAATTGGGTAGGAGCCCGAAAAATTTCTTATTGGGTGAATGCTTAGAAGTGCAAAACAGGCTATTTACAACTATGGCAGAAAAAGTGCTGAAGTTTCACCCTTTCCGTTTATCACATGTTAACCTCAAAAAGAATCACTGCCAAACCATTTTCGGAAAAGCGTGAGATAGCGTAGGGTGCGCGTTTAGAGACGAAGCTTGTGTGATTATTTTAAAATTGCATGAATAGGTGTGTAAATTTGCTTGACTAAACTAACTAGTGTTTTGTGCATTTCTTCCCATCACTTGATTGGATGTTGCACACTATATAACGACATCGTAGGATGTATGAATTAGGTAAATAAATAAATAAGCAACTTTTTGTCCGGCTTATGTTAGCATTTAAACACAGCAACCAAGTCTGACATGTACTGGCTCGGAGAGCAATGTGATGTGATTCCAAGTCACTGCTGAAGCGAAACCTTTGATGACAGTTTAACATGCAGGCAATTCCAAAAATGAGGTCCGTTTTCAACCAACATCTGCAACTTAAACTCTCCCAGTTCTAAATCAACTTTTCTATCCATGCCAGTAGCTTTAAATCCACACATCTCTGTCGAGAAGCTGGTTGATCAACTGTTCCATATGCCGATACAATTTCTGGAATGCCGCTCATTCATTTCCTGGTGCGCGGACAAAATGCAGGCTGAGGGTTTAAGAAGGCACTTGCTGAAATTGTACTTTATTGTCAAGAGGTCTGCAGGGTATGCTCAAACTTTCTGTGCTAAAAGCTAGCTGCCTAAAACATCTCTTAAGGATGGAGAAAACTTGAAGTTGCGCTATAACGAGTTCTTTGCATTACCAAGTATTGCGTTGGTGCACGGCCCTATAGGATTTATCCTATTCGGGAGGGGGCACCCGTCCGCAAAACCTGCATATATTGTCCCGTGCCACGCCACCGCATTGTCTGAATTTAAAAGCCGTCGTGTCGTAAAACAGTACCGAAGCTCTCGAAGAAGCTCAAGTGCAGGAATGAAGACGGAACTCACCTTATGCCACCCTCCGATTAAATATATCCCGGCCTAAATAGTGAGCTCACTCTCTTCCACTCCTCAGTACTTTATTAGCTGGTCTAGAGCATTCCGAATCGATTATCCACATAGAGCTTCCCCAATGAAAGATGACCAACTGGGCTATTCTGGCACGTGGAAAGGGCTAATTGTGGACTTGTTGTGGCGCCTATGTACCTGAATAAAACGACAATAAGAAATGGCATAGAGGATAAATATAGGCAAACAATGTGTACCTAACATTCAATCAAACATCAAACAATGTGTCAATCAACTAAGTGCTAGACACCAACCAACCCTAATAACGTCCACTTGCGTCCTTGTAGTGCTTCACAATAAGCGTCTACAATTGTTTGCAAACACCCATCGCACCATATCTCCCCATAGACAGGTCAACAGCCAGTCAGTTACCTTGGAAGCCAATCTCCTTCAAAGCTTTGATAAGGAGAAATTAATAGCAATCGTCTAGCCGCCTCCCACTAAAATTAGCTCGACATACGATTGCTAGTTAGAGAACTGAAGTGATGACAGATCTGTTTATGCTGCCCGCTGCGTGAATAACTAAAATCAGCTGTTAATCACTCGTGTAATTGGAGGAAAATAGGCTTGAGAAGGTTTGGGTTTGAGTAATACTCGACGCACTGCAGAGTACGACTATATAGGGACGGGAAAGCTGTTTGAACTGGGCAGAGTTCGATCCACAGACCGATCCGGGATGCTCCTAATATCGGGCAACAAATAGTATGTTTACTTCCTTGGAAAGACTGAAAAAGAGCTTTCAATCCAAATGAGGAGTGGAACTCAAGTGGAGTCGTGTGCGCCAAGCATCGGCTACTATCCGCTGCGCCACGACCGCACATGTAGTTAGGGGTATCCAAGAAATGCCATCGGCGTCACAAAAATAGTAGAAATTTGACCCCAACTGCAATAAAATTTTAGAGGAGTTCATCAGCGATAAGAAGAAAAGCGAAAATCGTGGGAAATGAGATGGTGGCTGAGATTGCGCTGTGAATTTCTTTGATCTGTCGCGACGTTTAATTGATGAATAGCGTTACGCCATTTACACGTTCTGCAGTTTGTGGATGTGCATATCTTTCTTACTCCTGCAAGCTTTTGCCTTAGGCAGCGTTTTTTTTACACAAAATTATTTGCAAAACTTTGAGCTAGGCATGCCAACACTAAGAATATCTTAACAATTGAGTAGCCGTATTAGTTTTCTATTAAGAGAGGTGTTTCATAGCTTAAAAAAATTCTAAAAAATATTCTTTTTTATTGGGAATCTACCAGGCTGTCCAATAATTCTTGTCCGAAAATTTCACCAATTTTAATTCTTTTTCAAGTTTATTGAAAAACAAGTGTAATCAACAATATAATCACCACAGTTATCCACAACAGTGTCCCATCGATTGGGTAGTTCGCCAATGTCCTTCTCCCAGAACTCCGGGCACTGCGACTCGAAGAAGTCCGCGATGTCGGATTTGAAGTTGTCGTAGTTGGTGAATTTTCTTCCGGCCAAATGGTGCTTCAGCAGGCGGAACAAGTGGTAGTCGGAGGGGGCGAGGTCCGGGGAATACGGCGGGTGGGCAACCGTCTCCCAGCCGAGCGTCGCCAACTTCTGCTGCGTCTCCTTCGCCACGTGGGGGTGCGCGTTGTCGTGCAGCAGGTGGACGGAGGCCCGTCGGGGACGCTTTTCTCGGATGGCGGCGGCTAGTTTCTCGAGCTGATCGGTGTAGATGGAGGCGGTGACCGTCCTGCCTTGCGGGAGCAGCTCGTAGTAGAGCATGCCCTTGGCGTCCCACCAGCAGCAGAGCATGATCTCCAGCGGGTGCAGGTCGGCTTTCGGCGTCGTCGGCGGCTCTTCTCCGCGCGGGATCCAGACGGCACGGCGGCCGATGTTGTCGTAGAGGACCCAGCTCTCATCCCTAGTGACCAGGTCCTCGAGAAACTCCTTGCGATGCGGACGAAGGAGGAGGGACTGGCAGACGGCCACGCGGCTCTGCTTGTTGGCGTCTGTCAGACGGTAGGGGATCCAACGGGCCAGAACCTTGGTAGCCGAGTAAGTTGAGTCGATAGTGGATGGTGGACTTGCTGCAGCCGAGCGTCGTCGCCAGTTCACGGGTGGTGGCTTCCGGCCTCTCCTTAATACAGCGACGGACATCGTCATCATCCACCGTAGAAGGCTCCCGCTGTGCTCCCTGTTCTCGAGGATCGTGTCGTCGCTCTCGAAACGATTGAACCAGCGCCTGACTGTGCGTTGGGACACTGCATCCTCCTTGCACGCTAGGCAGATGTTGGCGACCGCGGTGCCCGTGTCGTTGCCCTGCAGCCACTCGTAGTACACGAACGTACGAATTCGACAGTGGTCCATTTTAGCTTGTACTGGTAGCTAGACGCGGCGACCGCGCCTTATATGCCCCTAGCGCGGAACTCTGGAGAACCTTCTGGAAGGCTTTTACACTTGCCTGATATTATAACACTTCTAAGGAAAATTATAGAATTCTGAAAATTTTCGGACAGGAATTATTGGACAGCCTGGTATCAATTACACTACAATCGGTTGAAAATTCTTATTTTCGTCATAAGCTACACGGTGATATCGAAGATGCTATCAATGGGGAAGGTGCAGTTGAAAATATAGAGTTCGCTGATCGCGGCATGTGCATGATTCCATCTTAATTTTTAAGCTCGCGTGAATCAAAAGATTTCCTTCTTATTCGAAACGTGAAATGGGTATCCAATTTTTAAGTTCGTTTCAGTCAGTGCACTAGTTCTGCCTCAAAACTTGTAAGCAACCATGAATAAACAGAATTGTCACTTACGATAAATGATGAAAAGAAAAAGGCAAGAAACGCATATTTTATTTCTTTAATCAATACGTTACGTAATGTAGACATTAGATGAAAGACAACACACTCACTCTACATAACCGATTATTAAGTCGACATCTATGTAGCTTTCCACAGGAATGGAGAAAAACGAGGAGGGTCAAGCCTAGCCCACTTTCAAAGTTATGGATATAGAGTCTGTTCTGCAAGAAAACAAACTAGACCTTAGGCTCGTTTTTGAGTGCTATTTCCGATACTTACGAGGCTGTCTCTATGTAGTTCTTGAAAGTTCATTTCGATGGAATTTCAAGCAATCCGTTTTTAGCATACCATTAAGAGTTTTGGAACCATCACAAGCATCTTTCGCTTTTCGACGAGATTCTCGACAATGTAATCCGAAATCACTGTTTCTGTAAGAAGGGCCTCCTGTAGCTGTTCCATTCTACATCGCAAGTAGAGCTGTCTAGTGAAATTTCCTTGCACTTAACATTCGTCAATAGATGAACAGAATGTCCATGCTATCAATAAAGGAAGCACCGCATACATTGGGCAAGGGCATGGCGAAGTTCTTAGACAACTGTATTTGAGGCACTCAATGCAGAAAGACACCTGACCCTCTTGGACGCTCAGTCCCTTACACGGCGAGGAAGATGGAAAATGTAAGACACTCTTCTAGCCTAGGGAATGAAGATAGGGCTAGAACTAAAGGATGCCACGACGCCGAAGATGTTTGGCAAAGGGCGGCGGCGGTGGAGGCGAGGGTGGCGGGAAATGAATGAATGATTCGTGCGTGCAATGTGAGATTAAGCTGTAGACGTGCAAGATATCAATGAGGCGGCGACAATGACAACGATCACGACACGGCGACGTCGTCGATGAGTCGACGCGGTGACAGAGGGGGTAGCGGCTCAACACGGGCTTGCTCGGTAAACGAAGCAGAGCTTAATGGACGAAAAGCCCCCGACCACCGGCATCTAATGAGAATACCTCAACCACGGCGCCAAGCCATGATGCGGCGCATCCCCGCGTACACAATGTGTCCAAATGATGGATCTTGGAGACTGAGAGAAGCCATCCACGTTTATTGCCCGGATATGCCTAATTCTCACATCTATTTCTATTCGCATCAATATATCTCGGAGCACAGAGCGAGTTGCGCAGCGGTCTGATGATTCCTCGATGTCTGCTAACCGTCAAATTCGCCGTAGGAGGGAAAGAAAGGAAAAGCAGAGTGAAAAATAAGAAAACTGGGAAAAAGAGACCTGCTTGATTTAGTTGAAAAAGGTTTCAAAGAAGCCTTTAGCTAAGATGCCATAGGTGCTGCTGTGAAAAGCATTTTGGATAACTGTCCTTGACTATATACGAAAACGAAATCAAAACTGAGCGATTTCGCGAGAGTGTCCAAGAAAAATTCAGAAGTGTGTGACATGGTTCCGACATTTTCCTAAGGCTGTATCGTCGAGAACAAGGCTGTATCGTCGAGAACTAGAGGTGTCAATGTAAAATTAAGCTTCGGCTGGCCTAGAACTGAATACATAGTATTCGAGCTCATTCACTTGCAGTATGAGCATTCTTCTTTTTTCTTATTTCTTTCTCGGATCCACATTTGCTTCCTTTAGAACTAGGCCAAGTCAGTCTGTAACCAATTCTGCTTTCATCGAACGAATGGCCTCAAAAAACACCCTCAATTTCGAGTGACTACTTCTTGGTTTTCTACCTCACAGCTTTTGACGAACTAATGTTATAATCAGAGCGATATTGTCTGCTGCTGTTTCCTTTTCTGGCAGCTGTGTTCCATTGTCCACCTTTTTCATGACAATCTTATACGTTCTATCAAATTATTAGGTTAGCAACTAAATTCGTGGACTCTCAAGCACCTTCAACAAAAGTGCTTATTAACAAATAACAAATATCAATTTTCAATCGAAGTAGGATTCCCTGGAACGCGGGACTGCTTCCGTTTTATCAGCCAGCTGGTCTATCCCACAGCTGTAGAATTCTTCTGCTTTTGAGGCCAGGAATTTTTGGAGGTGCATTTTGACCGGGTCCACATTAATAAATCGTCTTCCAACCAAGAAGTGCTGAAGCGAGCTGAAGAGGAGGCAGTCACTCGGCGCACAGCCAGGGCTGTAAGGTGGATGAGTTAGACGCTCCCAGCCAAGATTTTCGGTTTTTTGAAGCGTCCGATTCATGACGTCTGATCTGCTGAAAGATAATTCCGCTCCTGGAAAGATGTCTGAACCGATTCTAGCGGAGTTCAGTCTGCGCGCTACCATGTTGAGAGGAGTAGATTTCAGCATCAATGCTGGAAGTGCTCTTAATGATCTCCCGGAAGTTAACACCTTCTTAACACCACCAAACGAAGAGCGCTTCGCTGGTCGGACACTTCAAAAAATCGAAGACCTTTGCTGGGAGCGTCTAACTCATTCACTTTACGGCCCAGGTTGTGCGCCGAGTGACTGCCTCCTCTTCAGCTCGCTGCAGCTCTTCTTTGTTAGAAGACGATTTATTAATATGAACCAGGCCAAAATGCACCTCCATCGATTCTTGTCCTTAAAAGCAGAAGAATTCTACAGCCGTGGGATAGGTCAGCTATCTGATAAACGGGAAGCACTTCTACGCTCCAGGGGATCTCATTATGATTAAATATTGTCATTTGTTATCTGATAATAAATACTTTTGTTGACGATTCTTGAGAGTTCACGAACTTAGTCGTCAACCTAATAGGTTATAATTGTACATGTAAATCTGATGAGCAACTCGAGACCTTAAAAATGTCAGCTAGTGTAGTAGTGTTCCACATAGATGAATGCTGGCCTTACTTCACCTACGCCTTATTTCTCGAAGAAGAATCGCCACCAATCCGCGGGTCCCTAGTTTTTGTGTATCGACAAACACGGAAAGAGGCCGTTGCCTACTTCCATTTAGGCTCCACGGGATGTATAAGCATTTTTAAGACTTCGAATGAAAAGAATACCACAGATGATTAACATATCCCGCTAATCAGGAGTTGTCGAAGTGCTAAGAAAAAGTGGTATCTATGTTAGCCTTCGGGGAGCATCGCTAGAAAGGTGTGACAAATACAATCAGTGTGGCTTCTCCCAGCTACGAAACTTCAAGGAAACAAGAGTTTGTTGGCCAGCGCACGATGTCGTCTTTGTAAAGTAGTTTGATGTCAGTTGTTACCGTGACCAAGGACTCACAGAGGCGTGCCCTCCCCAACTAGGATAGATTCGAAAAGTGAACATGAATGACATTTATTTGTACAATTGTTCACTTAATGACCTCCATATGAAAGCTATGCCCTTGGATGGTGTAGCAAATTTTCTGCCTCCACATCGGATGGACTGTTATCATATTTCTCTCGAGGGTCCTGACCGGCTGAAAATGGCTGTTTATAAACCGCAGCAAACGACTGTTGAAATTTTAAACGCTACACACTACAGGGTCTCCTAAAAAATGAAACATTGCTTGAATGCTGCCAGTAAGATGTTAAGAGCTGAAACGGAAGCAGGAAAATAGAGATTCGTTGACATACATATATATGAGCGGTAGAGATTGCGCCACGCCCCCGTTTGATTTCTGGCACATCTTCTAGTGAAGGTTTTGGAGATGTTAAGGGTTTACACAAAGTTGTGTCGACTGTCAAGTTCTGAACGTTAAAAGCAGCACAGCACACGCTAACGATGTCATCCAGTAGCAAGCATTCAACTCATGCCCAAGCAATCCGTGTGAAATGTGAGGTTTCAGAGTCGTGCGTGACGCAATCCTAACCATTTAAGAATCATAGAGCTTTCGTTATCCTATGCTTTCATCTAGATCTCAGATATTTCTAAAGGGTTCACTAGCAGTAATGTCAGAGACTTTCAAACAGTGCCTGCATTTTTATGGATCCCTTCTACATTTCGCCGCAAATTGTATTAGGGGAGGGGGCAGAAGTAATGAGACAAATTGAAAAAAATCTTTATCTCTTTCTTTATAACTCAATTACAAATCAACGATGCTGAGGAATGTGTATGCCATTGCAGTCAGTGACTTGCTGGCATCGCTCAGCCAACTTGCTGATCCCATCCTGATGATGAAGCATGTGAATGTAGCCCAGCTGGTCAAGCTTATCTGTGGTCACTTGTTCCGATGGTGTGCGGCGTTGTCGAAGAGGAGGACCTTCTTGACGCGCTGCGACTGAATAAGTTCGAGTCGCAGGTCCATCTCTTCTATTTCGTTTACCATGGCCTTGGAGTCCATCATCGTGCTTTTGGTAAACAGCTTCCAGTATACCGGTCCATGGGCGCAGACCCAAAAGCTCTGAAGGTGCTTCTCGCCGTGAACATCTCGCCGAACGAAGGTTGGTAACGGGTCAACAGGCCTCACCCAGACCGGCTGCTTGGGAGGGTTAAGGTAGAAGATCTCTTCTCATCCTGCGCTAAGATTGAGTCCAGGCTGCTAGGGGTTGGGAATCGGGAGAGATTTGCTCGACACAGGTCGACTCGTCAGGCTGGGGTTTCGGCATGAGACAGACTGCGGTTTTGGAATTATTATTATTATTATTACTATTATTATTATTTATTACGGTGTTTAA
This sequence comes from Heligmosomoides polygyrus polygyrus, assembly GCA_947396885.1. Taxonomy (NCBI): domain Eukaryota; kingdom Metazoa; phylum Nematoda; class Chromadorea; order Rhabditida; family Heligmosomidae; genus Heligmosomoides; species Heligmosomoides polygyrus. The sequence goes on from OX377206.1 coordinate 19,579,582, forward strand.
GACACATGTCATAAAACGAACAAACACAACAAACATAGAAGAAACACCCAAACACCATTAGGAATATGCTCACCATAAAAGACTAACAACATAACCATTTCTTCTTCACAAATCGTTTGAAGGAGCCATAGAACTTCTCAGTTACTTCAAAATTGTGTTTTAGAGCTAGGTATGAGGAGGCGGCCCTGCACGTAAAAGAAGAATACCTTACGGTCGTCTTAGGAGTGCGGTAGGAGATCTTTTTAGAATCACCTCTCGTTACCGATGGCAAAATCTTATAAAACTGCGAAACATCAACGTCCATGATTCTGGAAGGGGCGGAAGTGGTAACTTCTCAGGTGGCCTTCAGTAGGTAGCATACAAACATATAAATACGATAAGCACGAAACCAGACTGCAGTAACGAGATATATGGACACGGCATGGAGAGTCTCATTACTTTTGCCCACCCCCAAATAATATGTTATTAAATTTCAAGCTTTAAAAAACACGCATCAGTGAACATGCCTCCTTTATGGAAAAACGATGACAAGTATTTAGGCGAAACCTTATCAATCAAGTGTAAAATACACAGGTTCGGACGAGCGCGTGGCGCAATTTCTACCGCTCATACATACATGAGAAAATTTCAAATTTCTTTCGCTTTCATGTCCCAAAAAGCATAGCCTAGAGCAATTCTTAGAAGATCGATTTGTATCCATGGCTGCCCTAATAGGATAATGATAATTAATAGGAAGGCTTAACGGCCAGTGTCTGATGCTCAGGAATGAAGAACGAGACAGAGCGGCGACCTCACCATCTGGCCCTCTGGCTAATACATCGAGTCGCAGCGGTGCCCAAAACACTAGGGAGCGAAAGTGGAGAGAAAAATCAACGGCTTTGAATTCGCACCACATTATGACGGCGAAAAGCCCTTAGCGTGCACAATAACGAGATCTCGACCGATTTCCAAGAGCATAATGACGCAGACGATTACGGTAAAAACCAAAGATGGCGAGGATTGAGGCCAAAAGTATGTAGTCACTTAGGAGGTGTTGCTGATGAGATTATCTGCCTTCTACTGTCAATATTTTAAGGTCAATCACTTGCGCTAAGCAGCTAAAAACGAGCTTATTAACCTCTCCTACGGAAAATTTGAAAACCATGCAACATTGGCATAATCTACAGACAAGTTGCAGATCATTCAACATTTGCAAAATCCATTATTACTGACGGTGATATGGAGAGGACTTAGAATAAGTTTAGGTAATCATGAACTCGCCAATGGTCTCCTTTATGTAATTGAGAAAGTCCATTTTGCTAACGCTAAGGAAGCAACGCGACAGCTTTAAAAACGAAGAAGTTAGGTTTGAAAATTAGATTGAAAGAATGTGTGTGTGTAATCTGTAGTCTCTTCGAGAAAACTAAGCAACTTTCGCATAATAGTCTTGAAGAATTGCACAAAAAGGATTAGTGGAAGAGATAGCCCTGCTGAGGTGGTTTCAAGCCGTCCATTCTTACCTTCGTGGCAAAAATTTAACGCTGTAGCATACAAAACAAACAAACCAATTTTTATTAATGATTACATAATTATTAATTTTTATTAAGATATCGATTTTTTCAAGATCGGGTGCATGGATGTCCCTAGAGTGTAATTAGCGAAGACGTCGGCCGTTACGACCACCCTCAGGTACTTTAAAAATTGAGTGCTGTATGTCTAGCTGGCACTTGTCCGGCTTGTCTTAATGCTGTCCAAACAATTCAGATAGGGTGGAAACGAAAAAGATACATACCGTGGAGAGAAAGGATGAAATCTACTATGTCTGCTCTGATTTATGGCCGGAAACAGAGCTTGGTGGCATGTCGCTGTGCCGCGAAGAACCTGGCGGCTTTTGAAGCGGCGAGATGCCGCAAGGAGATTACTGTATGCAATAGTGCGTACTGTCGCGCTGTCTAAGGGAACCGCTTCGTAAGGTTCAATGCCATCATCGTCGTCCGCTTTTTCGTCAGCGACAAATGAGAGCGTTCTAGAAATTTTATCAAATAGAACTCCCTAGTCCTAACCCGCAGATGGGGCGGTTTAAAATGGGCCACGTCCCTCAACAGAGCGGTGCCGCAGTGTCTGGCATTGCGACAAAATGCCGCCGAAAACTGTGGCTGCAATCGTGGCACGTCGCGGCATGCGGCATCGCGACGAGTCATCCGCGGCACAGCTCTCACTGCAGTGAGTGCATAGGCCCCACCACAATGGGAGCGAAATAGATGAGATCGCGGTGCGGTGCCACAAGACTCCGTTTTCGGCCTATAACATTCCTTTACGGTAAGGGGTACTGGACCAAGGGAACTATGTGCTACGCAAAAGTGTTACTTTACAGCGCTACATTCGTTCTCGACACCGTTGCTAAATAGAAGAGCTTTCCTCATATGGTATAGAAGCCTTCGAATTTCTCGCGTTCTTTCTTTCGACTGAGTTCAGCTTGTTGAAGAAGCAGAGGACGCTCGTGTAAAAAATTAATAAATCGATAAAATCTCTGCCTTGCAGACACAACAATATAACATCACTTTTTCTGAAGCGAATCCCGCTATTTAGAAGCAACATGTATAATATATTCTCGTAAAATAGCGATTCTGACAGCGAGGAGAAAAACACGATGTTATTTTCCATCCATCTGTCCGAAAATGACTAGCTATGAAATTCCTCAATTTTCAGTTTTCTGATCTTTACTAAGTTACAGACCTAAAAAAATTTCCTGTCCCATATTGCATAGAAAGCAGCTCTCTGATATCGTCTTTGAAACAAGCGAGAAACAAAATTCTGCAAGAAATGACGCGACGCCGCCAGAAAGGCTATGGACACGATCTGAAGGCTCTTTCTGAGCCCAGAGTGAGCCTCTAAGAATAATACCGCTCCATCGTAATCTCCAAGGTATGGGCAACAGCGCTTTGAATTTTGTCAAATTTCAAGCTCTTTAATAGTTTTATACGACTAAGCTGTTGTCGCAGCATTTATGAGTCACTCTGTATTTCGGGCTGACAGCTTGCTTACAACTCAGGTGAATTGCAAAGCAGAGTTGAAGTCTTGGAAAATAGAAGAAGAATCCGAAGTATTGCAAATTGTGTAAAGATTCAGCAACAGAACAACAGAAATGAAAGAGGAGTCCGTAAGAATTCCTCAAAAGTTGAATCGTGTGTCGGTAAACATATACGATTCCACTGATTATACGCACACAATAAAGCCTTTGTCCAAATCTGTCTCCTGTTCGGTGAGGGTTCTTCTTGCAATTTTTCTCCACAGGAGTAGTTCACTGGTTTCGAAGCAGGCATCTAAGTCATGCACAGGAATGAATAAGGCCTGGGATGTCTGCTTCGAAATCAGCGGAGACCTTCTAAAAATACACAAGGAGATTCGATACAGAGCGGAAAGCACATCATTGACAACGGCTTGTTCTTCTGTGTTGCATCTAAAACACTTGGCCAAGGGGAGTACCTGAAACTGATGCACTCATCCAGCAGGTCTCGTTGTTGCGAAAAAATCGAGGGTTGGAGAAAACTCAAGTGTTCTGCTATTCTAAGCGAAAGAATACAATCGAAAGTCAATGCAGAGTTCAACAGCTCGGTTCACTCTGCTACGGATAGTATAGTAGACGTTAGTAAAAAAGGCGCTCTTAAATAGGATGGTTTAATAAAAAATAAGCAAGGCTTAAGAATACGAGTCAAGAAAAAAATTACTGTCATTAACAGATTTCGAAGGAAGCGCTGTAGGTATTTATGGCAAAGTGATGGAGATGTTAAACAAGTACAAAAATATGTATAAATGAATAGATGCCAATGGAGCTGTCAGACTTAGAAGCAAGAATGGATTAAGCAGTTACGCCTCTATTTGGATCAAATCACCGTTGGTCTGCTTCCTTAATGCCTGATACGAAAACGACTACAATCTATTGTAGCTGTGTTTATTGTAGGTGTTTCTGAAAACAGCGCTTGAAGCTAGAGTTTCATCTCGTGATAAAAATATCGTAGGAACTGCAAACGCTCAGTCTACAGAATTTCATGAAATTTTGTGGTCAGGAAGCGGCAAACTACCGATAGCCTTGGCATAGTGAACAGCCTTGGTTACTTTTGGATATGATATGAATTTGCTTCATGCTTCCTTTCTAAAGTTCCAACGCTCTTTTCGACTGTTTCTACAAATGTAACAATGCCACCCAACATCGCCTTGAACACGGCCCTTTAAATTAGTACTTCATGCTCTTGTCGCTTGCGAACCAGCATTTATAATACCAAAAAAGCGCCTCTCGAGACGCTTTGCAAAATAGCCTATGATTTTTCGCACAGACGTTGCCACAAGTAATCTGTGGCTCCAGCGATCGTGGACAAAATAGTGGTTTGTTGGCACTCGAGAAAAAGAGGATAAATTTTAATAGTATGGGAATGATATCATAATTCTACTACACCCCCTCTTGAGGTTGTGTAGTGAGCGAGTGACTGATTATTTTATTTCTATTAGGTTGAGTCATAAATTCTACAACAAAATTTGTCTTCCAGTAAAAATAAGATTACACCACAAAAGAATAATGATTGACTTAAACGAGGTAATTGCCGTTATTCTCAATGAGTTTCTTCCGATTTTCATGAACTGAGTGGATTACATCTCCGTAGAATTAGGTGGATTTCGACCTGAAGAAATTGTGTACCACCGCCGAGACCTCATCGACATCGGTGAAGCGCCTATTATGGAGGAAGTGATCCATCGACAGAAGCAGATAACAGACAGACAGAGCAATACCTGTGCTATATGGTGGTTGCTTGATTTTGTCCAACTCAATTCCTAGGTTTTTTTTCCAGCGTCTGAAGTGCAGTAATCGGTCGGCTGTTGCCTTGGTGGGATAAACATTGGCTCGTATCGACTTCTTTCTCCGCAAATCTTTGCTGGTTCTAGTCGAGTTGTTGGCAGAAGCGAGCGCAGAGGATGGTTTGACTACTTGGAGCAGCTTCCGGTGCATTGGACTACTACACATCCACCAAACGCACAGCAGGACCTTCTTCAGTGGAGCTCCGGTTTTGACGTCGGAACCCCTTGCGCGTTGCTTTTCATCTATTGCTTTCCGGCTTTACATTTGTTGTGAAGCATCCGCTTTTCATCGCTGGTAGGGATTCTATTCGGGCTCCCTCGTCTGAACTGGTGCCGGAGCTCTCGGCAGTCGGAAGCATCTCTCGACAGTCGGAAGGTCGATTTACTTGAGTTTCCGTTAACGAATGGGTCACTGGCGAAGACGATTTTGGGACCTTCCACTCTTCTGCAGCCGATGAGCAGTGTTTTTTGGAAGGTGTGGAGATCAACGGTCAGTCCTATTGAGGGTTGTGAAGAATTCGGATCTTCCCGGGATTGGTTTGCATTTGTTGCCCTTCTGGGCGGAAAGGAACTTATTATATCACCTCCAATGTTCAACATTCAGAGCTTGTCCCCCATCGTTGGGTAGCTGCCGAGATTGAACTAATTAAAAATGAAATCACACACTTTTTTCACTTTGAGTGTTCATCGTTGTAGTAAATAAAACTTTTCAACAACGCAAATAAAACCAACGATTCATAACTCAAAATAACCGCTAGGAAACAAGCTTTCAAACAGAGTATAATTCTTCAGTGGGTTTACTTCGAATTCCAGCAAAGACAGAAATTTTGCAAGATTTATAACTCAACCTAACACAAATGATAATAAACAATGCAGCAACATGACCAAGAGCTCCTGATGCGGCTGTGGCATCAAGCATCACCAAGAGCAGGTAGCCATCCTGCATCGAAATGGGAATGATTAGAGCCTAACGTTTCACTTCGATAGATACTGCTGCGATCGTGAGAAATCTATGTAACCCGGCTCACTCAAAGCAAATCTACTACCCAGTGAAGTTTCTGAATTTTTGGACAATTCTCAACTCCATCATAGTAGGGCGGGGTGAAGCAGCTAACTCGTCTGTTCAACAACGAGTGTCACGTTAGACGTGAAGGATAGGCATACTGGGTAGCGTCAATCAATCTCTTTAGAGGATGCACCATGCATTGCATTTGGCCTACACAATGAGTTGCTGTGGGCAGTCAGTGTTTTAGCCTTCACGGACAGGTCTGTTACTAAATGATCAACCGAAAAGAACGGAAACCTTGGTGAGCCTAGCTGGAAATCAGCACTAATAATAGTGCATCGGGTTCACGCAGCATCTGGCGCCTCCTCCTACCGAGCCTCTACGTGCTCCTTTGAATCTAATAGAGCATTAATTTTTTATCGTTTTAATGGTTTCTGGCTGTTATTCTTGACTCACACTGTGCTCTCGGTCAGCGAGTTAGTGTTGGTTGTAAACACTAAGTATTACTTTTAATATTCGTTATTCTAATATTCTAAGACTAAAAACGGTAAGCAGTTGTTTCCCTAGTTCGCTTTCGCTTTCCAATTTGTAGCAACATGGCACTCGGTGTAGAAGCAAAGGCAAAAATGGCCGTAAACTAGAATTCCGGCAACTAAAACGCAAATCCACACATCTTTGACCAGGAACCTTTAAGACTGCCCTCATGGTCAACACTGCCGCATCTTGCAGCTGGAATAAAGCGTTCCCCTTCCTGAAGTATTGGGACTCAATATTGCTTAAGTGGTTCAGAAATTCGGTCCACATTTTCCACACGATAAAAAATGACGCTGCGTGAAAAAACGCAGTCTATCTGAAATGATACGCACGCGCGGCTAGCATAAAAATCGATCTCCTCGCATGCTCAGCACGGCAAAACGCGCGAGGCCGTCAATGTGCTAATTAACACCTCCTGAGGCACGATGGACACCTACGGCTGTTATAATGCCTTCTACGACAATTCTCTCCTTCGCCTCCTCGTCTTTCTTCTACGACGAGTTCTTTACTATGACCCCCCATATCTCTCGCTTCAGTGTGACAGTAGGCACTCGCGACTAAATCGCCAAGGATAACGACGAGTTGCTCGTCAAAAGTTGGACGAGTTGTATCGCAGTACCCAGGCGGTCGTTGCGGGACCGCCTGCTCAGTCAGTTCATTAATCAAAAGGATGTCCTCGGTTGTGAGGTCGTTGGTGGAATTTTCCGATTTTCATGTTTTTCTTCAATTAGAGCCGTTTTATCGTGTTCATTTTGTGTTTCTTCCGCATGTCCGTGTTTTTTGACTTCTCCATCGTTTTTTTCGCGTTTCTTATACCGTTTCTCTATTTCATTCCTGCTAGGCTTTTTTTCTGTCGTACTTCTTTCGCTATATTTTTCTTAGCGTTGTTCGACTATTTTTGTACCATACATCCTTTTTCTTCGTAGCTTAATAACACGGAGAAACAAAGAGATGTGTACGACTGACACGAGATAAATGGAGATGCAAAAAAACACAAAATGGACGCGATAGAGCCGTATAAACTGAAAAAAGACAGAAGAGCTAAAAATTTCACCGACGGTCCCACCACAGAGCGAATCCCGTCGACTGAAGAGCTGATGGAGCAAGTGGTCTCGCACCGACCACCTAGGCAATGTGAGACAACTCGTCCAATTCTTGACGGATAACTCGTCGCTACAGTAGGAGATTTAATCACGAGTACAGTGGGCTGGGTGTCCACATTCATTAACGTCGAGGAGTTTCGAGGGGATGGGGCCATCGTTCGGAACACCGTGCTGCCCGCCGCCCACTTCTCTGCCTGCTCACGCCGCCCTATTTGGGCAAGTTTGCTGTGCGCGAAACCGTCGTTAATTGGCGTGACGTCGTCCAAAAACCTAACAGCTGATAGGAGGCGATTGGGAAGCGCACCTCGGGGAACTCTGAAGTCATTTTCCAGACAGTTCGCTTATGGAGGCAGTTGGGGAAAGGAGAACCTCGCTCGTCTCTCTAGATTTCTTCAATTTTCACCACAATTCTTTAAATTTTCGCCTCAACTAGAGACTATGAGTGATTCCGGTCAGGAGTTCTACATCGAAGGCTTATTCGTAATTGTGAGCAAAACCGTCTCACCGTTCTCTCTTTCCAAGGATCAGACAGTTTTCCTTGTGTTGAACTTTCTAGTGGATGGTCACGTTGGTGTCATGACATGTCTCGCTAAGTAGTTGCTGTACTCATCGGAAAATGCGGACGACGCCTTAGTACAAAGTAATGTGGCGGGACCTGAAGAAAGCCTCGGCGCTACAGCTGAAAACTTTTCCTCCAAATATGGTGAACAAGATTCTGATTCTTGTCTCAAGAACGAAATCAGTTCAGGATGGCCGAGGAGCTGCAGGGCCAAGGGAAGTAATTAGAAATGCGATGCCTCCATGTGGAGGCAGGGACCCTGTTATCTTGACACCCGCGAGACAATGTATTTGATGCGTCTGAACATTTTTCGCGCAATTGTAGCCCACACAAGTTTCAGCGTGGGCTACAATTGCGCGGAAAATGTTCAGACGTCACAGTGTAAGATATTCGGCAGTCGTGGGAGCTGTTGTGTTTTGGGTAATTTCCTTTATCAGAAATAAGAGAAGATGTCGATTCAAATGCGGATCGCTCAATACTTTGCAAATTTTCTTTAGGCCTAGAGCGGCTGGTATAGAGGTTATATGCCGTTACAGGATGTTCGATACAGGACTTGTGCCCGCACCCTCTGCTTCTAAGAAGGGGTGCAAACCTCTCGCACCAGCATCACTGTTTGATCGCAAACAACATCCCGATATCACGGATCCGTACTGACAGTCCATGGCATCGGGCAGTGCGGGATGTGGGACTCGATCTAACAACGCTGGTAATGTAATGGGCTAACTTCCCGCGCGGAAAGCAGAGAGCGCATTTTTAAATACCGCCTAGTGCGATAGTTTTGATCTCAACAAAAGATCTTGCAACCAGTCACCATCAGGCTATATAGTTTTCTTATTGTTCACGACCAGCTTGGTATTCGTTATCCCTCCCAAAAATTTGTAGTAATTGTGCATATCACAGAAATATCTTCGGGGACAGGAGCAACAATTACAGTTTCATGCTATTCTACACCTTCACGCCGCCTTCTTGGTCACATCGTTCATTTCTATTAAATTATATTAGATTTTAGATAAGGCTGCACGAAAGAGAGTGCGCAGTTTCGCTTTAAATAGAGATGAACACCTGAAGTAGTTCGTCCATATGCGACGCATGGGTGCATAAAGGTTAGTTGTCCACCATTTATCCCTAATTCTTATGTGGGTAAGTTTGTTCATTATTGCTTGTGTATTATGTATCTGACTCCATTCGGTTCTGTCTTCATTTCTCGCCCTGTAATTCTTACTGAAGTTGTTGCTTTTTCTTTAGGTCAATTTTATTTTGTTAAAATTTCGTCACTAACCAGTTATGAGGTCTACGTTCTAAAATCTCTTCACTGTGATAACGGTTTTATGTTTTCTTGATGGTCAGCACAGTAACTTGACGAAGTATATTGATATTATGCCCGTACATATATCGTTACTCATAATAACTGCATACAATCTAGTGTTATGGTATAGTAACAATTTCGGTCTATTTATAATTTCATCAAGGTGTAGTATGTGCTTGTATTCCAGGACACTAAAAAGTGGTAAACACTTTTAGTGTCCTGGACTACAAGCAACTTTTAGTGTACTGAACTGGTACTGGTGGAAGTTCTGACCCGTTTTTTTTTGTTGATAAATGTTAAATGTTGTGTAGTAGTTACGCTCCATGCGCACTAGGTTCGTTGTTCAACAGTTCAGCTTTTAGCATTGCGGAGAAGTCCTCGCATTGTACAAGTGAATGATTTTATTTCGTTTGGGATGTGCTACACAGAACTGTCTACTGCTGCACAGCAGTTATGCTACAAAGTTTCCACTGCTGCAATCTAAGTGCTTAATTCCTGAGTTATGACGACGTCTTCTAATTTATAAAGGTGAATAGTATATTTCATTTATTGAGAATGATTAGTTTTTGTCCATTGTTGTTTAGTGGATATGCTACATATTTTTATATTGGTTAACGTGCGACTCGCAAAGTTGAGTGTCGTGTGGATGCCCTGACAGTATAGAAATGTGTAGCATATTCCGTTTACTGATATGCGTTGTAGTTTTGGTTAGTTGCTATCACAGTTTTGTAACAGTCGTTACGCGATTTTTATTAATTGCACTATTGAAGTGCAGTCTTCACAGTTCTAGCCGCTACGCGTTGAAGCGGTGGGTTTAACGAGTGCAGTATAGCGCGTTTAATAATTATTATTGTAGTGTATCAGGTTTATATGTATACTAATTGTTCAGTTCATGGGTTAAGCATCGAGCATTGAGCAATAAAGATTAGATCAGGGATAAAGAATGTTATTATTTACATTCAACGGAGCAGTCGCACGGTTGTTGCGAAACATCCTGGTAATAAGAGTGTCAGGATCTGCAAAGGACGAACCGCCGATGACAATCACAGACGAAAGTGGGCAGCGGCGGTCAACCGATCGATAAAAGGTGCGCGCACTCGTTGGCGATAGGGCGCGAAAGTTTGAAGCGAATGACAAAATTGCGGCAATCCCATGGAAAAATAAGAGAGTGGAAATGCTAAATAGAAAAGGTAAGAGCCTCAGTTAATCACCGCGTCTAACCAAGGTGCATAGGGTTCCAAAAAGCAGAAAATGTCCAAACAGTTTGCCACTGAGTGGAAGGCAGAACTGCTGTTCGGTCAGTTGAGACTGTCGACTGTGACGGCGGAAACTGACGATGAATAAGAACGTTTGAACCAAGTCATTCAACCGACAGGAAACAGCAACAAGGACAGTGACAAAGGCTATGCTCCTGTATAACTCACTCGAAGACAACCTGTCTACAGACGACTGGTTGAGATCGGCAGCGCTAAAGTCAGACTATTCCAGCCCTACATTTACGAACCCGTCCAGAAGCGTTTGGAATTGGCCGCGTTCATCGAAAGGAATGGAGCCCAAATCCTCCAGAAGAAATTGCTAGTCGCTAGGCGATTCCATTCAGGATTGACTACATACGATCACATGCGTCACCATTGCGGTCGCACGATTATCACAAAACATCTAGGTAACAAGATTGTCACGATCTGCAAGTGATGATGCTTCTCACAACCTACCGACACGTAGACAAACACCTCACGAACGCACTTCAGCGATCAACCAAGAGATGCTTAAGATGACAGAGGTCCTCCAGATAAGACGATGAGTTCCTGTCAACACTAGTCTGAAAGCACGTCCATGGTCCGTTGATACTCTTGTGGTTCGTAAGGACAAAGCTACCAAACACGAAATGTAGGTCGAGGGAGTCATACAGGATGCACGAAGGAGAGCATGGATGCGTGCAAAAAGTACAGGTCAGCGATACATTCCGTTTATTGAGAATTGCTTGTTGTTGTCCATTGTCATTTAATAGGTACGCTATATATTTAACAAACACTACGCTCACAGGTTTAGCCATCAAGTGTTGTATAGAATTAATGAAAGTGTCACCTTAAAATTTTTGTTTCAATAGGGCACCTTAAAAAGATGTGTTAGTCTTTGTGTACTCGATATACCACTAACGTGCGTCTGAAGATCCTACCGCTAAGCCTGTGACGGTCTGCTCAAGGTGCAAAGGTGAGTATTTTTGCGTTAGCTAGGAAATGCTCCGTTGAATATAGAGATTACTAATCAGTACATAGTCATCATCGTCAGTTCACTATATGTGTAGAACACACCAGTGCTGCATAAAACTTTTACTTTCGTACAACACAAAACGTTGTGCAGTCCTGTCCTACATGGTAACCCTCCCTGCCCGACGATAATTGCGTCTTGAGCACCGTGGAATAACCAATCGGTCAAGATAGCCACTGAAATTCGCAAGAGTCAGGCCATATTGCACGGAGTAGGAGATTCGAAGGACAAAACGCTTCCAAGAAGTATGGGCGCAGCGAGCAGCATCGTAACGACCATCAAAGACGAGCCCGTCGATGAGAATGACGGGCGAAAGTGGACAGCAGCGGTCAGTCGATCGATAAAAGGTGCGCGCACTCGTAGCGATAGGGCGCGAAAGTTTGAAGCCAATGACAGAACTGCGGCGATCCCATAGAAGAAGAAGGGGGGTGGAAAGACTAGAGTGATAAGGGAAGAAGCTCAGTTCATTACCACGTCTACCCAAGGTGCATAGGGTTCCAAAAAGCTGAAAATGTTCAAGGAGTTTGATACTGAGTGGAAGGCAAAAATGCTGTTTGGTCAGTTGAGGCTGTCGATTGTGACGGCAGAAACGACGATGAATAAGAACATTCCAACCGAGTGGAAGCAGCGGCAAGGACTATGCTCCTGTATAACTCACTCGAAGACGACCTATCTACAGACGACCGGTTGAGATCGGCAGCGCTAAAGTCAGATTATTCCAGCCGTACATCTGCGAACCCGTCCAGAAGCGTTCGGAATTGGCCGCGTCCATCGAAGGAAATGGAGTCCAAATCCTCCAGAAAGGATTCCTAATCGCTGGGCGATTCCCTTCAGGATTGGCTACATACGATCAAATGCATCACCGCACGGTTATCGCGAAACATCCTGGTAACAAGATGGTCATGATCTGCAAGTGGTGATGCCTCTGCAACCTACCGACACGTAGACGAAGCGCCGATGACAATGATAGGCGAAGATGGGCAACGGGCGCCAATCGATCGATAAAAGGTGCGCGCACTCGTTGGCGATAGGGCGCGATAGTTTGAAGTGAATGACTAAATTGCGGCAATCTCGTGGAAAAAAGAAGGGAGTGGAAAGGCTAAAGTGATAAGGGAAGAGGCTTAGTTCTTCATCACGTCTACCCAAGGTGCATAGGGTTCCAGAAAGCAGAAAATGTTCAGTGAGTTTGACACTGAGTGGAAGGCAGAACTGGTGTTCGACCAGTTGACGCTATCGATGGTCATGGCGGAAACTGACGACGAATAAGAACATTTAAACTGAGATATTCAACCGACGGAAAACAGCGGCAAGGACATTGACAGAGGCTATGCTCTTGTATAGCTCACTCGAAGACGACTGGTTGAGATCGGCAGCGCTAAAGTCAGAGCATTCCAGCCGTACATCTGCGAACCGTCCAGAAGCGTTAGGAATTGGCCGCGTCCATCGAAGGAAATAGAGCCAAAATAGTCGCTAGGCAATCCGCTTCAGGATCGGCTACATATGATCACATGCATCACCCCTGCGGTCGCACGATTATCACGGAACATCCTGGTAACAAGATTGCCACGATCTGCAAGTGATGATGCCCCTCACAGCCGACCGACACGTAGACGAACACGTCACAAGCGCACTTCAGCGACCAACCAAGAAATGCTTAAGATGACAGAGGTCCTCCGATGAAGACGATGAGCTCCTGTCAATACCGGTCTGAAAGCACGTCCACGGTCCGTTGATACTCTTGTGGTTCGTAAGGATAAAGCTGCTAAACACGTCGAGGGAGTAATACAGGATGCGCGAAGGAGAGCAATAATGCGGCCAAAAAGTACAGATGAGTTATATATTCCGTTTATTGAGAATTGCTTGTTGTCGTCCATTGTCATTTAATAGATACGTTATATAGTTATTAATGAAGACGCTTTCAGGTTCAACTATTAAGCATTTCAGAGATTTTATCATAGTGTCACGTTAAGAATTTTTATTTTACTAGGGCATTTTATAGAGAAGTGTTAATCGTAGTATATCGATACTATTAATGGGCCTCCAAAGGTTTAACCGATAAGTATTAAGTGATATGCACCCGAAGTGTACAGGTGAGTATTTTTCCATTTTCTGAGAAGTCTTCTGTTAAAGACAAAGACTACGCGAAGCGCAGGGGAGTAGGCGCACGACATGCAGGCCAATAGGGATCCGTTCAAAGTGTACAGATTAGTATTATATCTCGTTTAGCAAGAATGGCTTGCTGTCTTCCATTGTTATTTTTCAGGTAATTTATATAGTTGACAATCACATCGCTAGTAGGGCTAACCACCGAGCGATGTTAAGCACCTTATAAGTGAGTGATATAATCCGTTTGGTAGGAATCGCTTGTTGTCATCCAGTTTAGTTAAAATAGTGCTTGTCCAATTTAACTTGAAAGATGTCGAAATTGACGTGAAACGTTATATGTCAGTCGACCGATGTAGCTTTCGCCGGTGATATATCAGGTGTAAAACTTGTCATCCAAACCCATGTTCAATCGTTTTAAAGTGAAGGAGTGCTGATACTGTCAGCATCCGATATTAGAACACACGGTAGTCCCTCTCGAAATAAATGTCCAGCGTGCCCCTTATCTCACTCCTGTGTAAAAAAATCATTCTGCCAATGGCTTCTAACTATCCAAATGGGTGCCAACGAGGACCAACAGTCGCCAGCAGATGTAGGTAAACACGAGTAATTGAGCTTGTTCTCTTATAGTACTACCCCAATAGATTATCTTGGGGATTAGAGCGGGCCATTCCTGGTCACTCTGTTTGGTGTTGCAATTTTTGAGATCCACGTAGGTTGGCTATTCATTTATCTAATTTAGTTCTTCCTCTTCCGACCGAACATATGAGGAAAACAGTTCTATCGTACTAAGAAAACTGCAAACGCCTAAAAAATTATGGGTGTGTTTGATATGCAACTAGATATATATTCTATGATCAAAAAGAAAAAAGAAATAATGGAAATAAAAGAATTGATGGATGGCAAAGCAATATTTACATCGAAAAGTGCTTCCTTATAAACAAATAGAAAGAAATGAAGCATCGCGGTATGGATATTGTTCTTGCAATACGTAGTACACTTGATCTTCTCTGCAGGGTGCGTAAAAAGTATTGACGTAGTAAATGGCGGTTGTGGAAATAGTAATGCGCAGTAAGTTTTAAAACGTTTACTTGAGAAATATGGAAAATGGTCTTACAAATACGATAGAATAACTCGTAATTGACATTGGCTCCTTTACTGTGAATACAGGAGCGAAAACGACGGAAGAGATCACAAGCACGCGCCGCAAGTACTCTGCTTGGATCTCGCCCCGTGCTCTGAACAGGGTAGCCTTCTACGACTGGCCACTTCTGCTGAAAGTAGCACAGACCTCATCCTTCAAAATTGCCTACAAAGAGTAATCCAGCGGATTCATGTTCAAGCAGCGCTCGTCTGAGAAGCTGTTCACACCAGCGCGCGTTATCCGTTTGACGTTATCGGACAGAGATTGATAATTTTGCATTCGAACGCTATCGTGCTTGAACATCTTGTAATCATCATCTGTTATGACAGAGCCGTGGCTGACGTTTGGGTTGTTGACCTCTTTCCTCACCGACCGTTTCGAACACCGCCTAATTCTCTTGTTAATGAATTATTCATTTGCTTTGGTAACAGCCAGGAAAGGGTCACCGTAACCATGACGGTATCATGTTTCTTCAGTTTTTACAAGAATATTTTTCGAACACAATATGGCCAACAAAAATAACACACAAAAACTTTGAAAAGTAGAAAGAGAAAATTGGAGCTGAAACAAAAAGTAGTGCGTCAACACTTTTTACGCACCCTGTATAGGTAGATAGCATCAATAGCGTACTGCCCATCCTAAAAAACTGTCTAAAAATTTACCGTGGTGGATTCATCACTTCAGTTATCGAAAAATTCTTTCTAATTTACAAAACCTTTATTTAAAAGTCATCCGAAAATTCAAGGAGATGCGTGAAAAATATCCTATCTAAAATATCCAGAGCTGTGTTTACAAGACCAAAAGGTGATTTCTTTAGATCCGGTACTTTCACTGAAGGAGAGCGATAGTACTGACCTTGCCCAGACCTGGGTTACGCCTCGAGGTGGTGGCTAAACGTCACATGCAGCCACAGAGACAAGAATATTGAGACTGAACTGACAGCCACTGCATTAGGTATGTATGGCGCTCTGGCGAAAACGTTTTTGGGTACAAACAATCTACTCCTGACTTGATCAGGAGTCTGCAATGGTTTCAGGGGATTTCCCTTGACGTGATGTTGCTTTCAGGTGTTCATTTTTATTAATGCAATAGCTTTATTTCGGTATTTCGGCGTTATTTATCCCTCTCAAAGAACGGCAAAGTTGAAGATGCATTAGAAAACGCCTCGTACAAACACAATTTTATTTGATAGGAGGGAGAAGACAAATGTGGAGGAAAAAAGAGCTTGTTACGATAGCAATAACGGTATCTTTCAGTGAAGGTAAGGAGCTGCCACTAGTCACTCCTAGTTGAAGATAGGTTAACGTGGGCGACCGATCGTAGCCAAAATCTTTTGTGAATAGGGAACCTTGGGGGACGGGTGGGACGGATAAGCCGAAGCAGCATGGAACAAGGGCATCAGCACCTTCTTCACCGCAATGTGCTTTCATTTTGATTTTTCTTGTTGCCACTTCAAGCAGTGCGAAATCATAGTTCCGAACGCTACTCTCTCCTAAAATAATTGCTATAATGGGCTTTCTAAGGCATTTCAGCTGCTCATTAATCGTGGAACAAAGCGATTTGCTCGTTTGGTGTGTGTATGAGGACCCATTGGAGCACTGTGGCACGCAACAGCAACGAATGGAGAAGCTGCTGGTGTCCGCATGAGCATCTCGATAATCTACAGGACAACAGGTGATGCAGGTTATACAATTCATTGGCACAAAATGTAAATTAAGTGATTAAAAGTTCATAAAAATCGAATTTTCTATGTACTGGACTCTTGAAAAAAGGTTTTAAACGCACTCTTAATTGCACAGAGCAGTGGATTTTTAGAGTGTTAGAAAAGGAGATCGCACCTTGAACTCGTAAGGCACATTGCCGACTTGATCGATAGCAGAATTCAGTGTGCGCCAAGTTGCGCAATATCCAGTGGTACAGAAGGAACAATTGCGGATAACATGTACTTCGCCACGAAACAGCTTCAAGTAAGCACAACTTAAACTATCAATCAAACGAACGGAGTGACATCTGTATCCTTAAAACAGCTTCGAAACTTAAAGAAACAAAACTTTTACAAAATCCCAAACCTCGATATATAACAATGGTTTCATAAAATTTTCGAATGGTCAAGTAGCTTCGATTATCAAGATCTTTCGAATGTTTTAATCTAACTACGATTGAGAACGCGATTTTCGAATACCTAATTTTGAATGCATTCGAAAAATGAGATTTTTAACATTCGAATTTGGTTACCTGATCAGAATAATCGAATTAGAATGTAACACCAGATTCCAAAAAGGAGGTGCAAATAACTAGTAAAAGAATGCCCGATCTTCGATTGACTTTGACATAAATATCATGGATGACGAACAAGCTTCGCGGTAGGAAAAGAATACCAACAACACAATCATTATCTATCAGTGTTATTTGCTTTTGTGCACAATGTACGGCCGTAGAGCCGGCAGACTGTCTCCCTTCTTGCTGGTTTCCCCGTCCTGGCCTCTCCTCCAGGTTGTTCCTTTCCTTCCTGCTCGCTCTCCTTCTCCACCCTAGATGTCCCCCTTACTGCCCTTTTCCACCACCCCCTTAGTGGTCCTCACATGGTCAAGGCAGACGTCGGTGATACGTATTCACAATCGGGACGCTTGTTGCGCGACGTAAAGCGCAGGTCTTCTGGATCCAGAAGCTCAGAAGACCCGTCTTCCGACTCCAGAAGTTCAGAAGCGCACGCAGTCGCCGCTGTGTCGAGCACGAAGAGACTATGCATGTGGCAGATTCCTTGTTCTCCGTATGAATTCCCTTACGGCTTCGATTTGGAAGATTTCGATTTGATTTCAAAAGTATTAGGCTATCTTGGAACATTGCCGAATTTGACGTGAAAACTATCTAAACTGATCTCGAAGGTATCCAGTTTGACGTAAAAATGGGATATATATATTATATATATAATGATTTCTCTCTGCTCGGTGTCGGTACCTTGGCAGTGAAGCCTTTATTCAGACAGATCGTCTGAGCCACCGCTCAGTACCTCGTACCCAGCACAAGAATGGCGCGGGCCCCGGGCGCTCGCCTCTTATGGCCGATGGCGCGAGGAAGCCACGCCTCCCTGGCCAGAGAGGAGAGGCCACGCCTCCCTGCGGCCGGCCGGCGGGCTCGGCCGCTGCGCACCGGAGACCCGGCCAGGCACACAGAAAACAATCAATACAGCACGTTTCCTACTAGAACTACAGTCTAGAAATAATCAAAACAACTACCAAATACAGCTAGTACACACTATAACACATCAAGAACTACAATTGTGAGCACAAACAGTACACTACAATGATCAATACTTAACATGCCCCGGGACGCCGTAAGAGTCGCCCCGACTCTTTGGTTAAACTCGAGCGTGAGGAGCGTCGCGTGACGAAAAAATTGGTCTCCTGTATGTAGCTTGCTTGCCGTGAAGACGTTGCCAACTCCTTCGGATGTGGTTTCCTGCGTTGTCGAGTCCTCGGTGCCTTTGGCTTACTCGCTTTTCACGCAACATTCTTTTGCAGACCTGATGCTGACGTATCTCTTGCGTCCGCTCCTTTTCACCTGCGATGTGTTTAGTGTCATTCGGACTCCTCACCGCAACAGCTCTCCTGCATAGTGAGCCTGCACCTGGTTTAGCAGCTCCCTTCGCATGGACAATCTTCAGATTGTACTTCGCTAACTCCCGTGCCCATCTCAGGACCTTCTCTGAGACATTAGGCCGTCTTAGGAGCGCAGGTAGCGTTGTGTGGTTGGTGCATACCTCTACCGGTAGTTCGTACACATATTTGTGAAACTTTCGCAGTGCGAACACTACTGCCAGCACTTCGAGATCACTTATCTTGTAGCTTCTCTGGCTACGACTAAGACTTTTGGAAGCAAAGCACACAGGGTGGAGCGTACCATCCTCCCCCTCCTGACTAAGGACGGCCCCTAGTCCTCGCTGACCAGCGTCGGTGTGGATCCTGAAAGGCTTGGTCCCACTCCTCGCAGCTTCTACATCAGGCTGCGTACGCATTGGCCTTTGCGCGATCATGCTTTTCAACTTCCCAAAACAGTCTTCATCTTGAGACCTTACAATGTCGTCAAGCGTCATTTTTGCACAAGACGTCTTAGTCTTCAGCGTATTTGTTTCGCCCCACTTCAGATGTGTATTACATGCGAGTGTATCAGAACCACTTTGCTCATTGAAAGCGTTTCGCTTCCTGTCTCGCCTGAAGTGTCGTCTTTTCAATGCGTGTCCACTACCGTCTCGATCAGAGAACAATGTAGCCGCATCGAATGACAGCTGCAAAACTCTCAACGCGTTGGTGCCGAGCAGCACCGTCTCGTCAGTTCCATCCATTACAAATAGCGCAATTTTACGCTTCCGTCCTGGAGGAACTTCGGCATTTAGTCTTATCGCGCCCTTGAACCGCATAGGATTTCCTGAAGCATCGCAAATTGGTCGCTGACCCTCCAGCTTGATTTCTTCGACCTCTCGGTCCAAATCAAAACCAGAATCGAGCGCCTCCTCAAGGATCCTCAAAGGCATGATGCTAACCTGAGATCCTGTATCAAGCAGCGCCTTTTTCTTCATTCCGAGCAACTGGATGTCAACCAGTGTTTGCTCTCCCACAAGGTCGCTTTCATTGGGCCGTAAGCCTATCGCTCTGCAAGCCCACCGCTTGAGGGATGTCGTAAAGCTTTCGGGTTCAATTGGACTTCGTTCCTTTGCGTGAGCGTTCTCACACTCTCTCCTCAGATGTCCTACCTTACGACACGTGTAACACCTGAGACTCTTTGCTACGTGTTTAGAACCTGGCGAGGCTACACAACCTCGGTTCTGTTTCGCAACCACTTCATCCTCCTTGTTTAGGCTTGTGCCGGCTGCTCTGCAGCCCCATTGCCTAAGAGTTGCGAGGAGGGCTTTCGGCTTTTCCTTGTCATGTTCGCGAGTCGGTTTATGTGTGCGAGGTTGCTTACAGTCTTTGCTTCGGTGTCCAAACTTCTGACAGTTAAAACATCTAGAGGACTGTGCCATGCCTGCCGCACCTGACGACTCAGCAGATCGTTGCTCTCGTCTGTCAACGTCGTTGACGTGAGCATTTATCGTAGGCTTCGTATTCGCCGTATTCTTCCTTCCTGGACCTTGGCCTTTCGCTTCCTGAGTACTTTGCTGCATGGCTAGAGCGACTTCCCTACTGCGCTCACAACGCTGCGCAAGACTCTTTAGCATCTCGTATTCGCAACCTTTTGGAGCCACCTCCAATGTTGTATAGAGTTGCAAATACTCTGGCCAATCCGTTAATTGAGACACCAATTCCCCTGCTCTTGTTCGCGAAAGCTCTGCTTCTGACGCATTAGGGTACGCTAACACTGTCAACCGCTCCAGCTGCAAGCAGAATTGGGTTATGTCTCCCACTCTTTTAAGGTGTTTCAGGTCCATATATGCTTTCATTTGTCAGGCAGAGTCATTTATCTTGAACTTAGAGCGCATAGCCTCTATGAAGTTCTCTAGACTACCTGTCTTCGCATGTCCTGGCAGTGCTTCGGCTATAGCTTTAGGTATACCCCCTAGCTTTGAGATGAGGAGATGGATAAGCATCTCGTCCTGGAGACCCAAGTTTAGGTATTTCATCCTAAACCTAAGCAGAAACTCGTCGAAGTGTTTCCCTTGTGGATCTCTGAACACCTCGACATCGGGAAGGGACATAGCTGCGAACATGTTCCCCAACGTTGGCTGATAAGGATCATTACACCAACCTCTTTGGGGTGACTGGATCTGGCTCGATGAGCTCAACCCCTTGTTCCTCAGCTGAGGCGATACGCTCCCTTCTCTCTGCAATGACGGTTTCAGATCGAGGGTCTGCTTGGACTGCACACCACCTGTGCTCTCACCTCTAGCGGCTCCAACAGGATCGAACTCAGCATGGTAGACGGTGCCTTCGTACTCATGCGCGTTCAACTGCTCGATTACCGCTGGGGTTTCCTCTGGCCGCACTGCATTCTGTGACTCCTGAAACAATCGCGAGTCATTCAACTGGTGCTCGAAGTGCGCTCTAATTTCGCCGTCTGCTTCTGCAGATGTCGCTTTCGG